>VXAZ01006422.1:304568-394644 GCA_013399875.1 Gymnorhina tibicen
CCCCCCCGGCGTCCCCCTCCCGGTTCGTCCCAGCGCGCAGCAACTTCGAGCTCCCAAGCGAGCGAGCTCTTAGCGTGTCAGGCCGCACAATGCGGGGCTAATTCCTGCTGCAAAAGGCAAGTGGTGAAGAATCAATCGCCGGCTTAATACAATCAAAAGGGATGATGGGCTTGGGGTTGCGAATTTATTTTTTTTTTTAAGTTCCCTGCCCCAGTCTGAATTTCTCCTGCTCCTTACCCCCGTCCTATTAATAATCCTATGCAGGCGATTGCAGACCGAGGTAAAGCTATCATTTGTATGCGCCTGAAGATTAATTTCCCCCATGTACCAACTCAACGGCATAGTTATCTCTTTAACAGGGAAAACAGTTTGGCTCCATTGTCGGGTTGCCAAGACCGCCTTTTGAGAAAGGGAGCCCGGCTAGCCTCTGATCAAACTCAAAGGTTAGTTAAAAGACAAAACCAGCTGAAAATCTTCATGAATAATGCTGTTTCCCCGAGCCCAGTGTAGTGCAAGCGCACATTTCAATGCCAGAGCATTTTGTTATGCTGCTCGCCTAAGTCAGAATTTCACAGAAAAGGCAGAGAAGAAAAGCTCCAACAATTAGAGGGGGCCTGTCAGAAAACATTAACGCCTTCCTCGCCCAGCCTGTCAAGCGTGCTGGAAATAAAAAACGGGCATAGCGAATCGCACCTCCACCCTCCGGAGCTGCGGGAGGGAGAGGGAGGAGGGGGTTAGGGACAGAGAAGTAAAGAGAGAGAGACAAATGGACAGGCCCAGGCAGTTAACAGTCCCCCTCGGCTTTGCGGTTCATCCAAAAGCTGGAAAAAGAAGGGAAAAGGACCTGCAGCTGGATGTTCTCACTTGATATTCATCTTTCTGTTTCATGCTCCAGAATTATATTTGCTCGCGGGACCATCACACACACAACACACACACACATGCACTCACACTGTCCCTCTGCACCTTCAACCCTTTCCTGCACCTGCCCTGCAAAGCACATGAGGTACCTCATGAAAGAGCAGCATGGCATTTCTAAGTTTCCATGTCTGTGGCCATGAAGATGTCCAGTGTGGCCAGCCTGCAGCTGGGCTGAAGGACCTCGTGTCAGAGAAGCTGTGCTTATTTATAGTACCAGAGCTATCTTAGTCTTTAGAATTTTTTAGGAAAATGTGTTTCAAATGTACAGCTTTAACTAGCCAGATCAACTACCCATATGCTTGAATCCTTTTCCCTAGTTAAATACCTATTGACAGGGACACTGAAATATTTAAAGCTTCCCCTGCACTGACATTGATTTCTTTAAGTGATCATCCAGACTGACTTCCCTGGCCAAAGCACAGTTTTACCAGTCATTTAAACAACAAGAGAGCTCTGGTTCTTCTCTTACTGTGAGCAAAACCTCAGACCATCACCTGAATTCTTTTTTGTTTTCTTTTGCCCTTGTTGCCTTTGTTGTCCCGTTGCAAATACATGTATATGTTAATAACTGATAAGGACCAGATCAGCACTGTGCAGCTTCTATATTGAGCCTTCTGCTGGATGGGAAAGACTGGGGGAGATTACTGCTGTGCATTGTAGTATTCATATATGGGTTGAAAAAATGTAATTCCAGCAAAACACAAAGTGACTGAAGAAAAGGAGTATCTCCAACCCTCCAATCTGTGTTCTAGGGGTTATATCTGTAAAGGGATACAGCAGTACAGTTCAGACAGCATGTGAAAGACATCAGACTTTGCCCATGGTTAGAGGGCTGTGTGATTCCTACATATCCTGTGGGGAAGAAACTAACCTTGGGGACAGGAACCCCAGCCCTCCATCCCATGCACACCCTGGAGCAGTACAGTACATCCAGGCAAAATGGTACTTGCTGCTCTCCTTCAGACAAGGCAGAGACTTCCTGTGGCTTTGGAGCCAGATATGTCCCTTGAAGGATGTAAGCGAAAGAAAAGCCTCACTTAGCACTGGGACCTTCCTTGGCTCTGAGATTTCTGTCCTGGAGAAACACAAGCAGCCATTAGGAGAGGGGAGAAGTCTCAAGAGATACTTTTTCTCCCTCTGTCTGGCTACCTGGTACTTACTAATTACAGAAGGGTAAGATGGGTAAAAATGCAGGCATGGGAAACTAAGGGCATTGATCACGGACTGAAGCTATCTAGATTCATTGCTGGCTATGACTTTGTCCTGACTCAATCTGTTTTAGCCTGAGATCCACAAATGCTGAACAGAGACCATAACTAGTTCCTCACAGGTGCCTGGGGATATACAGCATTGGAAGAACATGAGAAAACTGGCAAGACAGAGGGGGCAAGACTCTTATCCAGACTCTACTTTGTGCAAGGTGCTGTGGGAAGAGCCAGTGCATAATCATAGTCTGCTTTATTTTTCTGGGGGACAGACAACCCCTGTTTCCTTTTATCCCACTGCAAACAGGTTTCAATCCAGTTTTTGATCTTCACCTACTGCCCAGAAAAGGACAGTTATGTACCCTAAAACATCAGAGTAAACATCTGTATGTTGCCCAGTATGTTACCTGTAAGTTGCTTAGGAGCAAAATTCCTTTGAAAATGTCACCCAACAAACCATGTGTTTCAATCTTCTCTTAGACCCTGTAAACAACTGCAGCAGTCAAGTTGCAAAGTTTTCCACTGATCACTCCTGCTTTGCACAAACATGTAGCTTTCTTGCTTGTATATAATCCCAATAGCACTGGGGAGGGAAAGGTAAACTTCACAAAGACCCCCTCTAACCAGCCCCACTGGCATAATCCAGGCCTTTGCTATAGGGGTGGGGAATTTTCTTCTGAAATGGAGCCCAAACTCATTTGGTCCAATTTCACAGAAGCAGATCACAGAAAGAGCACAGGTTCCAGTTTTGGGATGGGGTCCTCCTCCCTCCCCACCAGTCACACCATTCTCTTGCTCACTCTCCCCTCCTGCTGCTGGTCACAGCTTGGAGCTATTTTAATTTGCACTTGCTGGACAGGCAGGGCTATATTACTCTGGAACAGGAAAGGAAAAGCCCCATATTAGTAAAGTGTGAAACGCAGTTTTGACTGAAAAGGGAAGCCATTTCAACATGATTATACCGTGACAGTGCAGATTAAAACCCTGCCATATGGCCTAAGATAGGTTTGTTCTTACTTTCAGGTAACAACACATTGCTAATTAAGTGGTGATGACATTTCCAAATGAAAAAGAAAAAAAGAAAAAAAGCCACCTGTTTGTGAAATAAAGACAGTCAAGAGAAGGGAAGACATCAATCGGTGCTCATAATAGTGGAAGTCAGCTCTCTTTTATCATTGTGGTTTGCTTTGAATAGGAGAGAATTTGTTTGATTTGTTATTGAGTAAACAATAATTCATGTGTGCACTTGTAGATGTGAACACAGTACTCCTGAAAGGCACCCGACTGACAGTGCGGGGGAGCAAAGTCCTGCATCACATCCAGGACAAACACAGTCTGGGCAACAGCACGGCGAGGTTCCCCACCCCGCTTTGCCAAGGGCCTGCAAGAGGGTGATGGAGGTTTCCGTGAGCAAGGCAGGAAGGCAGCCCGCCTCTTAAATGGCCGTCACATTTAAGCACACACTTCAGTGTCTCTGTGCTGGAGATCTTCGCTTTTGCATCTCAGGGGATACAGCAGCAAATGACAGTAGAACCAGCTGACACAAAACCCACAGGCCTGCCTACATCCACTACTGTGTCTCTGTGGGATAGCAGTAGTTTTAAGACAATAAATTGAATAATAGCAGACTGTTGGTCTACAAGCAAAGGGTCACTTTAACCACTAATAACCAGCCCTCTGAAACTTTCAGATGAAGGGCATTCTTTAAAGACCCAAGAGTTTACTTGCAGTTTCTTTTACTTGCACATACATATATGTGTATAAATTCCTCCATGCCATACAGACTCCATTTGGAGCAGCTGATCCAAAAGTCTGAAAAACAGGCAGTGGGACACACTTTGCTTCATCTCATTTTAAGTTTCACAGCAAACCACATTCTAGGTTACTCCAATGCACATCATGTGAGCCTACCTAGTTATGAGCCCTGACTTAGCAAGGACACTTACAGTGCCTACGAAAAAAAAAAGGGACACAATTTCCATACTGCCAGAGTATCACTTCTGTCTCTTCCTGGCTGTGTTGCTGTTCAGATGAACTCCAGAGTTTCATGTGGTTCTCACAGATTTTTCATGCTCAATGATTTGAAGTTGGAATTCAGCAGCCAATTAAGTTTCTAGATAGATGTATGTCCATGGATGAGCCTGGCAGCCCTATACTTTCTGCTCTCAGTTTTTTGCTTCCTTCTCCTCTACCTCTTTGGCCTCCTGCTTCTCATATCTGGGGCTGCACCAGCTTGAGAGTTATGCCTGAACCAGCTTCCAGGATAAATACCCATTTGCAAACATCATGTAGACATTCTCACATCTCTCACTAGCACAGTATACTGAGAAAAAGTATGTGTTGGAAGGAGACCAGCAAACCAAGAGGAAAGCACAGATGAAGCCTTTAGAAGCATCTAATACCAGGTACTACCCACCTGAATCCCAAACCCCCCTGGTCTTCACCAAAGGTTTGGGTTCTACCCCTCAGACTCTTGCTGGTGAGAACAGTGGCCAACTTATTAATATTAAGAGGCCAGCAAGCCTGTAGAAAATAATGCTGGGTAAAAATGCTGGCAGTTGTCTCCACATGTGCAGAAAGGAGGATGGCATGGACCTGCAGTGTCACAAGATGCCGTGCAAGATGCTGTGGCAGAAAGTCACAGAAATCATGACAGGGAGAGGGGGTCTTAGCAAGCAGCAGTGCCGTGTACAGCACAAAGCAGGGCTCTGAGGAGTAAAATGGGAGCGTATAGAAAGAGAAATGCTGAGCAGATACTCCTGACACCCAGGCAGTGCCAGCCCCAGGATACTATTCCGTAGCAGCCAGCAGCACCCCAGGGCTCCTGCAGGTCCCTCTCCTTGTGTTCATGCACATGTCAGAAGAGATGTGTTTGTGCAAGTAGAGAAGCTTGTGGAGAAGGCTGGCAGGAGTTTGAAATAAATAAAGGAGGATGATGGCTTTGTCCTTAATTCACCTATTTGGTCTCTTTCTGAAGGCAGATGTATTTTCAGATATATTTTCACCTTCTCCAACACCCTGTGGCAATCACTGTGAAGAGATTACAACGTACAGAAAAACAGAAATAAAATAGCTGCTGGAGAAAGCAATGAGCAAACCTCCTTCCCTCCTCCCCTGCTCCAAAGTTTAACCTCAGAAGACCACTGCAGCCCCAGGGCAGGCGATGAGGACAATGACAGATCCAAGAGGGGCACTTTACTCAGTCTGGGTTGTCCCTTGGCTTCTCTGTACGGCCAACCCCCATCTTCCTGGCACTTCACTTTTAGTTACCACTACTCCTCTCTCTCTGTGTGGGGAACTGCTACTGACCAATGGAGCATTTATAAATAGAACAATGTTTAATTAACACAACAGTAGGACAGACTTGTTGAAATACTTCCCAGACAGCAGGCAAGAGTCCTGACAAGGAGACTATTATGGGAATTTTAATGAATCCTTCCAGAGTGGGACAGCTTCCATACACCTACATTGCAATGACTAATTTTGTTTGTGAAAATTGTATTGGTAAATGATGCAGAGTGACAATAACACTGGGGACCAGCAAACTGAATAAAGTCACTGGGTGACTGTGTGAAATACTGCCTACAGACAGAGCAGAGTGCTTACTAAATGCAGTGCAGTCATGGGTCCGAGTGCCCAAAAGCCCAGCTACAAATGGAGTTTGCATAAGGCAGGCAAAGAAGCAATTAAATAACCCAAACAAGGATCTAGCTGTGCCAGATGACACCACAGCATGAAAGGAAGCAGGGGCTGAACAACTATTTCTGTGAGACACGACCAGGAGCATGTGCCTTATTAACACCACTGTTAAATGCATGCCTGCTAGCTGCTGCTGCTGTAATTGAGACCACTCACAGATATCCTTGCCATCTCCCTTTCTAAGAAAACAGGAAATTAAAATTGTCTGCCCCGCTGATGGGCCTGAGTAAGGTTCCCACCTATGATACAGCAGTGTACTTCTTCTAACAGGGATGTGAGAAATGTGAATCAAGGGGCACTGGAAGGACAAGGTGTACCATGCCAGTGCATTCTCTTGAGCTCACCTCCTCCTAGCTCTGTAAACTTTTCTTGCTCTTCTAGCAGAGACATTGTACACCATCAATAACCCAGTGGCCATAAACAACAAGTACTAATGAGCTCAGAATTTCAGAAAGAGGTTTTTATCCTTAGAAGTCTTAAGAAACGAAGCTCCCAGGAAGACAGTCTGTGATGACAAATGGGTTATTCTTGAATTTTTCAGTTCAGCTGTCCACTGCTGTGCTGTATGGATGGTTGCCAGCAAGGGACTCTCTGCAGGCCCTGTTCTTCTAACTTCACCATTATACATTTGAGGTCCTTTTCCCCCAAAGATCTAGATTTTAATGAATGGATTCAAGATATGCCTTATCTATCCAGGAAGTCTGGGCACCACCAGCTTTCTTTTCTAATTTTGCCATTTTCTCTTCCTTACAGGCATGTCACATTTTTTTCTGGAGTACAACAAATTAGGTGAATGCACATTGACTATTGAAACATGTTGCAGTGCATTCAAAACAAAATAGTGTTGGAAGGTTAGCTTTGCATGGAAGTGTATGCAAGCATAGTAAGAAGAGCAGTCAAATAAAGGTTTTGGCACATTACTTCACAAATTCAGGAGCAAAATCGTCTCTGAATTGTTGGGCTTCTGGACAATGATGTACACAGACCTGACCAAGAAAGCCAACAAAATTATTGCTGAAAACTTCAGTAACATGTGAGGATTTCACTGAACTGGAATCAAACTTTGCAAACTGCTTACCATAAGCTTTGGTTTGCTGAGGAAAAGAGACGAGGAAGGAGAGGATATATTCCTTCTACTGCTACAGATGCTGCATTCAGAGGTTCAGGTTGCAAAAAACACTGATCAATTTTTATCCCCACGCATCTGTTTCCTGTTGAATTCTTCCTTTTGCATAATGCGGAGTCTTGCCTGTCAGATTAACGCAGTGCTTCACCCCCAGACAAAAGTGCTGGCCTCTGACAAATCCATCTAGAGCACACCTAGCTCCATCAGTGGGCATATTATAAAAGGTAATGAGCTTGACACTCCCCCCAGCTCCAGCTGCTGCAGCAGCGTGTAATGAGCCCTGCTCTACGGGCTCCGAGACTCGCACTAAAACGCCATTGAGAACTGAGACAGCATGCCACTGAATTTAATTTACTGCTTAGCATCAGCTGGCCCCAGATGATGGAAGGTCATCTGTATGGAGGGTCAAGTAGGATAAACAGCTCCAAATCTCCCTTCTGCCCAAGGGCTCGGAGCTGGTAAGCCCCAGGGCAAGCAGGCACAGACCTGACGGGGGCATGTTGGCTGAGCAGGCTCCACAGGCGGATTCCTTTGGAGCATCTGCTCTCCCAGATGAGGAGCCCCTCCCACTGACCATATCCTACCAGCATTTTCACAGAAATTTAGAGGAAATCCAATGCAATAGGCCAGATTCCTTGGAGGAGTTAGTCTGCCATTGCAGGTATTTCTTTTCTGATGGAGTAACTTTCCTACCTTCATAACAACACATCACACTGTATTTTGCTTTTAAGGTATCGAGAATTTTCAGATCATAAAGTACCATCATTCTGTTTCAAGAAAGTGAGGCTGGAGGGAAGGTTTGAGTAGTCCAGAAAGGGCCAATGCCAGAGGTAGAAGGAAAAAAAATAACAAAAGGGAAGCACATGGTGATACTACCTTCAGTGGTGTACGGCTCAAGAATGTGAGGAGCCAAGGCAGTGATAATGTGTTTAATTCCTCCCAGAGGTTTTTTTTATGCCATGGGCTTGTATAAATATGTTGGAAGTGACTCTAAGCTTTGGGTGGATAGAAAACTAAACCCAGTCAATGAGAAAATTTTAAACATTCATTTGCTGTGTTCAACCTAAGGGTTGGACCTGCCTCTGCTGACAGAGACTAACTAGTCATAACTGGCAGAAGATTATGGTCTTGGGAGAGCAGGACTGAGAAACACCAGTCTGGCAGGGAAGAGGGGCTATTTCCCTCTGAGAAGATGGGTAATGCTCTTTAAGGATGTCCCAGACTTAAACCAAGAGACGTGACTACGCCGTAAGAAATAGCACAGCCAGATCCAGGCCTCTGAAAAGCATAAAGATGCTAATGGGGATGGGGGCCTGAGGCATGGTGTGCTCCAGGCAATTTCTGCATCTGCTCTTCAAAGACACAGCTATTGAATCCAATGAGACCACCTGAGGAGTAGGAAACCTTCCTGAGAGAGCAACACAGGCAGAATCAGACCCCCAGGGAGTGTAATATAGGTCTTTAAAAATTTGCCTCTCTGTGTGGTGGCAGGTTTCTCACTGGCTTCTTTGCCTGCACGCCCGCTCGTGTGTCCATACTGCTCAGTGCATGGGCTTGGCTTGATGCAGCCCTTACGTGTGCATGGTCTTCCGCTGCTCACAGGACACCAGGGGCTTGGGACAGGCCACAGACACACACGTGGGGCTGGCAGGGCCCAAAGACAGAGCTGCACAGCCACCTCCCTGTGGGCAGGCTGCGTGGCACAAAGACAGGTACCATCTCTCTGCCCACGTACTGGTACTGCATGGACTGAGTGCACATTTATGCCCCAAATGTTTCCCTTTCTTTAGGTATTGCCACCTCTTCCAGTGCAGACAAAGACCTGTTGTGAGGCTATGCTCTTTTTCTGTGCGGATGACAGGTGGGAATGGAGGTTTGATATAAATATACCCTGGTCTGAAGTGGATTTGGAGCAGGATCTGGTCTAATTTTCCACTCTGAACAAACAATTTTGCTTTGCTCAAAACTTTTTCTAAAAAGAATAAGCTCAATTAAGAAAACCACAACAGCACAACTTTTAAAAAATACCATCGTTATTGTTCGTGTGGGTTTTGGGTGGGCTGTGGAAATTGATTTACGAGTCAACCACTTTTCTCTTTTCTTGCCATCTCTCGCTTGAGTGGTTTGTAGGCCTTGGCCCTTTCTTTCACTCAAGGAGAATAAGGTTGTCTATGGAAGAGGTCAGCATTTCAAATTGGTGGAGTTCAACTGCACAAATGACATAGAACTGACAAGAAAAGACAGGGGGTTTGGAGGTCATAGACTGCATAGGTCCTGGTTAGGGTTTTCGCTTTGTGATAGGACCTGGCACCAAAATGAATTAAATAACAGGCTTAAGGACTATTGAGGGAGGGCTGAATGCAAATCAAAGATAAGTAGAAGTTTTCTTTCCTAAAAGGGGAATAATTTTTTTCCTTACCTCCCCCTTTCCATATCTGCACAGGCAAGGTCTGCATGTTAAACATGATTTAGCAGGCATTATTCTGGAGCCTTTTCATCAGGTTTCTGCAGTGATTGCCTATCTTGGCCTATGATTAATGATCTGCTGTGCAATTTGGAGGCTATAATGACTCAACAATCCACACACAAACTATATAGTCGCATTCCTTTTGCAGATTTGCCAAGCTGTTACCAAGGGGCCCACAACCAAGCAGGATTGTTAGAGAGATAGCTAAACATTTCTGCAAATGCCGTTCTGCCCTTATCTTGCTGAGAAGTGCATTGGGCAGCAGGCTCATTTACAAAATTCAAAGCCTAGATTTTAGCAGTTCCTTTAAAAAAAAATCTGGACTGAAATAATCATTAAAAAGGCTGGTAAGAAAAGATCCTTGTATATGGCCTCTCAGTGATTATACAGAAAAAATACTTTCTTTGTTTCCAAATTTTGAATCTGATTAATTGAGGCCTAATGCTATTAATGCAGTTTGAAAGCGAAAAAGTTAATCTTTGGAAACCCATGCCATAAATGAAATCTGAAAATCCAAGCAGATTTTGAAGTGAAAGCTTTGTCTTCATTTCAGTTTCTATACAGAAATAAGTTGTAGGATTTATTTATAGAATGCAACTGGATCTGTATCCACATAAAAACTGTCTGTAGAAAACTGTTTTATAAACTTTTTTTTTGAAAGCATGGGCCTTGATGAGAGCGATCTTGGAAAATCCCGATTCTGTTTATAAGGTTGTTTTCAATAAAAGTAAATGTGAAAAGGAAAAGTAAAGACACCTACCGATGGAGTCAGTCTTTCAGACAAAAGTTATCTTCAGAAAAATAATTCTAGAATAATATAAATATGTCCCTGTTTCCATTATTAATTATTAGATAAAGCCCAAATAATTCCACCGTGACCAAAAAGAGTTCTCACATTAGCTGGGCTGCAGTCACACTTAGTTTAATAATTCATCCAGTTTTAGTTTCTGTCTTTTTTGTAGGCAAGAGGGGACGCAAACTAGAAGTGCATATAGCGTGTCCCTGCACCCATGTCCATCCTTGTCTATGTTTTTGTTATTGTTGTTGGTATTATTATTATTATTATTAATATTAATATTATAGTGCTTGGGAGCTTTAAACACTGAGCTGATATTGAATCCTCATAATAACATTGAGTTCTCATGAAGAAAGCTATCTCCTAGTCCTGTACATAATAACCTGAGACCCTGATTGTAAAAAGCCTTCATGGTTCCAGATTTAAGCACAAGCGTAAGTGATTCTCTGCATCCAGGCTTAAGCGAATACATCACAGCTTAGTCTATGTCCAGAGTGAAGACAGAGGTGTCTCCAAGCCTTTGGGAAGAAGGCCTTTCTGATTCCACTGTAGGCAACAATAAGCTCTGAGATGTAGGCAACAATGAGCCCTGAGATGTGTTAGAGAGCACCTGTTTAAAGAAACATTTTTAACTCTATAACAAAAATAGGAAAAATGCAATATGCAGCTTGAAGACTCAGAGCAGTCACAGTTTCCTGCTGATAGGAGACAGGAGTAAGAAACATCCAGCTGTGAACACAAGCAAGCAAAGCAGCATTTACCCTCTCTTTATACAGGCTTTCATCCTTATGCCAAGAGTCAACCCACAGCTACGCACTGGGGATGTCCTACTGTTTTATATAATCTTTGCCTCAAATATGTACATAAATAAATAAAATCAGCTGTGAGCAGACTGCTGTACAGCCATGATAGTGTTGCTGTGCATATAAGTCTATTAATCTATGAATGGTTGTGTAGCTGACACTGCCTTCAGGGCAAAGGATTGGACTAGATGAGGGTCAACAGACTTTCAGTGATGCTCTTCTAGCCTGTGGTTATCAGCCCCAAAGTAGGGGTTAGGCAGGACAGACAGAGACCATTCGTAGCTGGAAGATGCTGCTGCAGAGAGGCAAAAACCTGCTGCTGCAGTGGTATCATTTGCCTGAGTGAGACAAACACTCTCCTAATTCAGTGGATGAAGCAAAGGCAGCAGCAGGGAGCCCTTCCACTCTCAGCATGCCACAGCCTCTGGCTGCCAGCCTTGCCTGTGCCGCTGAAAATCAGTGACGGTCCTCTCAGGTAGATGGGGTCTCCAAGTCTGTTTGGGACTCCTTTGACTTCACTGAAATCAGGAAGCAACAGAAGTATGCACTTTCCACACATTAAAAGTAGGATCAGAGCAGGCCTATACAGAAGAAGTATTTTGTCTGGGACCCTACAGGTGATATTGAAAAAGATGCAAAAGTCAACAAAAATTAACGCTAATTTAAAAGCATCTTTAGTTGCTTCCTATGTGTGAAAGTTCCTTGGCACATTCACATCCATATGGATAATAACTTGGATGGGAGAAAGGCAAGGGTCTCCACTGGCATCAGATCTCCACCACTCTCTGTATAAGATGGCACTAAGAGGGACACAGTGTCTCCACCACAGCCATGTCCTTGGCTTTTCTACCAGAACCAGCTGTTACAGGTGGGACGTGCTCTCTGTGAGGCAGCCAACTGCCTGCTGGGCAGCGTGATGAGCTCAGCCTTACTTCACACCTCTCACCCTCTCTGTCTCTTTAGTTACCTTAGTTTGAGCTGTTGCTTAAAGGTGAACTGGACAGAGATTTCCAGAGATCTTGGATGGCTGAAGACCATGCTGTCTGGGTATGCTAGAGACAGAGTTTATACTCCAAGAATGACTTGCATATGGACACAAGAGAAATAAGAATCACTCCAGCTTTGCTCATGGCAGATTTTCATAGTCCAGGTGTCTCAGGAGGAAAGACTGGTCTTCAGTGATGGCTCAGTATTCCTGGATGGCCAGAGTTCAGGTGCTGGGATTCAAGTCTTAAGGAAGCTAGAGACTTTTACAGGTGCCTGCAAGGCACAAACTAATATGTTTTGGAATCTGAGAATGACTTAAGTTATACTTCTCCTTTGATGAAAGTAAATTTTTGTACCCTCAAGAATGTGGACAAGTTTTTAATTTTACACATGGCAGTGAGATGAGAAAACTGAATTTCATCAGAAGCTGAAAATCTGCCCCAGAATCACTCAAAATCACTTCAAGCACTGGCATATATATCAATGAGTAGTTGCCAAAATAACACACAGTGACTCTCTCAACTAGTAGATCATTTATTCAAAATGGGTGTAAGAGACAATCACGCTGGCTGTTGGCAAACAGTGGCTGACAGGTGCAAACACCATTTTCATGGGTTGTTTTTAAAGGGAAAATGGTATAATGTGAGACAGGCAAGCAGAGATGACCACAGATATTTCTAGGCAAGCCTGTCCACAGAAGAACAGCTTGCCCAGAGTTGTATCCCTCTGTTCACTTGGGGACCATCATTTTTGCCCAGCTTACAGAATCACATTTAGGATGCATGTCAGCCAGTTGCAAAGGCAGGAGCTAGAAGTTAACCCTTTTAAATAAACAGAAAGTATTGAGTGATCAGTGCCTCTATAGAGAATCCCTTTCTCCATGCCTTTTTTAAAGTTATTCGAGCACCTTTATGTGCTAAAGATAGGTTAAATGGGGTCATAGTGCTAAAATAGCTAAGAACTTTGGAGAGACTTGGAAAAGGAGTATGAATGCCTCTTTCCTACACTGCCTCTAGTCATGCAGAAGGACAACAGTGTACGTTCCAGAAATAAAAATCTTGGCCTTCTGAAATATTTTGCTGTATAGCTGCTAACTAAAGGCAGGGCAAGGCAGAAATCTCTATTATATCTTGTACACTCCATTGGTTTTAGTAGGAACTATGGGGCAGACTGTCCACAGACCAAGCTGGTAGGTTTAGATGCATTTGCTCTAAGACAAGCAGTGTAATCCAGAGATTAAAAGAATAAATATTAAGGGCTAAAGCATTTTTGTGCTATATGTTATATGGGCTGTACTATATGTGCTATATGTTGTGTTATATGGGCTGTACCAGAAATCTGAGCTTCAGATTACTTGGATAGGGGATCAGAAACACACCTAGGGTTAACATCTGCTCTTCCAGATGTAAACTTCATTAATTTAATCTAAAATATCTTGAGAGACAATAATACACATATTTCCAATTACAACAATTATTTAAACAGCCCTAATCTTGTACTTCATGAAACCATTTACATTCACTGTAATGTCAAGCTCTGCAGAGGAATACGTTAAAGAGAGAAAATTTAGCATCTTCTAATTACAGTACTTCTATGAAACAGAAACAAAACTCAGTTCTGAAGGTTGAGCTGAAAGCAGGAAGTATTCCAGGGCAGATGGGAATGCAGAAGCACCAGGGCAGATATGGTACACTATATTTCACTTCTCTGTGGAGACACTGGCACACACGTCTGGGAAAAGATGTATTATCATAAAACCCACATGTAATTTTGGAGTAAGAACACATTCTCATCAACTGAGTAGCTTCCATAGTTGTAGGCCGTAAAAGAGAACTATCGTGTAGTTATATGCTCTAGACTTTCTAAAAGCCTGACACAGCTCATCAGAGACTCACAACCCAAAACTATATACAGGATGAGTTGCATCTATGCAATATTTTTGGATTCTTGCTCAGAACAAGAAAGGCAACTCTGATCTTGGCCATCTACTGGGGAGAGAAAACAGGAAATGGCTGCACAGCATTTCCCTGTCAGTCAGACCTGAGGCTGTCTGAAAGCACCAGTCCCATTTCACTCCTAGGGCTTTGCTTCAGCTCTGAAGACCTCCATGCTGCTCCCACCACAGGCAGCTGACTCAGGCTGGCCTCCTTCATGGTTCTGGGAAGCTCAGCTCTAGGGGCCACCATGGCAGCGTGGAAGGTACAGCTAAGAAAAAAGTCCCAGGGCCAGGATGCCACGTTAATGTACTGAAGCTTTAAAGGACATGTCGGTAAACACAGTGTGAATTTGCAGATGGGAAAATTTCAGATTGTTACTCCAGACACGCTGCTGACACTGCATCAATGTGTTGTCCTCCATGGCACTGGGAATGCACCCACTGATATAACGGATACGTGGATGGGCAGCTCAGAGATGTTCATGGTCCATCGAAATTCACAATGAGTTGGGTACCACATTGCTTCAGCGGTCTTTGTAAATCTTGGCCTTACTTACATTTTCTGGTTATCTGATAAGGTTTTCCCAAAAGTGACAATGACTCTACTGCTTTGTAGCAGTAACAATCTGCAAGTAACTAAGGCAAAGACACCAGTTTATGCTGGAACCTTTTCTATGGCGTCACACAAAGAACAAAGACTATTTCTATCAAGCGAGACTTGCTGTAAAAAAGCTTTTCTCCCACATCATTACATTTGATCACCAAAATACCCATGCAACTTTTTTGAGATGCAGCAGCTTAGGTCCCTCGTTGAACTTGACTGAACCACTGACTGTCTATAGCTGACAAAATGACTGCAGAAATGCAAGCATAAGAACATGCAATTCCTGAAATAAATTCAGTGCCTCCACCACACATGATTACCTGAACTGTTTGATGTGACTTGGTGGTGCCATGTCTGTACTGTACAGGTATATTACTGACTCCCTTCCCACCCTACATCCCCCTTGGTAATTGGTCATTTGCTGGTGGACAACACAAGATGTGTGGTAGTTCTTGTAAGGGCTCTGGCACACACAAAGAATTCAAAATCTGTCTTAAAATAATGAAGAAATCTTTTGTGCAAAAAAGATTCAAAGTGTAGCAAAGGCTCATCCATCTAATAAATGACCCCCACCCACCTGCCAGGGGAAAGGCTCAGCAGTGCAGGGGACAGGGGCTGAGAGATGATGGGGAGGGATCTTTTTTTTTCTGAATTGCAATTGTTTGGGTTTCTGATCCAAGGTAAATGACAAGAAATCTAAAAACACCCCCAACACACATATTTCAACTAAAGCAAGTGCTTGGGATTATTTTTTCCCCCTCTGTGTCTGTTTGAAGGTATTCTCTGAAGTTGACAAGCACGTGTTTTGGAGACCATTGAAAAGTTTCTGCCATAAATAGAAGAGGCAGCTTGGCTTAAGTGTTGCTAGGGAATACCTGGCAACAGGCAACAATAGTCCTTTTAGAGAGCCCAGGGCAAACAGTGACCGTGGTAATGGGGTGGGCTTAAGGGAGGCTCCTTGCCCAAAGCCCCTCCACTCACACTGCGCCTCCAGCCCTGGGCTGTGTTCCGGAAATTCCCTGCACAAAGCCCGCCATTCAATGGGAGGTGGGCCCGTGCGTGTGCTTTTCTGGCAGGGAGGGGGGTTGCAGAGGGAGGGGGCCTGCTTGCCAAAAAAAAAGAAAAAATCCAAATTTTTTTTTTTTTTTTTTTTTTGCAAAGGCTAAGAGAAGCACAGAAAGTGCTAAGTTTGTAAAAGAAGCTGAAAAGGTTCAGAAAGGAGCATAATGGGGCCAGGGAATGCCCCATGAATTTTGAACAGAGAGCAGAAAAGAGACCCTAAAAAGCAATTAGTGATGCTGCTTGTCGCTGAAGAGGGAGCTTGAAGGAGGTGGGAAGGCGCAAAAGGAAGAGGGCAACTCCAATCACTTAGTAAAGTACGAGGGAAAGGGGGGACAGGCACAGGGAGAGAGAGAGACTGGCGCCTTCGGGAATTTTTATAGTAAAAGTAAATGTAGGCACATGGCAAGGGCAGCGTCCAAGGAGCCTCTAGAGCTGAAGGCACATGCCAAGATGCCTTTTGGCTTTGCCTCCCTTGCCCATTTCTGCAAAACCAGGGAAGCAGCAGGGCTGAGCTGCTGTCTCTCTGCTAGCCCAGTGTGCCACAGGCTCAGCCTCAAGTCCTCACGCATCCCTGAGAGGAGGATTCCTCTGCCTGACAGTTGAAGGCAATGGGGACATTTCTAAAAGACCTCCAATCTCTCTTCCTCTGCTTTCCTCACCTCCTTCCAATTTCCAGAGCCATGCACAGACGCCTATTTAGCCATACATTCCCTGCACAAAATAAAAGTAACGCTGTCTGCTCATTAGCTGGGAGTTGTTAGGGGGAAAAAAAAGAAGGAAAAAAGGGCTGTCTGAACAGGGCTGAATAGCTATAACCTTAATGGGTTGTCAGAAGTCTGCAGGCAGCAGGGTGAGGGGAGCCAATCCCCCTCTAGTCTTTTGTCCTAGACATTGTTTAGGATCAGTGGTAGCTCATTAGGTCGGGACAGTAATATTCCTAACGATCCTGTGGGGCTGAGGCTTCAGAATGTGTCTTCAGCTGTTTTCCTGATGTCAGTCTGATTCATGGAGAGGCATTTATCTCGACAGAGATCTTTGGTGGAAAGCGTTATTTACCTTTCATACCCTGATTACTAACCTTTGACAAAAGTTGCAGCTGGAAGGGGAAAAGGGGGAAGCTGAGAGTCCTGTTGGCATAAACTGAGGTGTGTTAGAGTGAAAGGCAAGCTGGAAAAGCCAAGTAGATGGGGCCTTGGCCTACAATTTGACCCTACGGTTTGCCTCCTTGTATTTCAGATTCCATCAGTAAAGTAAGGATAATCACCCATTTTGTGTTCTGGTGGTGGTGGAGAAGAAAACACTGGAGTGTGAGGTTTCCAGGCAATGGGCCAGATAAGTAACTAAATTATTACCTTTCCTGTATTCAGGGATCCTAGAAGGGCTGGGATTTTTTGTCGTTGTTCTTTTGTTTTTTTCTGGTTTCTAACAAAAAAAAACGCCAAAACCCAACTGAATTAAATTGTGAATTAGAATGGATTTTTCAGCTGTGTGTGATTTCCCTTACATCCTATACCTATTTTCAGCCTAGAAACATGAATCTGCTGAGGCACCTCTCCCACCTTCCCTCAGGCATTTCTGCAGGCATTGGGCTGAGCAGATGCTGTTCACTGACACAGGCCAAATTCCCCTCATTGGTCATTCGTGTCATCCAACAGTGTCACAAATCACTCAAAATGGCATATTATTAAAGTGATGAAATTAAAGAATAATTGATCACGTGGCAGATTTCCTTGTGATTAGGGAACATATTATATATCCATTTGCCAGTCCTGCCAAACAGAGAGAGCAAAGTACATTGTCATTCTCTACCGTCTCCAAGACTGCTTCTTGTATTTAAGGCCTGGGGTTTTCTAAGGAAACTCTCAAAGCTCCGTGCAGCTGCCCTACATCCCTATTAAAAAACAGCCAAACTAACAAGTAATGATGAAATGATTTCCTTATTTATTTTGTGTTAGAAAACAGAGTGGACAATGAACTGCTCTCTGAAACAAAGGGGCAAGAACTACTCGTCCCTTTCACTCCAGTAAGAGGAGGGTAAGTACGCAAAGGTCAGCGTACAGACACTGAAAGGTTCAAACCAAGAGCACGAGGCAATGGAAACAACATCCCCAGATCCTCAGTGAGTGCAAAGCAGCTGCCTCTGTGGTGCTTCAGAGCTGGCCAGAGCTGGAGCAGCTGCTGTGGGCATCCTGTGAGCCAAAATAGCCCCCAGTGGCTCTGTCACATTCCCTATGCTAAGACCCTGGGGAAGGATTTGGTACCCCATAGGACACTATCAAAACACATGGAGAGACATACAGAAAAAGGCTTTGGGCTCCTCCACAGAGGCTTAGCTGTGATTTGGGTAACTCTGATACCTGGGGTGAGTTGCAAAGGAACATTGTGAATCATGAGGTTTCCACAAAGAATCCTCCCACCACCCCAAGGAGGGATGGAATTTCAGACTCACATTTGTATATTCTTCCAATGGGGAGCATTACTCTGCTGCCAGTGAAAAACCTGCTGGGCTAAATGTTATTCCTCACGGGTTACCTACTTACAAGAGAGCGCATGAGCAGCAAGAGGTACCTGCCACCAGCAGAACATGACAGAGTGAGCAGGTCATGCCTCTTGAATAGATCCAGAATGGTTTTCTAGCTGATGAGCAGCAAAAGAAATGCTGCCCAGAAATGAAGCAATGGGACATATCCCATCCTCTGCAAGACAGCTTTTGCCCAACAATTTTACTGATTTCTCTGGTACCTCAAAAATATTAAATATCAACTTCCATACCTGGGCTGCAACTGGCAGAGGTGTGTGGGCCCATATTCACATGAATGAATCAATCTTGGCAGGCTGTAGCAAAAAGGGTGTTTTTCTTCAGCAATTTATTAAATAACCAGCAGCATTACTATTATATGACAGAAATACTACAATAACTAATGGGACATGTCCTGCTGTCTATCAGAACCAAGCAGAGAAAAAAAATAATCAGCAGAATCACTCAAACGTTTCTGAAATATTTCAATCTCTTTTAACGTGTGGTATTTCTAACAGGGGAAGTAAAGGGATATGAAGACAATACTAACTCATACAGTTTTCCCTGGTCAATACTGATTTTTCTATCTTGTGCAGGGCTTGAAAACTGCAGACCTGTAAGGAACTTGTGAGAGTTGCACTGAGATTCTGTGTGTAATGATGTCAAAATGATACAACTTTTAAATGTTATTGTAAAAAGAGACTGGTGAGGCACTGGACCAGGTTGCCCGAAGAAGTTGTATGCTACATCCCTGATAGTCTCCAAGGCCAGGATGGATGGACCTTGGAGCGACTTGGTCTAGTGGGAGGTATCCCTGCCCATGGCAGGGGGGTTGGAACTAGACGATCTTTCAGGTCCCTTCCAGCCCAACCCATCTGTGCACACGTATACCCCCACTCACGCTCACACCTGTGCGCGCACACGCGTGCACAGACCCGCACACGCCTTCTGCACGGGCACCCCCGCGCCGCCGCCGGGGCAGCACCACGGACAGCGCCCGCCGCCCGCCCGCGCCCGGCCCGGCCCGGCCCGGCCCGCCNTCACCGCAGGGCTGGCAGCCGTGCTTGGAAAGCAAGGAAGTTCTTCTGGGAGCGACAGGCACAGCCACGCTGGAAACGCTTCCGTTCCCAGCAAAATGCGCGAGCCAAAATCCCTGCCGTGTCCCTTTGGTTTCAAAGGGAATATTTTTAGAATCATCTGTTTTAAACACTGAGGAAACATGCCTACCTGGAAAATATTCCTACAGCTGAGCACATCAAGAAAAGCTTTATTTTCATGCTGCATCTCAGGACAGCAAAGGAAGAGGCATTTTGCCTGCGAAGGCCATGTGTTCTCAGGTACATTTCTAATACTTTGTATGCAGCACGGTGATACAAGCCGTAACAACACTGCACCTCCTCATGCTCCAGCACGAATCCACAAAATAGCTTCTCCCTTAGCCAGTGAAGACTTCAGAACTGATGGCGTCGTTGAGAGGACACTGCTGGCTTAGAGGTGAATGTGGTTGTGGTTCTTGCTGAACATGTAATGGTTAAAGCACGCTTGGCGTTGCTGGGACACAGCAGCTGGAGTTCACCAGTCTTAGTGCTCACTCCTTGGGCACAAAAGAGGCTGCTTCAGCAGCAAGACTGAATGAGCTGGGCCTGCTGGAGATGTTTAGAAAAGCAATTCATAGATGGATGACATACAGTTTACATGTAGAAATTACCTCCATGACTGGCAGGCAGGTCTGAGGGACATCAGCACCCTGAGAGCGACTGGCTGTAGGCTGTGCTAATTCTGCATGGGTCTGGATGTACTGCAAAGTTCACAGAGCTCAGGTGAAATGTGGCTGATCTTCCACATAAAGTACTCAATATCTTTTTTGATCAACTATGCAGACACTATTTTCTATATCAAAACCCCCTTTCATGACACCAGGAGAAACAGATTCTGGGTGCTACACAGTAGTATTCACCCAGCCAAGCCTCGAGCTTTGTAGAACCAGGGATGTGGGACTGAACACACAGTTAAACTGTGATTCTCAGATACCATGTGTAGCCATTCCTCTAGGATTTTTAGAATACATCTAACAGAAAGGGTGTACTGAGTTTCTGTGAATGTGCTGTGCAGAGCACGGATTTTGTCCAATGACCTTCAGACTGCTCTGTGGTGTTCAGCCACCCATAAACACCTCCAGAATCTCTTGAATTAACAATGTTTATGAGAAATAAGGGTGTAGATGTGCCAGATACAACCCCTTCACAGCTGTAACAGATCTGAGACAGTTTAAATGAGCACCATGTGGGAGAAAGAAAGCTTTGCAGCCACTCTTTTACAGCAAGCACCCTGTCCAATCCCCAAATCAGTTTGAAGTGGGGGCAGAGCCCAGCAGAGCACAGTGCTCAGGCAGACTGTCCCTCCGTGACAGAGCATGCTGCCATGCAGACACACTTGCAGCAGGATGAGCAGCTTTATCAGCCTGACACACACACAGGCTTTTCCTCTCAGCCAGGAGAATTCACTTGGGCTCAACTCAGCACTCTGTCAACACATGCACAGCCTTGAACTAGCAAATTCAGAGCCAACAGGGTGTCTTTTCACTGAACTCTCTCACAATGCAGCCATGATCTCTCTCACTCTGTCTGAGGTTCAGCCAAGCATGCAGAGTAAAAGACCCTCTGCTGTCCCTCCCCTTCATGCTTTCTGGTTGTTTTGTGAGGTATGATGTGAGACAGGGAAAGACACTCCTGTCATTTATTACCCATCCTAACTTCTTGGATTTATTTGCAGTCATCTTCCATGACACAGTACCAGATACTTTGTACAGTGCTGTACAAAGTACTGGCTTTATTACTGCATTTTTATTTTCAGCCTTGTGGCTGTCAAACAGCATTTGGGTCTAATCCATGGCATCAGAGGCTGAATGCAGGCAATACAGAGCTGGACAGCAAGGGATGCAGCATGTGCTTGAAAAGCCCAAGCTGGCCTTTGCTCAGAGAGGAAGCAAGTTTGCAGTAGCCCAAAACCTTAAACAGCTTATCTCCTCCTCCCTGCTGCAGCACAGGAGGCAATAGTGCGGTAAGGACTCCAGCCGCTGCCTGCTGATGCAGAGACACTTTGGACTAGTACAAGGTTAGGATGTTCAGCAGAAACCTAAGAAACTGAAGAGGAAGATCTCTGATCTGTGTTCTCAGAGAGGAGAATTGAACACACATCTTCCAAAGGCAGAGGACCAGATGCACGAACATAGTTGGAGGTGAGCATCACTTTACTCTGGTGAGTAGCTGGTTAGTGATGCAGACTTCGATATGTCCCAGAAGGAGTACAGACCCTATGCAGCCTGGAAAACAGGGCACTTAGTTACCTCCTGGCTGGGACCGAACAACCTGAATATTACAGCCTGAAGAGTGGAAAAAGCCTTCGATGATGGAAGCCAATCTATTCCTACTAGATAATCCTCTGGCAATTAAAACACCATAATCAAAAACCCTCTTAAGGGAGGGTGGGTGGTTGTGATTTGTAGAGCTCATTGAAAGGAAAATAGTGAGACAAAGAAGTATGAAGACAAATCATCAGTCAAGAAACTTTTCACAAAAGGAATAAACATAGAAAAGCATTTTCAAAATAATAGTGGAAAAAAAGCAAATGTCCAGTAATGTATTGGGAATATTTTTACCCAAAGTAGTGTATGAAGTGGCTGCATAAAAGAGAGGAAATGCAATTTTAGGTAGAACTGTCTGAAATGAATCTGACAAGAGGACAAGATAAAATTGCTTGTTTATACTGTATGAAAAGATGTTCGCTACTGTAGCTGTGATGGTGGTGTGGCATGTGCGCTTGCCTTATTCCCACACGGATTCATGGTGGCTGCACAGAGCCAGGCAAATGTGAGAGTGCCGCTGCCAGCTCCTCAGAACTCCCACCTGGCCAACACCCACCACACATCTGCCCAGATATGTGGTCTGTCAGACCTGGAGAAGGTTCATGTGGAGACCCCCATGAAGCAGTGTGGACCTAACCTTGTGTCCACCACAGCACATTCCAGAGCTTCCCACTGACTCTGACCATAGCAGGGTCATGCCCTGAAACACGTCAGCAACTGAAACACAGCATCCCCTCAGTGGCTGCTCTGTACCATGAGACACTGTGAACACATGAGGGAAGAAAAGGAAAATCTTGTCCCTGATTTTAAATAGCCACAAGGATATAGATCGCAGCAGCAGCCAGTGAAGAGTCTCTCTCAGCTAGGAAAAAAGCTGTCTTATCCCAGACAGAAATGTCAACTTGGTTGTTTTCTTTCAGCTGTTGGATCAATAAATCCTTTCAGACTAGGACAATTAGCCTCTGAAATAACTAATTCTTCAAGGGAGAAAAGAGACAGACTTTTTCTCTTTGCTGAGGTAACTGCTGCAAAGGTAGGCCTTTTCTTGTGGGCTCACCACTTAGCAAGAAATTATGTCCTTTCCCCTTGATGCTGGAGGCTGAAGCTGAATCCATCTTTTTTGCTTAGTTCTTCCATGCCAGTTTAGAAAGCTTTATCTGTCCAACCGAAGTTTCTCTGTCACTGCAATTCACCTGCAGAGATACCTCTTCAGTGGTGACCCATCACTGTAGGGCAAAAATTCCAACTCTAATTCTCAAAAAAGACTGATTTCAGTAGCACTGAAAGAGAAATTGAGGAACCACATATTTTGTGGAATAGCAAACCATTCAAGAAATAAGTGAGAAATCATTGTTCAGCATTTTTTTAGGAAGCATATAGAACAGTCTTTAGTGAAATAAATGACCAATGCTTGCTGAAAATTGATCTTAAAATTTTCATAAGCTGTTTTCAGCACTGTTACCAAGTTTTGGTATTTTCTTTTCTCAGAAATGTAGATTCCTTTTCTCTCTGTCTCTCTCTCCTTTTCTTAAAAAAAATTACAGCTTTTTTAGTAAAGACAATCAGTGAATTTTGAATTCAAAGCCATTCTTCCAGTCAAGGATGCTGTCCATCTCCTCCAAACAGAAATTGTGTCTTCCCTCTGATGCCCCCATTCCTCCCAAAACTGACTTTACCATATGAAACCTTCTCTTTTTGAAGTTTCTCTTGGCTTAATCAGTCTCTAAGGAGGAAAAGATCCTTTCTGCCCCATCCCTTGTAGTGCAGGCTCTTTCCTGTGTGAGATCACTTTAAGTAATTAATTTCTAAAAAGCCTGTGCCTGTATTTGCACTGTAAACACACACACTGCATCAGAAATCTCCTTTCAGTACATTCTGCTAAGCTTAAACAAAATTCTTGATTTTGGAAACACTAGACAGGACATTGTAAATCACCACCTTTGAAGACATAAGTCAATGCCTTCCTTTTGCTAAGTACACTTGTAAAAGTGCACACGGACATTTTCCAGAACTTGGAACAATTCATTCTCCCAGTTAGACGAAAAATGGTTTGCATACACCTGTATGGAAAGTGATATCTAATCTTTTATGTTTGCAATTGGAGAGTGCTCAGGTCAATCAACATGCAATAGAAGGCAGTGGTAACTCTTATTTTCTATTCAATTTTACAGTCAAGGTTGAGTATTTGTTTTTGAAAGATTGGAGGAGTTGGTTGGCAGTGCCAGGGGATCGGACCCTTTTTATCTTTAGCGTGCTTGTTATGAGGAGGAGGCAGGTGCAAAGCAAGCTTTCTAACACCGTCAGCAGCAATAATCCCCACCTGAGCACTGCCTGGCCACCTGCTCTCCAGGCACAGAGATAACTCAGGCTCTAAGTTAGCGCACTTCTAAGTCTTCGCTAAGTAAAGACTCATAAAAGACTCAAATTACGGTAACATCAGTGGGTATGACAACATATCAATATTTGATCACTGACAGTGATTTCTTCCGGATTCACCCCAAGGCATGCAGCCCAATCTGAAATGGCCTAACCCAACATAATGCACCTGTGGTTTATGGACAGCCTATTCAAAGCCTTGCTGAAGATGGCATCTAACTTCCTGATAACCCTCCATGCCACCAGCCACCCAGCTTGTTATTAGAGCCAAGGCATCCTCAAAGCTACTGAATGCTGGGCTTGTCTTTCAGTCAGTAGTTAAAAGCCATAAGCTTCTCATGCAGACACTGGCCTTCAATTTACAGTGGGATTTATCATTTTTATGGGAAATTACTTTCCCCCTGCTTAGTGACACATCCATCCTAAAACACACAGTGTGAGGTGGCTGCCAAGAGGTGCAGCAGACAGGAAAAAGCAGAGATGTGCAGAAAAACTTTTTTAGCAGGTAATTCAACTTCTCTTATGTAGGGTAAAAAAAAAAAAGACAGATGAGGCTTGGCTTCATTTTTCTGTTATCTAAATAGATTCATTTATAACCTGTAAATTGCAACAGTTTGCAGGCAAACATTCCTTGCTTCTCAGTCCTGATACAACCACGTTCCTTCCCACTAATTGAACTACCAGGTTTTACTCTCCTGAGAGATTTTAAAGCTGCACATTACAGAGGTGCCACAAAATACACCAAGGAAACCATCTGCAGCAGGGAAGCCCCGCAGAAAAAGAGCTGAACCTGCTGGTTTGTTTATTCCCTTCAAAAAAATATGCTACATGCCATTGAAAGACCTGACAGCTAAAAATCCCTGTTTACACCTCTCTCACTTTTCTGCAGGGCAGACATCCCTGGGCGAAGGGGAGGTGGCAATGGGTGAGCAGTGCCAGAGCCTGCGCTCAGCTGAGAGGACTGGAGGAAGATGTGTGAAGTAAAAAGTACTCAGTAAAAACCTCATTAGCACATAATTAAGAAGCAGAGAAAGTTATTTGAGGCTGATTTTACTACTATGACAGGGGAAAATGAAATAAAGGCATTGACTTCCCTAAGTTTGCAAGTGACAAACTTGCCCATCGTATGATGGACATGATAAAAATGAGACAGTAAATGAACTGATCATTGCTGACTCCTTACATGGACCCAGCTCAACAAACCACAGTAAAAATCTAGCCCAAACCATCAAATTTTCCCTCACCTACTCCCTTACTTTAGGAAACTACTCAAATTCACAGCCTACTCTCTGAACTGCAGGTGAAGCAGGGAGTTACCAGTACCACCTTTCACAGTGCTGTTGGCTTCTTCTTTGATATGGTCTGGGATGAGCTGCAGGTCTCATTGTCACCACAGTGCACACAGACAGGGAATGGAGAAGTTGCCTGAAATGGGGAAAAAATGGAAGGGAGAAAATTAAGCTACCTGGTGAAAATTAATGACAGGTATGTACTGCTGGTGAAAGATGGACTGGCATGAAATTGTGAATGTTTGTAATACTCTTTCACTTGAGATTATGCAAAAATATTTTAGACATTTAAATGTTTGGGGGTTTTTTAATCAAAGCATTATTTATTCCACCCCACTCTTTCAAGCAAGGGGGAAAAGTAAAATAAATTAAAAAATTAAAGTCAAAGAAATCAGCAACTCTTCTGCTAACAAGGTTATAAGACCTTTTGATGCTACTATCCTTACTACCTATAAGTCCTTCAAACCTCACAAAAATGTTAAAAATATCTTTACAAATCCACTTGAAAAGCACCATCAAGAAAACAAAGTCATGGTCTCACTTATTCTAGGAGTTCTAGAAACTATAATTTGTGAACTCTGTAAATATTGTTGGTCACCATACTGCATGTCTCCAGCCTATTGACATTGTATGTTCCTTTTGTCAGGGCTTGTCTTTCATTCTGTTCATACATGATACCTTTCCAAAACAAGTGCTGCCAATGGATGACTGAGGATAAGCAGGCAATTAAGAGTACAGGAAACTGCACCAACACTGTAACTTTCATCATTCCTTAAGGTGGAACAAGGCCAAGACTATTTTAGCATATTCAGGAAGAAGAAGAAAAAAGAAAACAGCACGCAGAGAACCTTTCTACACTCTGAATGAAGAGAATACAGTTACTTCATGCTGGATTTATTTCAGCACAACATAACAGCTTTCCACAAAGTGGTTTAGATGGAATTCCCAGGTGACTTGTTGTGTATTTAAATACTGCCTGCCTAGGATTTAAATAAACAGCTTTTATATTAATTAGAAACAAATCCTCTCAATTGAAAAGTATTAACTGTTTCTAAATTGCACACACAACACTTACTCAGACTTTGATTCAGTTACATGCTTTTAAACTTGCCAGCCACTCGTAGTGTAATATGCTATAACCACAGTTTACAGCAGTGCAATAAAATATTGATTCAACTGTTTTAACCTTTCATCGATCGGCGTAACACGTAATTAAGTCCTAGGAGCAAGTGAGCAGCTCACTGCTAGCACACCAGCCTAGGTACATATTTACAGCCTAAGCCTAGCAGAGTTGTTTTATGCATGTTTTGCAGTAATACACTTGCCAATTATCTCTTTGCTGGCTTCTGATTACAGTTTAATCAAAGACACTCCACACCGCACAAGTAGGACCTGAACATAGACTGCCAGGCTGTTCACTGACCAAGTACATTGAATTCACCAGCTGAGAACCTGCCTCAGATGCTTTGTACTACATTGATTGCACAACCCCTCTAAAAGGGCCTGTGGCTCCCAGAAAGCACAGGAGTTGTTAGTTCTACCTGATACTGTGAGTGCAAACTCCCCCTGAAGGCAGAGCAAAGCTCCTTCCTTAAATTCACAGGGTTATTTAGTAGCTCTTTAAGTTTTTAGAGCCTCAGAATCATCCCTCTCCATAAGATAACCGCCTCGTCTGGCTCCCAGGAACAATGTTCTGCTTTTCTCAGCTTTGACCCCATTAGGTAAATCCATGTGGATTTTTTTTTTCTGGCTGACTAGCTGAAAAAAGATGTTTTTTCTCTTGGTTTTCCTCACACCATTCAAAAAAGCTAAACAGATTCTCAAAATGTTTGTGATCAGATTGAATAGGCCAAATTAATCCTTTGTGCTTGCAGCCTGTTTTTCATTAATTAGTGGAAACCCAACCTGACAATATTCAATATCACAGTTTCCAGACTAAGAGTGCATTGCTGAGATAAATGGAGTAGAAGGAAGATGTCAGTTCTTGGCATTATCATCCTCCTGTACAATAGCATTTTGTTTGTTTGTTGGAATATATATGATAGTGGCAGATAATAGTTCTTTTTTCAGAGCCTAGGACATTTCAATAAATTCATATAACTAAAATATACAGACAAAGAAAAATTGTGGTTATACAACTCTTTTGGAAATCTCCATAATCTTGTACAAATCTCCTCTCTTTTGGGAGCCCTCACAGACATGTTGAACTCTGCTCCAGCCAGCTGTGAGAGGTAAAGATGACCATGGTGAGAATATTACTTTTTCTAGATTTTGTCCCTTTCAATATAAACACACTGGCAAGAAGTGTTAGAATTCTTTAAAATGGCTCCAGGAAAAAAAAAACACTTTCAAGTGAGGAGCAGGTATTAAAAAAAACCCAACTCAACAAACAAAAGAATCCAACAAAACAAAGCTAAAGTCAGCCTGTCTCCTTTGTAACCTTCCTCCCTTGCTATGGAAGAGTGAAAGTTTTTCTTGAAAACCAAATCCCTGTGGGTTTCCAGATTATTGCCTGCACACAGTGATCAAAGAGCGGGCTGTGGTTCTGAGCAGACCACAGAAATGATGGCCAGAGGCATTGGTCTGTCAGCAAGGCTGACACGCTGCCCGAGCAGTGCCGCACAACAACACCTTCATCACTTCCAGCGGCTGGAATGCCTGCCTTTTGTGCCACACAAGTCAATCTGACAGCAGCACTTTTCTCATCCTATTTATTCCCTTGCAACTGGAAGATAAGCCACTGTTTCTGTTTTGCAAGGATCCATTTCTCCATTAGCCATAGTTTCCTGGGCTCTCACATTACTTCTGGACAGAGTTTTACTTACTGTTGTGACAAGTGCTGTGCTCTGTACCCATACTTATTCCTGCCATACAGCACTTTTGTAAAGCACAATTTACCTGAATTTTTTACTTGCTGTGTAAGGGGTACATCCCAGCCCACTTGACCAAGTCATCTTTATTTATTTAAGAAAAATTCTCCATGCTCTAAATGGGTCATTTTGTAGTCAATGTGTCTGAACTTCAATTACAACTTAAATGCTTAACAGCTGTGAGGGGGTTGCCTCTGGAAATCTTCTCTACAGAGTCTTTACTCTTCTAGTTTTGTTTGATGACTCCTATGAACTCAGTAATCCAAAATCCAGGCAAGTTCTGTGGCCAGATCCCATTGCTAATGGAAAACTGGAATCATCCATGCAGAACCACTAATTTGTGTCCCCTAGCAGTTTGGCTGACATGAAATGAGATTAAATAGTGTGTTTTAAAGCTATTGCAAAAAACACTAAGAATGACTTTCACAGGCTGACAACAAACTCCATTTTGCTGACATCCTTCTCAGTAGAACATTCTTGAAAGACATGATGCCCCACAAGAGGTCAAAGGAAAGAGGTGCTGTCCCAGCAGGCCAGCAGGAGACTTGCATCTGCATTTTCCTCACTTCTCTGCAGATCCTCTCCTGAGATTAGGTGAGATTAGGTTTCAGGCTTTATTTGGGTAAGAAAGATTCATCTGGCCGTTTCTCTTCTAGCCAAGCAGACAAGTTCAAAAAATTGAGACCTGGAGCCAGTTTAATTATGCATCGCTTCCTAGGGAACACGGCTAAAAAGGAGGAAGACAAAACAACCTCACCATATCCATACCCATGCACCAAACTTCAGGCAAACCAGCAAGGCAGAAATACTTTAACTGGCAAGCTTTGCTGTCAGCCATATCTAATGAAAGAATGTCTTATCTTGGACACCTCTGCTGATCCCAGCTACTGCATTATCACACAGGAAGTACAAATTGTCATGCAGAGCTTGACCTGCAGGAACGTGAAATATTCACCCATTAGAAACTGTCCTGAGAACCATGTAACTAGACTTACCCTGCATTTTCAAATTAAATACTTTCTTGTTAAGCAATACAGACCCTGTCAACAAAACTGAGTTTACTGATTTTTTTTTTTCACTAAGAACAGGGAAAAAAAATTATTTTGATGATGCCAAAACATTTTGTTTCAGTAAAGTTGTTTCAAAACATAAGGAAGTGCTATTTATTCACATGAATACACATAAATGAAAAAGTAACTCAAAAGGAATGAATTTCTGATTTCTGAGTTCTTCTAAATCTAGACATGATCTCAGATGTCCGCTCTTGGCTATGTTATGACACAGACAAAGTAAGATAACGATGTTTACTTACTGTCATCAAGTCAACACCACTGCTTTAAATTCACATAGAAACCGAATCTGACTGACCACAAAGTCTACTGTGTGTGTTATCTCAGGGCTCTTTCTGGGACAGGAAAGTGTCAGTCCTTCACATCCCTGGCTGGAGGACTCGGAGCATGTCAGCTGAAGGAGTAGGATCAAAACGACAATCAGAAGGGTGACGGGTCTTGCTGGGATGACAGGCAGGGCATGCATGGGGAGTGAGCACATACATGTGTACTCTGTTGCCCCTAAACTCCCTGCTGGCCCTTTTCTTGTGAGCCAGCGGGGCACCAAGCCCGCTGAGAGGACTGACTTGTGCAATTTCAATGCCCTTTAGTGATGCACAAGAACAGAGCCGACAGGAAAACAGAGGGGATAGGGCATCGCAAGGCTGCTGTTGATTTGCATAGCTGTGAAGCCCATGATTTGCCCACACCACGTGATTCAGGGACCAGCAATTACAGATACTTATACTGATAATTCTTTATAGCAAATATTCTAAGGAGACCTCCTTTCAGAGACTGCCATGTTCTAATTACAAAAACAAAGCAACAGATGCCTTCAAAGTCTTGCTTAGAATCATAGAAATCCCACTCTAGGCATTAGTCAGGAGGAACATCAATACGTCATCCCAGACCTGTCCTACCCACCTATCACTCTTACAGATCTTTGTGGGGACCAAAGTGGTAGTCACCAGCCTATAGTTACCTGGAGGTTTACCTCAAAAGCAGGGCAATCAGTAAGCTAAAATATGCCCCTCTTCTCAGTGACAGCCAGCAGACAGAGGTAACACAGAAATCTGAAATGGGCCACTTTCCTCAGTGACCCAAATTCCTGAAGTATTGCTTCCTTCCACCACAAAATGTTCCTGAAGCTACCATTCAGGAAAGAGGGCAGAGTACCCAAATGTCCCATTCTCTCCCTCCCCAAATTATTCTAGATATCCATATCCAAATCCTCAACAGCTTTGTTTGTGCTATTTAACAGTAAATACTGAAATACCTCTCTTGATACATTTCATACTCAAAAGTGGCACCAAAAGCTTCCTCTAAGTTTAGCCTTGCAAAGGAACTGTGCAAAGTACATCATTATTTTCTGAAGAGATTAAGAAATATCCATGTGGCTCTAATGTACACAAATAACACAAATATATACAAAAAAGGTGACACCATGTGCTTATGTTGACTGTTTTGCTTGTAAAGATGTTTTAACTTTATTTAGAAATGCCTTCCTCTCTCTTTCTGGATACATACGTGTGGAATATTCAAAAGAAGTCCCAGTTTGCAACACCCAGTTTGCAGAGGGAGTTCTTGGGAAGCAAATTTCAGAGTCCATATTCTTCTTATGAGTCACTTTATCCACTGCAAAATTATTGCAACGAAAAGATTTTTTTTTTTTGAGGTAAAGCACAATTAAAGTGACCTCCTCTGCTTAAGTTAAAACAGGAGTGAAATGAAGAATCTGACCCATTCCTCTAATTTTACAGGCTCAATAGTAATCTAGCTATGCTATTCACTTAGAGAAACCATTAATTTTGCTATGTGGCTGAAACTAGAAGGCTTCAGCTTTCTTTCTCTCATTTTCCTCCCCTCTTTTTGCTCTTTGTCTATGCACCTGTTTGCACCACTTTACCATCCCATTTGAAAAACTTTGGGTAATCCTCTGGCACTAACCCTGGTGTGATAATACTCCTGTTATTCAGCAGCATAATTACAAAGGACAACACAGATAAAACATGTCTTTCACTTCTGCTGTGAATATGCCAGTTTTGCCAGTCCTCAAGGTGAATGATTTCTAAAACCTTCTGTATTTAACGTTAATTTAAATTCTCCACACAATGAAACTTCCAGCACTTTAGGGAAAAATGGTTACTTTTGATACATCAAAGTGAATGCTAATGGTCGAAACTTTTACAGCAGCTTCTTTAGCAGCAGCCCCTTCTCCAAAACACTTTATCAGCCTTGAACGGATCTGCTGAGGGACAGTTCAGTATTAGATTTTGCTTTGACAAGGGGAAGTTACAGCAGAGGGAAGTGAAATGCTGGAACCAGGCAGCAGACCAGTGACATAGGCAGAAACAATTCCTTTAGCTGCTGCATCATAACCCTTTGGACCTGTGTAACATCACCAAAAATTATGAATTGGGTGGTGTTTGCTTTCTCTTGGTTTTTTGGGACAACTTTAAGTAACTTATCCACCTGCAAGAAAGTTTGCTACCCAGTTAAAAGCTCAACAAGACAAATCTTGCCTAATTCCCTAGTTCCTATTAGGGATAGGGAAATCAGCATCTTCACATGGCTTTTTCCCTCCTGCTTTGTCCCTCAACAGGGTAGGCGAAGCTTTGCTTTGTTCTGTGTTTCTAAGCAGGTTTGGATCATTTGGGCTGGAAGCAAGTGGGAAGAGTCCTGGTGGATTGGGTCTCTCCTCATGGATTTCAGACTGGTGGCTACTCTTGTTAAACCCACAGGAGCTTTTTCCTGAAGGTCTTATGTAGGTTCAATGGCTGAAACATGACCCAAGAAGAAACCTCACTCAGACAGGCAACAGAGAGCACATGGAGAGCTATAAAACAAGATAAATTACCCTGTACTCTCTTTTCTGTAGCCTAAACAAATCATCTCAGTTTAGAACCAGTTTTTCTCCACCGCAGGATAGACAGATGTTGTTCCCTTGTGTTCCTCAGGCATGCTGAGGAATCCTCAGGCATTTTTCTCAGACTGCTGAGCTGTTTGGGGCAGGACAGCTGTTCCAGAGCCATGCTTAGCTCTGGCCCCACATCTGGACATGGTGATTGTACAGTGATGATAGCAGTAGCAAATTTCACAGGTAAGAGGAATTGCAAGTACATATCCACCATGAATCTTTAAAATATCTGTGATTTTTTTCTGGAACCTTTGCTCAGCCAGAGAAAGTCCCCAAGGACAGTGCTTGCCAGACAGGAGCCGGTCTAGCACAGCCTCCTGTGATCTCTAAGAGAGAAGAATAATGTTATTGATCAGTGCCTAGAAGAAAGTCAACCACGTTTTGTGGTCCAAGTCAGCAGGGAGAGCTTTGGGTACTCTCAAGGCCATCTCCAAACTACTGGATTTTACCTTGCCCCCCAGAGAACAAGGCCTAAGGAGAAGAAGGACATCTTCAGCTGGTTCTTCACAGACTTCTCAACAATCTTTTTAGCCAAACTAGGAAAACTGTCACACGGGAACAATAATTACCCACAATGTCAGCAAAAGGTAAGCTAAAACAGAGGGAAAGATTAACCTCTCCATCTATGGGTTTTGCTCCTCACAGGCTGTCCCAGCATCTCAGATTGCTCTGTGACAACATCCACAGCCTAAAACATCAACAGCCTAAATCAAACTACATGCAATGGGGAACAGATCTCCATATATTCTTTCTAGCACTTGCAGAAAGGCAGTGATCGTTTCCAAATCCTGTCATTTTCCACTCAAGGAAACCACGGGACTGAAAAGTTGTTTCAATGTCTGAATCAAAACAGAAACTATCTAGGTTTGCAGCTTAGTCTCCATGAAAACTTGAAATGCATAAAAAACATTATCCCAAATAGAGCACAAATAGCCTGTGTACATATCAATTCCACGAGGAGCCTTCCACGGTCAAGAAAAAATAACATCTTCTGCACAAAAAGGCAAAAAAGAAACCTAATGAGTTAATTCTCTGTACACAGGTTCACCAGGTGAAGGATGTCAGTTATTTTTTGCATGGGCATATTTTCAAAGTTTCAATTTAATTAGGATAATTTTTTAGCAGTTTGGCTGTTCATCAGAACCTCATCAGGATAGAAATTGGGCAGAAACCCTTCTAGAACAGACCTGATTGTGAGAGATCTTTCATTCCATGGTCCTAGCCAGCTGGAAACACTGTAAATAGCCTCTTCAATGGTATTTCAGTCTCCTGCTTTTGGACCCAGATGAAACCAGGAAGTGCTGCGAAACCATAAATACCATTAAAAGACACAGAGGGAGAAAGATTAACCAGATTTTGGCCAAGCTCCAAAACTCTGCATTTAAGTTTGGGGCAAAGGTTCAGACTGGTTTTCACAGATCAATTTGTCCACCTCAGTTATTTCCCACTCTGACATGATATAAAGCGCCTTTGCTTATCTTTTGTTCCCTTATAGACTAAGTGCTGGTCATATTCCTTATACATCAGGCAATGCATGTGCCGAAAGAGAAAGAGGACTGAAAGCATGGCAAGACTCCACAGCTAATTTAGGATCAGAAATAGTGGGCGGGAGAAGCTGATTCCAGCTGCAAGGGGTTATATGGAAATATTCCTCTCAATTTTTCAAAGTCTTGTCCCATGTAGCACTGTTGGTCATTAGCTGGAAAAAATAATATGTATTATTGATCACAAATGAAAAGAGAAATTCATTATATAGGTCAGCAGAGACAAAAAAAAGGTTTTTTGTTCTGGTTGTTAACTGAGAGAGGAGCCAGGAGGAGTCCTTTCCCCGTTACCTGGCCCTGTGTCCCGAGTCAGACATATGGTAGGAGTTGGTAGGAGCAAGGAAGGAGGGCTGCTGACCCCTTAACCTCCTGGGTTTTAAAACAGCTACTCAAATGCCTTTAAACACAAACATAAGTGGTGTCCTAAGCAGACTGGTGTATTCTCTTACATTTGGAAACAGTCCTCTCAGATGCTGAGCAGCTCCTGCACCCACAAGGTACCTTCAGCACTCAGCCTCAAACTGCAGTGTGGGGTGCTGCCTCAGGATTTGAAATTGTGTTGTGGGATCATCTGAATGGGGTAAACTGATTACTTTAGTGCCCATGGGGCTCCTGTGAAAGCACAGCCACAGATCCTGAACGTACCACTTGCCACTGGTGACACAATACGGGGTGGACAGGCACACCTGGAGCAGACCAAGGCAACATCAACAAAAATGGCAGGTAGAAAGCAGCACATAATTTTCCAGAAATTATTTTCAGACAAATGTATTTACTTTTCCTTTGGGGGAGAGCGGGGGAAAAGAGAGCTGCACGTCCTTTACAAACAGTGTTGGTATTATTCACACTGCCAACCAAACCACTTAAGCTACAGAACCTTTGCAGTACCACAAGTGTAATACAAAAAAACAACCAAAAACCACTTACTTCCTTTTTTTCCCCCCTGAGTATTGACATTCTTGTGCAGTATTAGGAGAGCTAATTTAGCTTCCAGTTCTAAGAATTTTTGAATCTATAGCCAGTAATTATTTGCATTCAGGGGTACAAAAGAGGAAAACAAAGCCCACAAATTCTAGCACATTCATGTGGGATTGGGAGTTGAATTAGGATCCTCACACCCCATTGAATTATCGGCCCCCCTATTAGAGCCTTATTAAAATGGTAATGATTATAATGCCAGTCATAGGCAGGCTGTCGCACCTGTCAAAAAAAATACCCCGATTATCCTGTTCATTCAACTGTCTGGCATTCGAATCCGTGTCTCAGGTTTACTGTTCTGTGAAGTTTTTCTTTTTCTTTCTTTATGTTTTTTTTCCTTTTTATGAAGAGAAAGAAAAGATACAAGAACAAACACTTCCACAAAGATGATAAAAAAAAAAAAATCCCCTCTAATTTAGCACATCTACTACCCATGTGCTGTTAAGGTATCTAGGACAGCAGTCTGAGGAAATAGATACAATTTCACTGGATCTCTCTGTAATGAGGAAGAATACAGAGGGCTACACTAAAATCTCTTTATAAAATGGAACACTGGTTTTTAAGAACAAAAAGAAAAATTTTCCTTTCTCTTTATACACACACACACCCCATTTCTACACACAGCCAGGATTATGTTACTCAGAACAGTAAAATCTTTCTTCATACACAAAATAAACACCTTGGATGGTTTAAAGGGACAGTCCTGAAAAGATCAACATTAAACCACAGGCTTTGCTAAGGAAGAAATTGCATTAATTCATTTTCTCCTTTAAAAGTAGTGAACATACAAATCAAAATAAGCAGCACAAATCTAGGGTCTACTCCTGAACACATTTAGCAAAAGGACACTGGGGCTTGAAGACCTCAACCAGCTTTCAATTTAAAATCCTACAGAGATTATTCCAATAACTTGTTGTTAATAGCAAAAACAACATTCATTTTAATAAAGATATATGGATACTTGGCTTTCTCTAAAGTTCCACAGACAAGTTCCTGAGAATTTAAGTGATAATCAGGTGGAGAGAAGATTAAATATTTTCCACCCTATTCAAAAGATGCCTTTTTCCTTTCCTCCAGCCCTGTTGTATGAGTTTTTCAAATACCACAGCATAAAAGAACGTCAGTGGAAGAGCATTTAGGGGCTGAATGCCTTCAATAGCATCTAAGACAGATGCTGTGTCACTGAGTGCCCTGGACCCTTTTGGGAAGTGGAGCAACCAACAAAAGACCGGTTGGGTTCTGTTTGTTTTGGTTTGTTCCAGAAAAACATTTTTGATGAAACATGAAAAAAAAAGCTAGCATTTCTTAGCATTGGGAATAAAGAAACGTGCAAGAACTGCACTTAGCAGGCATCAGCTCCTGCGTGCATAAAGCACTGGATTTGTTCCTGTTTTCACAGAAGTAACTAGGAAAAAATCCCTTTATTTTAGAAGCCCACATATAAACTTGCAATGATTTCCATTCTAGGATGATAGGGGTTGTATCTAAATGTTATTATTTAAGTAATTCATTATGTTTCTAAATACAGTTTTTCTTACAAGAGCTAAAAGAATATTTTTAAGGTGAAAGGGAACAGAATTTGAAGGATGTTACAGTGAAAAACAAGAAGTAACCATAGAATTGTAGCAAATAAATGAGTGAGCAAACAGCATGCAGCTGCTGCCTATTACCTCCTTGGTCTGAACACACACACATTTTTATTTTTGGACCTGGTGCTCCTCAATATTCTGTTTTCTGCTTTTTTAGATGGCAAATACTTAACAGTAGGGATGGATGCTGCTTGTTCAGTGCCTGCAAAGGGAACACTGGGCCTTAAAGAGGACTTTGGAATGATGCAGTGATTCCTTTCTTTAAAATCCCAGTTATCTCCATGCAAGTAGAGCTGGGCCAAGCTCAGAAACCCTGTCTATAAATAATCATGCTCACTTAACCAATCACTCACACAATCAGAGACATTTGAGCAATGTGTTTGAACCGTGAGAAATAAGCACGATTTCCATTCTCCACTCCTAAATTCAAGGGGTGACCAGAAGGCTGAAACATCAAATTTAAGAAGTCTGAAAATCAGCTGAGCTTTGGCAAAGGGTAAATGATGCCCTGAGACCACACACTAACCTCATAACATGTGCTGCCCCAACCCTGCTGCCTACTCACTTTTTCTTGCCTTAACTGGCCTCTGCCAGCTCAGAGCTCCTCAGCCCCCATCCCTGTCTCCTTACTGTGTGAATTGCTGGAATAAAGATCCTCCCTTCTGCATGCTGACCTCAGGAGAGCTGCAGCACTAAAAGTGATAGCAGGGAGCTGCAAGTCCTTGAAGGAATGAGAGAAACTACAGAGGCTGGAGAGGCTGGGACAGGATAGATGCAGGTGCTGCCTGAATGTATTTCTGCAGGTGGCACATTGCTTGGATCAGGTGAGGAGCAGCTGGAGCAGTGGGACCACAGGCTGTTTCCCACCATCTTAATGCACCTCATTTCAGATGCTTCAATCAAACAGCTGCAAAAAAATTCAGCAATCTGTCTTCTGAGAGCATTACTGAGTGAAAGCTGGAACTGATTAAACACTACCATAGCAATGGTGACAAATGGCTTCACTGAGAAAGGTCTTGAGATCACTTCACCAATGGCTCACTTGCCCAGAATTTGCCTGCCAGAGTCCAGAATGCGAATATTTTGAGGCCCAGGTTGCATCCTCCTCTTTGAGGCATTTTCCTGCTTGGATTTCACCAACACTCATGTGGTTCTGTGGCTTTTAATCTTGAGTGAATGTGTGTCACCACCCTTGTTGATGTGGTAGCTAGAGAAACTATCCATTCCTTCAAAAAAATCCTCAACCAGAAACAGACCACCTACCCATTATTAGCCGGGGTTACCAGTTAAAAACATATGAAGGGGGTCACATGAATGGACAGCAGTGTGCATGTTTTATTAGTTTGAACAACAAGGGAATAGATGGATGAAAGATAAGGTAATGATTTGTGACAGGAGTCCAAAATTTGATTTCAACAATTAAATTACCCTTCTAAGAGATCCCCAAGGAAATCTATTAAAATACCATCTTCCCCTATCCCCAAAGTATACAAAAGCTGCCTAGTAACTGTCCAGTATCACTGCCTTTGTGACATGTTGGATGATTCCCAAGACAAAAACCATATGCTGTCCGATGAATGGTAGAGCAATCAACAAGGAAAGGCTATTCTTTAAGTTACTTGCCCTAAGAAAAAAAAAAAAAAAAGAGGGAGAAACGAACAACTACACCACAAAGTTTGCATTAAAACATAGGGTTTGGTTTTGCTCTCTTGGTTTTTCACCAGATAATCAGAATTACTCCCAAGTCACAAAATCACATCCCTAAAAAGCGTGAGAGGATTTTCACTTTTGAAGCTGTAAAACTCTGCACCAACGGCACTCCCCCATCTTCAGAGGAGCATGCAGCAGTGAAAAGTGAGTTGCCTAATGCTTGATCATCATATTAACCCTTTCATCAGTTCCCTGGGACTGTTACTGAAGCCTAAGCTTTCCCTCTCACCATCACTCTTTAGTTACCTTATAGTGTCATATTTAAAGTTACCCTTGCTGTGAAAATATCGCTGTTTAAACCCAGAAGTTTCAGATGTGGAGCAAAGATGAAACAAAAGAACGTATTATGAACTTCTGCATCATTACAGAGCTAAGGGAGAGCCTTAGTTTGACTCAAGCTAGATGTAACTTTCTGGCCTAAAAATAACACTTGCAGACAAATGCAGAATGCAAAGTAAGACCGAGCAACAGAGGACTTAGGTTCTTGCTTACCTATGGTCACATCTCAGGTGCTCAATTTGCTTACCCACACTGAAAAATCTGTCTGCTGATGATAAGAAGCCACGGTTCAAATGTGGCATTTTGAAATACCAGTATGGTATCTGCTACAAGAAATCAATATAATGCACCGATGTGGTTGGTATCAGGGACAAAGCTTGCTCCCAGTCAGTTGCTCAGTATTGTTCAGAATACTTCCCTACAAGCCACTTTCATTATAAATTATATTTAAAGAAACCAACTTCCAATCATCATCTCTCTATGCAGTGAAAAATTATGTGTTCAGATGTGATTTTAGAAGCTATGAATAAAAGGTATTTTTTTAGTGAGAAACCTCAACTTTTTGAGGCAAGCATATATTTCAGTTTACTGCTTTGTCCACACACATCCTTTCGCAGTCACATAACTTTCACAGAATTTCTCTTTCAGAATAACAAAACCTCATCAAAATGTGCAGAATTTTAAGCAAAGGAGCAGCTTATGTCTAGGCAGTGGCATACAGTTAAGAGTTTGCAGGACTAAGACTTAAGAAGCCTGGTATCTAGCTGTAGAGGGCTACGTGCATCTCAAGGAGAAGCTGTGTGAAGGGCACCAGAATGCTATACCTACCCAGCCTGGAACATTTTCAATTCCAAAGACCTCAAGTGCATTCAACTAATCAACAATCTCATAAAATTGCTGTAAAATTCAACAACAACAAGAGAAAAAAAGAAAAAAAAAGAATAAGATAAAAAAAGATAATTTTTTTACAGAGCATGATTTCCTTTCTCTTAGAGAAAAATTTTAAGTCTTAGGAAAATGAAAGAAATTTTAAAGTATGATATCTATACATTTTCCAGATACACTTTCCCTCTATATTATTACTTATGATTCTGAAGCCAAAAACCCAGATCTGAAAACCGCTCAAACCCTTCTTCAGTCTGGCCCCAAGTCTAGTTAGCATTCTGTTCAGAATATCCTGCTTTGACTGTGAAAAGGAGCAGTTACCTCTTTCATAAGCTGCTTTAGAGAGGAAAAAAAAAAGGAAAGAAAGAAAGAATAGAAAAAAGAAAAATTCTGTCCTTGAAAAGCTTGAATAGATGCATACCATTATGAGTCTGGTAGGAGCGACTGGGACAAGTACCTGAAAACACACTGAGGCCAAAATCCCCTCTGACTTACCACAGTCAGGGTTTTACCCCATTGCTCCACTACGCCCATCTACACATAAATTCTGCAAAGCTGCTGCCTAACCCCACGGACAGGTGGGGTCCCTGTTCTAGTATTTGTAAGGATCCCTAAAGATGTTGTGTTGACATGGGGATGCCCATTAAAGTCCTGATGTCTGGAATGCACTTAGACTACACCTGAACGTGATGTGATTCCTTGTTGTGATGTTCTCCTGCTTGTCTTGTCTGCAAGACCTGACAGCCAGAGATCCCTGTGCCCATCAGTAACATGCAAAATGCAGCAAGGCAAGAAGAATCACCTGCTCTGCTGCAGTATAGGTGGTTGTAACTCTCCAATAGATAATTACCAATCTCATATACAACCCACTTTCCAAAGCCAGTCCTTTGTGATTGCAGAAGTTCTTAATGCGATAACAGGAAACACAACACTTACAAAATCAACAGTCAGTTTGTGACTGTTTTTGAATGGCAATGATCACATAAAACATGGCCTAAAAATGCTGATAGTGTTTTACATTACCTTTGATGTTGGAGACTGCTGCAGGTCTACACCCAAAACTTTTATCAGGAAATGTGTTTGATACACACACAATGTTTCTTGGTACTTTTATAATACCCCGGGGCCATAAAGTGGATACCAAACTGGTAGGAAAAAAGAATAAAGGCAGTCAATTATTTTTCCCATTCTGATTATTTCAACAGGCGAAAAGAGAAGCCTCTAGTTGATATACAGTGTAAAATGGAATAGGAGACCATTTCTCAGCGCTTGCACTGAAAAGCATCTTTGGCTGTTATTGTGGTTTACGAAAAACTCCATTTTTCAGTGACAGGCAAAAAAAAAAAAAAATCACCTTTACTTTTCTCATGAACACTTTTTGTCACCTTATAACATGGTTCCTGGCATGTTAAAATGACTAGGAAGAGATTGTAGGATATTCACAGGGATTTTCAAATGTTTCCAAAAATTTCCAAATCAAATTCTTTTCACTGGAATTTAGCCATTAATCCTGACTCAGGAAAAATCAACACAGTGTGAACTCCCCAAAGCAGCGCGTGGTAAGGAAGGGGTGGAAGAGTGCAACAAGCTCTCTGCCACGTGCCCAGCCAACATCTGCTGTTAAGCACTGTGGCCACCGTGCAGTCTTTCTGCATCATCCCAAGTGGATCATTTGGAGGATGCTTGGGGCGTATGGAGCATGCCTGGGCAGTAGTCAGTGCACAATAAATGAATGTCTGATTTGCCTAGCAGTCAAGCAGGCAGGATTCAGCCCAGTCACTGGAGAGGTAGGGAAGAACACAACACCATAGAAGTAATACGTAAAATAAACTGACAAACACACACACACATAAACACGTTTTAGCTTTGATTCTCATCTCTGGCTTTTACAGTATGACCCTGGTAAAGCCACTACATCTTCAGATCTCATGTTTCCAGGTGTGAAACATCCATTCATTCTCCATTTAGCACAACAAGGGCTAAATTCTAGCCTTATACAAATAACAAGCAGCAGGTCTATGCTTCCAGGGAGCATTTTGCCAGTCATGTTTCCAGTAACCAGGAAAAATTCTGGTTATCCCCATGAATGGAATGAGGGGAGCTTGCCCAGGGGCACCCTCTCCCTATACCTCTTGGATCCCAGCAACGTAAGAGCTGCCTGTGCCTCCTTGCAAAAGGCAAGGGATTGTTTCCAAATCTGTGAGCCAAAAGTGTGATTATACTTTTTTTGGACACACCTCCATTTCCCTGGCTGCTCCTTTCTACACCTCTTGTTCCAGCAGAAATCTCATTGTCTCTTATCTTCCCTCCACAGGATCTTGTCTATTTTTAGCCAGAGCAATGTTGGATTTTATTTCCTCTTCTTTCCCTCCATCCAGTCCCCTCACCACAGCCCCCCCACCGCCATCCTATGCATTTGCAACAAAAGTGTAAACTTCAGAAACTATTTGTATTTCATGGGCATTCACACATTATGCCAAAACGATGGCCCAAAAGTTTGGCGGGTAATCTCAACCCCAGAATTCGTGAGCTGATGATGAATGGCTGTGAAGCCTTTGTGATTGCTCAGGCTCCATTGTGGCTGGAACAATGGAGGAGGACACAAGTCTGGCTCAGGAGAGCAACGGATAAAACTGTTGGGGAGAATGGCGGGCTCCTGCCGACATGACCACTTGTTGACATTGAAAGGATTCAAAAACAAGTGAGCAGAAACAGAAACGATTCTGTTCCGCGAGGCTATTAGTTGCAACGTGTGGCAGTGGAGCGGTCACTCCTGATGTGTTTCCTCGCTAATGAGCCCTGAATGCCCTATTAAACTGGGATGCTATAGGCCCAGCGCCACTGGGACAATGCTATGCATGAACGACTCCCCCAGCACCTATTGGCTGCCTGCATGAAGGAAGCAACTGGCAACACTCAGATTTAAACAGGGCTGACAGTACAGTTAAATGATCATTAATTAGAGTTGCTGAACAGATAGGGACTCAAAGCAATTCTTAATGACAAGATAACAGTCTAGTATTACTCAGCTTTGCGCAAGTTCAAGCTCAGACCCCATCTTGGTCTTTGTACTGTACATGACGAGTGTCAAGTTGATTTTGGTTTCCTTCCTATATTCACAAACCATGAGAAATCCTGACTGTGTGTTGAGGCAGTAATAGAGATTTTTATATGTAAAGATGAAAGTAATCCTGTGTTAGGAATAGATCTTGTGCAGAAAAGTTCACATTAGAAAATGGAAAAGAGAACAGTAAAAAAAAATCCCACTTCTATTAACATGTCTGTAAATTAATCCATAAGGAAGCGACCACTCACCCATTTTCTGTTCCCTTTCATCAGCCTCTCTCCCCAGTACTTAACATGATCTATTCATTCAACTTCACTCCAGCCTTACAGCTCAAACCCTTGGTTTGTTCGATCAATCACTCAATACTAATCTGAGAAAATAAGAGAACACACCATCAAACTATCAAGCATTAGAAGCAAAAAGTCAGAACGAGACATGAAGTCTGGCTTGAGGGCATCATCCCCCATCCATGAGTTTGGGAAGAGCCTTTCCCTAAGAGTACATTATGTCTTAATCACCAGCTTCTGAGCTGGTTGCATCATTTGGTGAAACAACGTGTACGGCCCCTCCTTGCAACAGGATATTTGATTAGCACGGGTCTGATTTCCTGCAAGGAATCCTGTTCACTGAAGATTATTATTGACTGTATACAGTATAGGATACAGAATAGTATAAACTGGTTCAAAACCACACGCTACAGCTCCTAAGGGCTTACAGGCCCAGGGCACTCGTGAAAGTTCTCCCACCAGGGAGTGACGTGGTGAGACAAGCAACATGCATTTGTGATTAGAAAAGTGAGTATCACTATTTGGCATTCATATTTTCATTTGGCATGGTGGGTTTTGTTAGAATGTCTTCTTAAACTGTGAAAAGTATACTGCAATAACCACTTTAGTTCCACAATAGTTTAGATAGGAACACGTGTATATATGCGATACTGCAAACTAATTGAAACGTAAGACTGATTGGAACGTAAGATTACATAAACTCCTAGTAGCACATTATTCTGAAACTTTTTATAATGCTATTTGCACATTTTAACAAAGATACTGTAGAGATGGAGGTAGATCATGGTTATGACAAGATTGTTGCAGATTGTTGAGCAACTCACTTTAGCAATTACTCATATTTCTTGTGGAACTCTCTGATACGATGCATACAATATAACATGAGTACATTCTATGAATCTTAAAGCACCTCCATATAGCCCCTAATATGAGAAGTCCCTGTCCAGAGGATTTCTGAGGCAGCACTGAATGCAACTGCCAAGCAAACAAATTTTTTCTTTCATCTCTTCCCTTTTCATCTCTGTTGAAGGGGGTAGCCTTTTTAAAGGAAATAACAATGTCGCAGTAAATGCTATCATAACACCCAATAAATGTGTCACATTCTTATCTGCTTTTAATTTTTCTTATGGTAGATTTAATGGTGGTGGTGGTGGTGGGGGTGTTGTTCTTTTCCTTTGCAAATCAGTCTGTGAAAGCCTTCCCCAGAACACGCAATCTAGATCCAGAGTATTAGTTTCTCCAAAGGGAAAGGAGGTAAATGACAGTCAAGCCTAGGATTATGGGAGGAATATGGTTTTCCCTTTAGCAGCAGGGCAGCAAGCATTGCTCTACAATCACTACTGAGGTGCAAAACAACTTGTGAAAGAGCATTCTGCTTAATAGGTTCTAAACCTTGATTTCTAAGTGTAAAATTTTTCCAGCTAAAGGGGAATCAGAAAGATTCTAATGCAAAGGGTAGTATTACTTTTCAGGAAGTGTGAGTCTTATCATGCTTCACTGATCAACAGGATGAGTGGCAACAAGGACGAGGCTGCCACCCTACCTCCCTCTTTATTTCCCCTTTCTCCCTCAACAGTGCTGCATCCTTCCAGCACATACAGACTCAGCGGTAGAGAGTGGACTTAAATATTTTGATCCATTAAATGCTGGGCCAGGACATGGCAAAACTCACTCTGACATCATGAGGTTGGGGGTCTATTTTACAGAGGCAGCAGGTGGTCGGGCTCTTTGTCTGGCAGGAAAGGCAGTCTATCTACACCAAATTCCAGCACTGAGACTCTCAATCACGTCTGAATTTTCAGATGTCCCAAGAAAACCTGCTCTTTAATTTCTGACTTCTGGACATTAAACATAGCCTCGGACAGTAAATCTCTAAATTTGTAGAGCCTGTCGTAACATTTTTTTTTTTTAAATGAACAAACTTTAGGCACCCCGCTGAAACTGTGAAATAATGGGATTGATTGACAAAGTGAAAACAGAGCCTAAAACCTGGCATTCTTCTGAAGACACTCACTGATTTTATAATTCTCTGGAGCTTTACATTACATATTCTGTGGGACTTTACACAAAGCAGGTGAAAACATGAGGGGACCCTGTGAGAAACACAAGGGGAGGGAGCGACATAGATACATATTGACTGTCTGGGTGTTCATTTCTATTTAAAGTTTTACAGAAATTGAGAGACAACTGTGGCATTGAGCACTTGCCTCAGACAGTTTGTAAGTCAGCTTGTTGTATTAATATTTGTACAATAATCCCCATTTTACTTTTCTAGTTCAGGCCTCTGTCACGCATGTGGTTGCTGTGATGTTCAGAGGTCCCAGCTAAGAGGGGCCCCAGGATGCTGGGTGCAGGATGAACATATAGGCTTTATTATGTTAAAGCCCACACAATAATTACATCCTCCTCTTGGCAAAGGGATCATTGAGGAGGAGTATTGTGCATTTGCTATTGTCTCTCCCTCCTTTGATGCCTGGGCTGAGCTCTCATTAGGCTTAATTGGACATTTGCAACATGCCCTCAGTGGAGGATATACCTGTGTGTTCTCCATGCCCAAAGACTGACTGGAAAATGGGATGGCTCCTTCATGGCTCCTTCAGGCAGGCTCTGGGGCCATGTTGTGCTGGCCAGATGAAGATCTCTGAGGGCCAGCGCTGTCAGAGCATGGCTGACAGGACCCATGAGCAGTGGTTGGGGTTGAGACCCCAGCAACAGCAAGACAGAGAACTGCAGCATCCCAGAAACCCCCTTGCCTCATCTGGAGAAGGAGAGGGATGTCTGAGCCATGCACAGTTTTTCCCAGAAGGTTTAATTTCACTTTTTCTAAAGCAGTATTACAGCTTTCAGGTCAGACTTCCTCCATGGCACTCAGGCAGCCTGTTAGACTGGGCTTATTTATGACAGAAACAAACAAACCTTGCTGTTTTGCATATGCTGGGCTCTGTTTCATTCGTTAAGATCAGGAAAAATAACAGTGCATTTAAGGTAAGCTCAGAGGAAATATGTAGCCAGCCTTCCTAATCACCTAATGTATCTGTTACAAGCCTCCTCTCTTGATTTAAACCTCGGTGTTCATTTATACTCTGAGATGAAAACCAACACCAAAACAAACCCCACTTTTGTCAAGGAATATTCAAAGGAATGTCATGTCAGCAAAACTTCAATGAAAGCAAGGGGCATTGAGATGCATAAAACTATAATGTCTCCAGTCCCACATAGTTCTGTACCATATGGCCAGAGAGAAGCAGATGGGCCAGGTCACAACAGGGGAAGAGAGGCAGAGACTTGGGATTGTTATCTGACCCAGTGGGCCAACACTAACAGACTGTCCCTAGTGACCAGGCTATTATTATCAGAAAGAGTTGATATGAATGTGATCCTCACATTTATTTCCCCTCAGGTAGTTTTCACATGTGACGCCCGATCAAAATGACCCTTTTTTTTTGCAGATGTTTACTTTGGGGCTGGAATATTTGACTCACAAAGAAGCCATGAATTGCACTGCACTTGTCTTTTATTGATTTTAGATGCCAGCTATTTGTATCTGTTTACTTGGCTAAAGTTCAGAAACTTGCTTGTCTAAACAAGATAAATTCAACAATAAATAATGCAAAATAATTTTTTAAAAATTATTATTATTGCCTGTGTAAACATCAGCCCAGCAAAAATAAACCAGAATAGCATGGTTATTGACAGAGAAATCCTGGGATGTCTGATATGATTTCAGCAGGAGAGTTCTATGTTACTGTGTTTCTCAGTATCTGAGTATGCCCAGTATCAGTACTGAGCTGCCCAGTATCAGCAATAAGAAAAGTTCCCCAAACTATTAAAGTTCAAGGTATAGTTACATAAACATTACATGGGAAGATTTTTGGAGGTATTATTTCAGAGGAAAAAAACCCAAATGGACAAAAAGGTACAAAATGGCATGAAAAAATACTTGCATACAAAAGTTGGAGACAGAAGTCAGCTATTTCTGGTTATGATTTAAAGATGCCAAACATCTCACCCGAGATGCAGAATGGACCCCTTAAGAGTACTGACACTGCAGGTTTTACTCATAAGCTTATCTGTGTTGGATTTCATGGCTTTTCCTCTCAAACACCTTACAGCTCCCAGCTGACGCCTTCCTGAGGAACTAAGTACCACTACTCTCAACTTTGCATCTAAGAGAGCTCAGCATCTGCCCCATGGGGGATGCAGACTTCCTGACCTCCTGGATTGTGGCCCCTCAAATCACAGCCATCCTTGCTCCTACTGCTGAAAGAGGGACCTCAGCCATGTACAGGAGGGATCAATGCTCTTGCTAGAGCCAGGTTCCCCTGTTTTGCAACAGTAGGGATCATGTCACTGCTTGGTATCTCCAACCAGCTGGAGCATTTACCAAGATTTCTTTTTGCCCAGGACTGGATGCTGATGTTCCTTTTGGGGGAGTTATTTCTTAGCTGTGCCACTTGGATAAGCAATAGGTGGAGATGAAGCCAATTTTACAGCAATGATACCATTTGCTCATCCCATTCTAAGCTGTTTTGTATAATGAAGACTTTGCTGACCAGATATTGCTGTTTGACCCTATGCACAACTAACTAGTTATTACGGGCTGCAAAAGCAGGAAAGCTCTGTGTCCAGAATCTCTAAACCTTATTAAAATGGCCATTTGGGACAGTGTCACTCTAATTAAAACAGAGACTTGTTGCTGCTAAATGACATTACTAGAGCTCATAGAATTTAGGAAGATCATTACCTCTTGCTGAGCTTGGAGCCTCTGGCTGACCTCTATGTGCATCCTCTCCTCGATACACCATCCTTGTGAAACTCAGCACTTGCACTGAGACAGAGATTTGGCATGGAGAGGGGTGATTTTCTGTGTCCCAAAGGTGCAATGGAAGGTCTCTTGGGCCTCCCTGTATTACAGCACTTACTCCAGGTTGGAGATGTGCTAAGGGAACGAGGGTGTGTCTGGGTGTGTGCATCTGCATATGGGTAGGGGGCAGCAGGCAAGGGGTAATCAAGCCCTTCAAAAAGAGTTTTGTCCCACCAGGATAGTCTACACCATTTACCAGTGTTTGGGGCTGTGGACTAGCTCTGGATTAGGATCCAATGCAAACTGTGGCTGAGCACACATTTTGCTGAGTGATATATCAAATAACTGTTTTTTGCAGTCTTTGTGGGCTGGAATTAAACTTTTCCACTATTGACTTCCAATAGGACAAGTATTCCTAAACTACAGGAGTATGTAAGGAAAGACCTTCCTCATCTGTAGAGGTGTCAGAGCACATCTAAGAGAGGGAAGGGAAGATATTTGTTGGCTTACCACTCCTGGATTTTCCCCTCTGCTGAAAATGCTAAGTTTTCTACTGAAAATTAAGGTTATTCAAGGTAATTCAGACATTTCTGGGTAAAAGGAGTTCTGGAGTCCCTGCTGTGAGCACGGGTGTGAGGACGTGGGACCTCTGGATGTGCCCCAGTGGAGCTGGTAACCCTGTTGTGGGAGACACACAGCACTTACCTTAGCCATACACTGCCAGGTTACACAGACTGACATAGAGATACAGCATAGTCACAACAGACTACCTTTATTTTCAGTTCCATGGAGGCTCATTTGACCTCATCTCTACTTTTGTAAAGTACTTTTGCTCTTGTGCCTCTGAGGTAACTTAATCCAGTTATTTTTATTTACTCTAATCTTAAAAATACTATAAACCAGCTCTGGTTTGAATACCTGACTGATTTGCTTTAAGGATGCTCTTTGCTCTTCTGAACTGACTGTCTTTTCTCCCCATTTCCCCTACTTTACAAGAAAAAGCTTCCATTGACTGGCCAGACACAGAAATACTTCTGAAAGGCAAGCAGCTAGACTTCTGGGAAAGGGAATGATATATTCAGAAACTTCCTAGAAATGACAAAAAGCTATATGAGGGTGCCAAAATTCTGGTCACTTAAAAGAACTCTTTCAATATACATACAGAAGCAAGAATGACAAAGAACAAAGAAAACAGAAGATGTAAAGCGGGCAAGAAAACTAATTCCCAAAGTATTAAATGTTTAGAGACAGAATATTGGTCATTTAGTGCAAGCAATTTCCCTTGCTGACCAGGAATGCAATAGAAACAAAAATCAAAGTATAACTCTGCTCAATATACATTGTGCCAGCTTGATGCTGAAAAGTACATTTCATTACAAGCCAAAAGAACAGCCCTCACTGATGCTTGCTCGAATGTCTCAATTTCTGGATTAAGCTGTCCCATTGTTTTGAAGCATAGTTATGGTTTAGAGATCAATGGGACATAGACTATCCTAATCTACTATGAACAGCCCATAGCAGAGAAGGGATACTCTGCACTAGAGAGCCATCTAAGTCTTCTAATTACTTTGGCTACTGATAGATTGGCTCTTACCCCCTTGAATTCCTTTGTCACTGAGGAGTTAAAATTCATGAGCGTCTATGCTGCTGAATGCTTACTCCAGTGCTGCTATTTTCTGAGCCAAGCTAGCCATCACCGCAAAGAGTCGGAGGTCTGTCAGGCCATCTGTTATATAATAGTCAACAATCTCTAAAATCTGGGGAAACTGAGATGGAGAGAGCAAAGATGATGAAGGGTTTAAAAAGAACAGATTGCTGCCTTGCTTGGAAGGGAGGGAGGCAGGGGGAAGGGGGGAAGGCTGGATAAAAAGCCCTGATGGAAGCAGAGACAAACCCGATTAGCACAGCCAGCAAAACAATCCCCCCAAAATATTAATGCTTTCTCCAAAGAAGTTGACAAGGACACCAGACTGGTGGGGAAAAAAATGCTTTAGGGCAGAAAAGGTGAAGGAGGCCACAAAAAGTTACAGCTGTAATTTAGGCATTGCCATAGACAAGGAGACACTGAAGATCGTTTGAGAACATCCTCTAAATCAGTAAAGAAGACCACCACAAGTATTTCTGTCTCTGTGTTATACAACACACTGTTGCTGTACCACAGGAAAGTAAGTGTAATATTTCATACCACTCTTCTCCTTTCCTCCTTTCCCCCTCCCTTTGCAAAGGAGGTGTTTGCTGACTTTAAGGCATCAAAATGGTGATGACTTGCTAGTAGGGCTCAGCTGCCTTATATTTGTCTTGCTACGTGTCCACATTTTAAAAAAGACAGACTATATGTGGTGCAAAATGCTCTCAGGAGACATATTATGCATTTAACTGCCTCTGCGGTCATTGAAATTGTACCAGCAGTAATACTGGCTGGGTGAGCGACCCATCTGCATTTAAACTCTCCTAATATGAGCTGACTTCTAGTCTGCTCTGCCCAGTTCTGTCTGTTCTTATCCTTGCTCCCCTTGCTAAACCTTGCAGAGCTTACTCTACCAGCAATAACCATAATGCTGGTCTCTTCTCGATCTCCTTGTCTTATGGGGATGTGCCAGACTAAGCACACTGCAGGTCTCACCACCAGACTCCTCGGAGCTTCCTCCAAATGGACGTCCGTTCTACATCAAGGTAAAAATTTTACCCCCAGACTCTCTTGACATGAAAATTCACTGAGAATCAAAAGTCTTATGGCAGTTTCAGGAAGCTGTTTCTGCTTGAACAGAAATGTGAAGCACCAAGCAGACTTCAGGCTGTGGTTCTGTCAGCCCTCTGTCTTTCAGGGACTAGTTCCTGCCCATGGGATTCAGTGGCCTCTCACAACATGAAAACACATGATCTTTACTCCTGTAAAGTTCATGTGCTGCAGAGCATTTCCTCAGGCCACGCTGGAGTACAGATTATGTACGTGCTCCCTTGCTCAAGTGCTTTTCTTTATTACCCTTTTGATCAAATAATTTTGAAACTACAGCAGAAAACACAATACATGGCAGTTGAGGAAGGGAGAGGAAAGGGATATTTTCTGAATGCACATAGACAAACAACTAAAGATGCTGGGATAACTTTGCTGGTTAACTTTTCATATGACAGTAACCACTGCCAAAGCAAACACATCATAATGGAAGCAATTAAAATCTGTGTTCATTCACTCATTGTTGTTACTATAGGTTAAGGTGGTTCATTAACTGATAGGCAAGTGCATGGTGTAATGCATCCCTCTTAGCTGTATTAATGGATCACATAAGATAATGCTGACAGATGGAAAAGATGAGCTTTATAGGTCTGATAAAAATAAACAATAAATGCAGGCAGTGCTGAACTGGATTATCATAGTGCCACATGGGTTGTGTAATGATGTTAGCACTGGCGCCTGCCTCAGAGCTGATGCTTCAGAATACTAACATTGAGCCACTTGATACGTGTTTGATGTCTAAACAAGTCACATCCTTTGCTGAGAGAAACAAATTGAGATGGAGACTGGCTGAGGGGCTTCAAGTTTCAAATAAAAATCTGGCCAGAAGAATTCCATAAAAATAATTGTCCAAAAGACTTTCTACTTTTAATCATATGAAATATGCAGTTGGACCATTTTTACTTCTTTTGCTGTTTTTTTAAAGCATCCAAATAACTTGGTCCCTGCTCTAGTGCTAAAGCCTTGTCTAACATTTCGTGCTGGGAATGCAAAGCAGGGCACCAAGTACAGTAGTACAAATAACACTTTATTTACAGTTTCATGGCTTTCAGATTTCCTGTCTCCATAATCACTTCCTACTAATTTCCTTCTGTTTTGTTTGAAATGGTAGTCTTTTCAAAGAAAGTGCCCAAAGAAACAACGCCTTTGTAAGGTTTGGATTAAATCACGGAGGTTTTTATACTTCTTTTTCTGTATTTCCCAGTACCCGTTTTCTGCATTAACAGAGTTTGTGCTGTATGTCTGGATGGTTCAAACAGGATCATGATAAGAGAACTGCAAAAAGGCCAGCACTGAAGGGCCAAAGTCTCAGCTGGAGGAAGCTGGCACAGCTCCACTGATGTGCATCAGCTACAAACCAGCCCCATTTGAAGAGCCAAATAAATGTTTTAATGCTGGACATGAAAAACTTTCAAGCACTACCATGACACTTGGAAAATTTGCTAATACTTGAGCACCTGCAAAACATTAGGATAAAATCAAATATCTATGTTGTAGGAAGTTAATAAAAGCAACTACCACAGAAGTGGAGTTTCTATACAGGGAGACTAGCTCAATCTGAAATTAAATCCATAGAGTATTTGACGTATTTTTATCTTCTCTAGTTGTTTCAGTTGCCTAATGAGCAACATCTCCTACAGCTATATTTAGACTCCTCTACATTATGCCAAGTTGGCTGACCAAAATGGGACAGATCCCAAATCCTCTGTCACTTTTCAAAAGGAAGCTAACAATTGAAAAAAGAAAAAAATCTGTGCAAGGACATAACATTGAGTAGCATGAGTAGACCGTACCCTTGGTGTTATCTCCTTGCTCTATCCCAACTACCTGGCCAAAATTACCTGTATAAAAATGAAAGCATACACCCCATTTCCACTGCTGACCTTTGACCTTCCCCTTCCTTCAAAGCTCTGATTTCTCTCCAGGCCTTTCAGACCTTGAACACTACTCTTACTTCCAAAAACCAAAGAAAAAGGAAGGTGTGTTAACTAATTTATTAGCAGGTTCATTGTTTTTATTAAACAATTCTACAGGACTGTTTAATAAAAAAATACCTCACACATGTGCCAGTGCTACTGCTGGTCAGGTTGCTTTCCTTTATTTAAGGGGAGTGTTGACCAACCAAATATCACAACAATGAAGGTATGAATACTGGAAATGTTTGCCATCCTTCTCACACTTTTCCAGGAATGGATCTGTTGACTTTTCTTACACTATAAGTCAATAAAGGGGCAACTTCTTTCAAGACCACCAAAACTTGCTAGGGGTTCAAGTACCCATCTCATCAGCATCCTCTTGCAAGGACACTCACAATATTAGTTTTCAGAAAATTAGAGAGTCGCCTCTGGGCAGAACTCCAGTGCCTCAGAGTGTGGCTTTTACAATGAGTGGTTAAGCTCTGCTTTCATTTTTCAAGTTGAGGGAAACCCTCAAAACCTCTTACTCTTTCCCTTCACTGAACACAAAAGCACAGTAGTTCAGCTTTTTTTGGCTCCACTCTACCTTCTTCACCAATCAGTCATTTCTCAATACGTAATACAACACTAGTAGTAGTAGAAGAAAAATAACTTTGAAAAATCAAAAATGTTATTAATATACAGAAATTCTGAAAGAAAGGAGGGATTTGACATCTGTCTATGACTTTCCATTATACTTAGTTAAAATACACTACAGTCTTTCTACAGAGATACTAACATTCATGACTTTTCTCAGTGAGATGATGCATCAGATATTTATAGGTACTGCACAGTCTAAATGGCTTTATTGATCTTCTGGAGAGGACATAGAGAAGAAAAGATCTGAACAGGCAAGAAGTGATGTGATTTACAGCTTCTTGTACACAAACCAACCCTTTTTACTTAAAAGTCATTCACATATAAGACTATTACCTTTTACTTTTTTTTTTTTTTACCCCAGCTATCTCTCATGGAGCTTCAGTGCTTACCTGGCTAATTATGAGGAGCACCCAGCTTTTGACTGGAAAAGTCTTTACAATAATCTACAGCACACTTACTAGATTTGAAAGATCCAAGTCACATGGGAGATGGTGGTCATGTCTGCATCATAAACTGGAGGACAGTGCAGAGATGCCACAGCTGATGGAGCCCTGAACAGCTTTACCCACAAGTTTCAGTGCCCCACAGCCTACACCAACCAGCACGGGTCTGGGAACAACTTACCCACAGTCAGGGCAGTGCTGCTGTTGAATCCACACACGTCATCCTCCACAGGACATGTTAGACAGTGCACCTTCTAACACAGCTGCTGAGTGTCTGGGCCTGCTTTGCCTCACACCCAGCTGGGTTGGCTCCCTCTGGACCAAAGATCCTTACACATCCACTTAGAGGTTTACATGAATTAAGGTAAGTAAATGCGATCAGTGGAGATAATCTGTTCATACTGAGAGTACGTTCTCTTATTACACTTGAAGCTTTACCAGTCTCGTCTGTCTTAGTCAGGCTGGCATACTGAAAATACATGTTCTTCAAAGTATAATTATAAAACATTCCCTCTTTAGATTCAACAGTCCACATAGGACAGGGTGTAGGATTCTGAGCTCTCTTAAAAGTTTGTGTTCGAACTTCTGTTTACTGTCTCCAGGAGTTAGAGCAGAAGTGAGATCAATTCTCTCTCACTGTAGTGATAGACGGAAAAACTTTTCTGGAGAAGAGCTTAAATAGGGGCAGGACTGATCTCTTAGAGAATTTTTTCAGCCTCTGCCGGTGCTTAGAACCTGCAAAAATAATTAGTAATGGTAATTTTAAAAACCCAAACAAAACCCACTCCACACTAAAGTAGGTCTTGGTTACAAACCAGGAATGTCTTTTCTAGGAAAAGGACATAAAAACTGAAGTTGTAATGCAGACACCAGGCAAAAAGAGCATAGTTTCTGTTTTATGGAGAGAGAGAGCAAATATGGAGGCATTTCATGCTTCTTATAACCACAAAGTTGTGGATTGCCTCCCCTGCTCTCAAGTTCACCAGGTGTGCTGGTTTATACTTGCAGTTCAATCAAGATGAAAATGAAGTAATAGCATTCAGGAAATGACATATAGAAAGGAAGAATCAAGTGAAAAAGTAGTATCAGGCATAACCTGAAACTTAAGCATCCTACTTCAATCAACTTTATATCCCAAGTAAGTGCGAGAGCTTAGAAAATCCTTTAAATATGCCTTTGATCTGTTCAGATGCTCAAGAGAGGGTCCAAGACCAAAAACCTGGCACCCAGGGGAGCTTTTGTCTAGAAAAAGGTGCTCTTCAGGTTCCCACTGAATGAGAGAGGGGCAGAAGCTGTGTGGGAGGTGTTCTCCAGCTGTGGAGAGATGCAAACACTTTGCTGCTGTCCTAATATTTCACACCCCAGACCAGGCCGCAAGACAAACAAACCGGGTGTTGTTTCCACTGTCTCATTTGACATGGTCTAACACTACAAGAAGTGAAAGAAAACCTTAGCACCCCTCCCACCCCCCTCCTTGGACCAATTGAGCTGTCACTGTCTGCACAGAAAGTGATTGTTCAGTCGAAAACACATTTCGGCCTGATGCAAACGGAACAGTCTTGAAAAGTGGAGTTTCCTTTTGTGCCTCCCCTCCAAGGAGAGTGAAAGGCATCAAGAAGAGAGGTAGGAGGGAGGGAGGTGACCACTGTGCACCATCAGCACTCCATGCTGCCTGCTCTGCAGCCCACCCTCAGCAGGCAGCCCCAAAGGCAGCCAGCTGTGGCCTTGCCAGTGGGGTGAACAGTCTTGTGCAGGCAGTGACAGGTATTTTCAAGGGGAAATGTTCAGAGCGAGCTGTTGGTGTGATGGAGTTTCAAAACCAGAGCTTTGCTAAGCAGCAGGTTGCAACCTTTGGTTAAAGTTTATCTTAGAGAGGTTGGTAGCTTAGCAACAAGGAGTTTTTTAATTTCTTTAGTACAAACAGAAGAAGCAGCATCAGGCATGTCAGAGTACAGATGTGTCAAGGCATCAGGGGAGAATCACTGGGGAACAGTGATTTGCAGCAGGGATGAGCAGGGATACCCATCTCCAGCAACATCGGACTCTCCTTCACACATGAGAATGAGATTGTCAGGACATGGAAAGGATTTTCAAGATCCCATCCAGAGTAAAGTCACTCCCATTCAATTTTACTTATATATGCTAAGAGACTATTTTCAGTTTTAAAGATGTCCATGAAGTAAACTTCATGGAGTTGACTTCCTATTTTGAAGAGTATCTCTGACTACTGAAGCTCACTTTAAATTGGGTGCAGAAGAATGTAATATATGAAGGAAAAAAAAAGAAAGGCAAGTCATATATGCAAGTAGCAAATACCTGCTCTGCCATCATACAAACTGAGAATTTGTATCTTGGGGTGTTTTTGCAGCCTAACTGGACAACTGATCTCTGTCCCCATTCAGCATCTTTCCAGGCAGCAGTTTCCAGTTTTGTCTCAGTACTGAAAATCAACAGTGAAGAAGCTGTCACACCCCACCACATCATTTCCTTCATTCACTCCCATAAGAACCTGCACACACAGCCATTATCTCTTTCTGTTCAAGTCAATAAATATTTTGATGGCTGAATACCAGTGCATTTCACAAACTCTCAACAGAAAAAGTACAGCAGCAGAAAGGAAAAGATGTCCTAATTACTCACAGGTAACGATTTCAGGTTCTCACTACACATTTATATCCCTACCCTCTGTTAATGAATTCATTATGTGATAAGAGTTGAGCAACAGCAGAAAGCGCACCTTACACAGCCAGTCTGATGTACAGCTGTGGCACTGTTGCATAGGTCACCCCCTGCTCCAATAAGTTTGCACATTAAAAAGGTGAAACAAATATCTCCAGACCTTTCCATTCAGTAGAACTTAGGGGAAGCAAAGCAGGAGTACCCTACACCAGCAGATGCCTGGGGGACCACTCAGTGCTTGCTCTCCATTTACCTGCCAGACATGCAGCGAACAAGACAGGGTTCCAAAGAAGAGGGGAACTTTCACCATTAGCACCAGGACATTCCTCTTAGACACTTTGAAGAGAAGCAAACTGTACAGAAATGCCCTCTGCATTCATGCAGCTAGACAAATTTGTGCAAACAGCCCTCAGACCACAGGTTGACACAGGTCTTACTGACACTGGCAGCACCACAGGGTCATCACCACACAGATGGTCTGGGCTTGGCAGTACATTAAGGACTAAAGCTTTTGTTACACTCTGCCACAAAGATCTTGTTGTTTGGAAGTGTGTTTGAGCAAGCTCAGTTATCAAGGTGGAAACTGACGTAACTGAGTGAATAGAAAACGTAGTCCCTTCTTCCTACCCAGTCACTAAACCGCCTTTCACTGTCTTGGAAAATACTGTTTTTTTCTGCAAAAGATTGTGGAAAGAGAGTAAGGTGGACTTAGGACACCACTAGGATCAGCTCGCCAGCTCCTAACATTCAAACATCTTGAAGCAGACCTTCCTAACCCGGAAGTCTGATGAACATGTTATAGGTTGGTAGTGCTGGGGGGCAGGAGAAGGTAAAGCATTGGTGTATTGCTGGTTTTAGTTTTATGTATTCAACTTCTCCCTCTTTTAGACACACACACAAATACACATCTTTCACAATTTATGTGATATATGACAACATGAATTTTGTCAGGTTGCACAAACATTTATCCTAAGAAACTGAGTATTTGTACGACTTGCATGAGCTCCCAATAAACAGAAGGTTCCAGCAGACCTACAGTGGCACCTTACCCGAAAAAAATTTCAGTCCAACTTCATCTCACCCTAAGTTTTCAAATTATCAGAAACACGAAAGCAAAATGTTCACACCTTAAGAATTCCATTGGATTTAAAACTTTCAACCTGCCAGATGAAAATCTTCTATAGCAATGATCCATGCTATCAACAATTGAAATTTTAGGAACAATCTTGTTTTCTTGAAAGGAAAAGCTTGTTTTCTTATACCCATTTGTGATTGTTTTGCAGATCTACAGAAGGTCTTCCACTTGGGCAGCAAGGCCAGAACACCTTCATCACGCAAAGCACAACCCAATAAAGTGTCCCCACCATGACGCAAGAGAGAGAACTCTCACTAATCAGCACACATTTTGAAAAACACAGCCCAAATTACATGAATCAAAATCTAAATACAATTCCAGACTCAATAGTCTAAATTGAAAGTGACTTCTACAATTATAACTATTCCATATTTAAAACAATAGGTTGAGTGAACAGGAGAAAAGAAGGGCATGGAATGAAATAGAGAGAAACAGAAGAAGGACCTCTGTGTCATAGTGAGCAACAGATTTGTCCAATTCAGTAATACTCACAGGATGAAAGAAACATTCCTCTTCCTGGCCAGAAGCACTAAGCTCAGGTAAGCAAACACCTCAGTGTTTGGAGAAGCAGTCATTCAATTAGAAAAAGTTTTAAAAAGAGAAGAATCAGAGTCTCTCATAGAATTGGAAGTTATGGAGGACTGGAGGGGCAAAATTCAGGTCAATGTCCGAAGGCTTATAATTCGGGATTAAAATAGGATTTTCTGCTGTTAGACAGGGACATGACCAATGAAGGTGACAGAGGAGATGGAATTTCATGTGAGATCGGCCAAGAAAGACAGAAATGTGAACTAGAAATATGATGCAGATGTGAGAAATATGATGCAAGGTCTGTTGAAGAGGGTATTTCCAGTAGAGAATTATCAGCAAGTAGCAGTGGAAAGACTTATTTTGTGCTGATGGCTGGAGGTCTACTTACCCCCTTCCAGAGTGTCAGAGAGCCCTCTCTGATCACCTCAAAAGGCTCTGCTGCCAGTCCCCTGATCCTGGGGCTGAGCTGCAGGGTCAGCCCTGATGTGGCACCACTGGCCAACATGGCTAATTGGACTGTGTGGAGACTCACTGGGGCCTCGAGCAGGAGCTCAGGACCTGTGTTTGATCTCCCACACTTGCCCTTGGACCCCACATGAGCGACATTGTTGACCCTGACCTGTGGTCTGACTCCTTGGCTTGACCTCAGACCTGCCTCATTGCTATGGATGTGTCTAGAGCCATTAGGCTGCATTTGACCCTGGTGACTGCCAGTGGATGTGCCCTACTCTTCTCTCTTCAGCACTGTGGGGCTTGCCAGGGAGCCCACTGCCCTGCCCATCCTGCTGCCCTGCCCTCACCCTTGATTCCTAGCTCTCCTGCCCTTGCTCTGCCCAAATGCAGCAGGAGAGAGTCAACCTGGAGCAGGTTCAAGGTGACAAGAGGAGCACAAGGGAGACTGACAGGGGCTGCTTTGGTCAGCCTGGCAATACCAGAGCTCTGAGCTGGAGCACAGCCGCCTCACTAAGTATCTCCAAGGTGAGCAGGCGGAAAAAGGAACAAGCTAAACAAGCTGGCAGTGTTAGCATGAAAACGAGTGTCATTTGGAAATTAGACACAGATTTCTTACCACCAAAGCAGCCTGCATCTTGAAAGGCCTGCTAATCAGTGCAGAGGGAGCAGGAACGACAGCTTTTAGATGGAGCTTGAGCAGCTCGCAGAAGAGATTATATGACAGGGAGAGCCAGATCCAAGCTCTTATTTGTGCAATGAACACAACAATGCTCAGCACATCCCTGAGGCTGGCAGCAGACTGGATACCTGAGGAAGCCAAACTTTTTCTTTTCGCTTGTCTTTTCACTACAACCATTGTTGTGCCTTGTTTCCCTGCTTCCTTCTCTTCACTGCATATTCCTGGCATTGTGACTCCACCACAGCTGGCTAAGGGGAAGGAGGTAGAAGTCCCCACTTATCTTCTTGGTAAATTCCCCCTTGCTTTAAACACTTTAGCTTTTTTGAATATTAGTGCTACCATGCTCATTTTAGGTGTGCCTGATTAATTCCTCGGTGTTTTACCTGGTGAATACTGAAGTTAATTACAGTCAGCGTGCTCACTGCAATAGACATTTTTCTCTCCACTGTTCTCTCACAGTGAGCGAAAAAGAAAGCCTGAGCCCATATTTGAAATCCTCATTCAAATACTGCATTCAGTCAAGCAGTTTGAAATTGCCTTTAGGGAGGGAGGGAGGAGAGAGGGAGGAGGCTTGGGGGGAGTGTGGTCTTGTACTTGGTGACTGCAGCAAGCTGGAACAACACGGAGAAGGAAGGGCCTGTTTTTTGATATTCATAGCAGGGAATTTAATTTAAGGTTGATGTGTTGCTGGTTGGAAATACGTATTAAATACCCAGATGCAAGAGAAATGGGTACAGAAAACAGCAAAATAAATACAGGATATTGGCTCATCTATGCAGAGTGCTGATTTCCTAAACCTGGCACATTGGGGATTCACTGCCTGCCCTGATTTTGTGTGTCATTGATTTGGCTAGGATCTAAACACAGAGCTTCACAGTTACTGAACCACTGTCCCAGACCCAGCCAAGGCTGAGCACAAAGCAGGCCTGAACAAACCAGCAGGCAGACTACAAAGGAAAAGCAATTGTTCTGCTTAGCAGCAGCACTGTTTCTGCTATGCGTAGCATAGGAACAAGTTAATTTGGGAGCACAATCTTCTTAAAAGGAAGCTCTCCTCAACCCAGCATCCCTAGGTTTCATGCAGTGTGCTGCCCTTTTTACCATGTTTGAGTCATGGATGTTACTCACAATGTATTTTTTTACTACTCAAGTAGTATAAAAGCTTCTGATAAAAATCAGCTCTCTTAAGCCTCTGGCTGGCATCTTGTTAAAAACTGACATCATGTTTGTCTGTCATCACTGGCTCACGAGGAAGTTTCTGCCATAATTTAATAAGCAAGAAGAAGGATTTTACTGTTAAGAAAAAACAATAAACTGCAATATCAAAACATTCATATAATTTTTCTCCAGTGCCCTTGGTCTAAACTATTTGGTCTTAATTGACTCTCCACAGAGGTGAAGGTAGATCATCGTGAATAAAAAACATGCCTAAAAAACATAGAGCAGAGCCTCTAAATGCACACAAGCTGTCCACAGCTCCATCCATATTAACAGAGGTGTAGAGACCACCAGTGTTCAGAAATGTGCCCCAAGACAGTTAAGCAGCTCAAGAGCCGAGAGCAGAGCAAGGAGGGAGTACCTGAGCACACAGACTCACTGTGCTGAGACCCACAGTGTCCAGCAGGGCCAGAGGAGCCTCAGGGTGAACAAGCTCCCTTGGCATAGGGAATGCAGGTAATTGTCCTGCCAGCAGCACAGCACAGGCACCCCCGTTCACTCTGCGGGGTGTGCAGGCAGTTCTGTCAGGAAGGTAGAGATAAAACCTTGCCTCTTCTCTGCTGTAATGACCGCCTTCAGATGCTTTCACATTTCCTGGGGGCAGCTAACATAAATTAGAGCAATTTTCAACCACCTCTAGACATTCAGGGCATCCAACACTGGGCTGTCAGAGATGCAGCCTGTACTTTTCACTCACTGCTGGCTTAAGCTGTGCTCTCCTCAGCTGCACGAGCTGCTCCTTTGCTACCCATGGCAAGCTATCCCATAGCTGTTTGCCACTATACTTTGTTCTCCTACATTTTTTTGGAACAGCCTGCAAAACACCACAAAAGGAGGGCAAGCAGGCCCTTGGACCCTTGGACTGTTTCTCACCTGCCAGGGAGCAGGGGACACTGTGGGGAACACAGGACAAGATGGTGAGAGCTCCTTCCCTCCTCTGCGCAGCAGCAGAGGTCTAAATTCCACTCTGGCCTCATTCACCGGAGCCAGCAGCTGCACAAGGGCTGAATGAAGACCCCAAAGCCCAGCCCCACACTTGGTGTTGTGCAGGCAGTGAGGCAGTGCTGCCCTTCAGCCATGCCAAGGGCCATTCCAGAACCATTAGCTGCCGTGGATGGAGCAGAGGCACTGAGCCCTGCTCGGGCACTCAGGGCATGAACAAAATGAGTGCTGGATATAGCACCCTCATTCAAATAGCACAGCATTTTAGCACCAGAAATAGTATCTTTCTCTTTTTCTTTTTATTTTTTTTTTTTCAGTGAAACTACTGGCAGAGAAAGATACAACTTAGCATGAAAATAAGTATCAGAATAAGGCCCTAGCTGAATAGTCAGTACTCTGCATAATTCTCTCTTTTCATCCCCTCAGCCTAGATCCTCTCCAAATATTCAGATCAAAATTTGCAAAGTAGCTCCAGCATTTTGTCCATCAAAGTAAAAGCTGGAACATTTGGATTCTGCCTCCATCATGTCCCTCTGCTTTGAATAAAATCAGCTCTCTGATTTTGCCATCAGGCTAATTATGAAGTCTCTGTCCCTTTCTTTCTCTCTCTCTGTCAAAGATCAAAGAGCCAAAAGAGATATACTTACTAGTAATAAAGAAAATAAATATATCATTTTAAGGAATGCATTCAATTCTCCTCTCTACTTGTATTTTGTGCATGCAACATCTTACTTCACCTTCAGCATACAAAAAAGCATGTAAGGGGAAGGACAGAGAGAAAACCACAAGTCAGGCTAAACTGTGGAATGATATTCCTGCCATTTAATGGCAAAAGTCTGTTTCAAAGATTCCAGCATGCTTTACACAGAGTCTACATTTGAATGATGCATTGTTAGACAATGGAGAAGACCAGCAGAGGGAAGTAGTCAGAAATTATAAGTGAAAATTAAAAATTGCAAGCAAAAATACAGAACAGGAGACTAATCCAACCACACAATTTTCATGTTAACTCTCTGGGCAGTACAGTAAAAGGGCCAGCATACACTCCCATGAAAAGCAGTGGGAAAACCCTTAGAGCCATCTTTCTCAAATCACAGATGAATTCAAATGGGAAGAGGCACGCAACAACAAAAAAAATAGTTGTTAATGCATAAAACTACTGTATGACTTCCAATAGCTGGACTCAAGAACCCTGGTTAAATACTGACTTTCTTTCAGAGTCAATCAGATAATAAGACCCCTTTAGAAGCACAGAATAGTTAAATTCATCACCATAATTTAATTGTAGAAGGTTATTAAAGAGCACTTCGACTCCCCTCCTGCTTCGGCGCTGCTTTTGTGTATTAAACTCAGACTAATCAAATTGCAGATTCCAAGAGTACTGTATTAGTCATCCCCATCCCTTTTAATTTGTTTAATGGCCTCCTTTTTTCTCCCCCCTCTTGTGTGTGTGTTCTGACTGGCTGTGCAGCGCTTAGGCTCACGACATGTAAATAAAGAATGGATAGGGGAACAGTTCGTCGAAAAGAATAAAGCGTGCCTCCATTCTAAAGTTACATTTGATGTCAGCGTAATTCATGGGACGTGTACTGCAAGCAATGGTGCTTATTATTTCTGCTTAGCTGTCTACAGACAAGGAGGAGAGGCAGAGAGGGAAAAAAAGGAAGAAAGGAAAAGAAAAGAAGTCTGAATTTACACTTACTGCTTCAAAAGCCCTTTTGTGCTTCGCCAACTTCTCCTGGCTGAAGATGCAGTATTTTGCCAAAAAGTCGACTGCAGGAGCAGACAAAAAAAGGATAAAATAGCCCATAAAAGAACTCTTTCCCCCACTTTTCCCTAAGCATTTTTGTAAATTGCCATAAAGAGAACTATTTTTTAGATGCACAACAACACTGGCCACAGACACCTCCCCTTGCAGAAATTTCAATTTATGGTTTGCTTCTTGTGTTTTGGTGGTTTTTGTTGTGGGTTTTCTTTTTTCTTTTCCCCTTCTCTTTCTTATTTGGAAATGTCTTTTCACCTGGCCCAGGGCACAAAGTCAAAGTTAGCTGTGAATAGAAGATGTTTAACATGTATAAAGCATAAGAGCTCCATCCTGGTCAGGCAGGAGTCTGGGAGTGTGGCGAGGGCTTGTTGTTGTTTGTTTTAAATGTTAGAGAACAGAACCTCTTCAGACTCAAGATCTGCAGAGCGTCATCCTCTATAGATACTCCCAAAGATACCACTAGAAAATAAATTCCTTTGGTTTGTTCCAGTCAGAAGAGACAGGTATACAAATAAAGTTTTCTCTTTCAATATTAAGCAGCTATATCACAGAAAAGACACACCTTTTCCTATTGTTCTCTCTTATGGAGATCAAGTAGGCCACATTGAACCATTAAAAAATACCATATGGGATTCCCTATCCTCACGGTTTTTTGCTTGTTTCCAGGCTTATCATCCAAGAAAACAAAGTATGAAGCTGGCCTTGCTTCCTCACACCCAACACAGAATGATAAACTGCTGGGAGTGGGATGAGAAAACTGGAGGAAAAAGTCTGGTCATGCCACAAACACAGGCTGAGCTCATGAGTTCTGTGGATGGTACCAACTATGTCACCGCTGCATTCAAACTCCTCCTAATACTTATTAGATCCTATCTAATGTCTTTCTCTCTGTCCCTAGGACGCTATTTCTACCACCTCATCACCACATTCATAGAAAAGAAACCCTACTTTCATGTCAAGGGAAACAGCCAGGAAATTCAGGACCTGACGGGGGAAAATGTTGGGTCTCAGCTCTTCCAATCTCCTGTTAATTTAGAATGAGAACTGGAAAATAGAGATAATAATTTGCAAAAGTGTGCCAGAAAAATAATCTGAAATATCATCAACATTATCAGTAAAATTATTTTACCATAAAGAGAGAAGGAGTGAGCCACAGTGTTGTGGCAATGTGGTATTCTGGCTGGTATCTAAACAAGCTTGCAACATAAATCTCTTGTTTCTTTTTAAAAGAGTACATTTGTCTTCAGGTTGTGTTTTGAGGCATGAGCAAGAAAGGTTCCTATTGGGAGGGAATGTTCATTGTTTGTTTATTGCTGTGTCCTGAACGGTACAAAAGGACAAATAAAGATGCCTGAATGCCATTGTTTCCTACCCTATATACTCCAGATGAACCAAATCTGTGTGATAAAAACAACAAAAACATCTTGGCTTTCCATGTCAAAACAGCAGCAGAGATTTCTATTTCAAGCACAAATTAACAGATGCTCCAAGATTGTTGTTATCACATGGTATTCTTCCTAATTCCAAACTAAACTATGATGCTGAAAGGAATGAGAAAACGAATTTCTGGCCAAATTGGTTTTGCACAGGTCTATCTTACTGTCAACCTCTAAGAAAGATTTAAGTCAAAGACAACCAAGGCTCTAGTGGCATAGGTTCTGGAAAAGATTTGCACTGTGCTTAGTATTGAGCACTTCCCCAGGACCTAATACCTGTTTTCACCACAAGAATTTTCAGAAGTTGCCCTTTTTTTGTTTGCACACCGACATGGGCTTGGGAGATGGAGAGTTCCAACCCTCTGGGAAGCATCACTTCTGGGAAGATCTGCATTGGCGCCCTCTGGTGATTCTGGAAAACAGCAGACCATGAAAGAAAATCCGTCATTTCACTTGTAATAAAACCTTGAGGTTTCTTCTCACCCAAGTATTTCACAAAGTTGCAACTTCCCTTGCAGCTGAGTGGTTAACCAAATAGCCCTGTAACAATTTCGGTAAGGGAAAGGTGGAGGGTCATGTCTCTACTGAAATGGAGGATCAGGAAAGAAAACTTCAGTTCTCATTTAAGCAACTTTTAAGGTCAGATTAGAGTCGTAAACAATCTACTCTACTTTGGTGAATGACACAGGCCAAAGGATGTCATATATTCCTATGTAACTGGTGCAATTATTTGTACCTAGCCAAAGCACAGTTTTCAGGAAGACTTTCCTGTGTTGATCTGAAGCTGCCAGAATATGGAGAATCCCATATGGATGTATGGTACATTGTTTCTAAGACCGATGTTTGGCCTACATGACACTTGAACTTGTTTTAAACCTCAAAAAAACCCCAGTTTTTCCAAGGTTAAAGAACCCTTTATGTATTATATCCCCCCTGTAAAATGATTTACATGCGGTAGTAAAGATTATGCTCGGAGGAAATTAAATGAAGTTCTGTCAGTATTTCTGTCAGACATTTTTACCATTCCTTAAAAGATTTTTTGGTGATTCTTGTCCCCCTAAAAAGACTGAAAAACTTTTCAAAACATGGACACCAAAACTATATGGACAGCCTCACCAGCACCATTGATCTCCCCTTACTTATTCTTTTCCTCCAGTATGGCCAAAGGGGCAAACAAAGAGCAGATTTCTATTCCAGTCTTGGGCAATAATTTCGACTTTAGGAAAAGGTTTTCCTCCAGCCATGTTCCTCATGCATCTGTTTCTCTCTCTTTGTTTATTCTCCCCATCCCCAGGAAGTTTTAAAATCGTTGATCAATTTTGACCAAGTGAGACAGAGGCATAGATGGTTGACAGGAATTAAGTACCTACAAGTTTCATGAAAATAGGCAGCAGAGTAGAGGGAGGGGGGGAGGCCCTATTAATTCCCTCATTGAGGGAAAGACCTCAGCATGAGCTCAACCTTTGTTACAGCCTGGAAATCCACACGAGAGAGAAATCCTGGAAAGCAGCCATCATTAGTAGCACCGCTCACGGAACCACCTGTTTAATTAATTATTCTCTGCTGTAAAGAACCGTTTAAAAACAGCTCCATAGCTTTCAGTATAAGCTTGCTTGCAGTGCCCCCAGTAGGAGTTGCAGAGACTGAGGTCAGGGGGAACTGGGCCCCATGTGCATTGTACCTCTCATAATATACACCCCAAAAGGCTGCTAGAGGTCTTTGGGCGCGGGCAGACCCACGTTTGGGTCTGCCATATTTTTCCTGCTGTTGCTCAGCACTTTACAGCCAGGAACACTCTTCTGCCCTCCCACCATCAAGCTCTGTCTCCTCTCCCTGCCTTTACCAGGGAGGGAGCCCAGAGCAACTGCATCCAAAGTCATGCTCAAGCCCTCACTCTGTAGCTACTCGGTTTGCACAGAGGAGGAAAGCCTAAGAAAAACCAGCTGCCAAACTCTAAATAAATCCATCTGAGCATGTCTGTACTGAAACAGCATCATGAACAGACCAGACTTATGGGACAAAGTCAGTGTGTACTCCTCGGGCTGGGCTAGTTAGTCACCCTATACCAAATGTGAAGTCATAGAATCATAGAACATCCTGAGTTGAAAGGGATCCACAGGGGCCATCAAGTCCATCTCCTGGCTCTGCACAAGACAACCCCAAGTCTGTACTCCAAAGCAGGTAAGCATTCCACCTTTGCATAGACACAGTAGCAAGGCTATTTGTTCCTTAGGTACAGGTAGAATCATGTACTTTTGCCTAATGCTGAGAATTAAAAAGATTGTTTTTATTGAAACCAGAAATAATTCTAACAAAATACTTCAAAGAGGGTTGCAAAACTAAAATTTAATCCCTTCAAAGAAAAAAGAAGTAATTAGTACTAGAACACTTCTTTAGTCCAGTATTTCTAAGATCATACCTCAAAAAGGCACTTGAGAGAAACAAGCTTTATTACTGCTGCAAAGAACAGGAAAATTAGTGTTTGGTTCTTTGTTCCCAAGCTGGGCACCACCTGTAGCGTTTACTCCATGCACACAGTTGTGCCTGTATATCTGCTTTTTGAACTCCTGCGTGCTTCTCAGGGTGCACAGGGCACGATCCATGAAAACAGTCCTAAGTTTGCAGAGAAGAGGGCCCAGCAAGTGGGTATGAACAAGGGCAGTGAAGGAAAAGGCCGGGGAAATACAAGAAGATTCCAGAAACACTCAGGGGAACACCCAGGCATGGGGGACACTTGCATGGGGATCTTGTGGCTGTGCAGAGCTCATGGGCCACGTCAGCTTTGGCAGCACGCCCCGTTCCTGAGGAGGGGAAAGTGGCTTACTTTGCTTTTACAAACTAAAACTCTCGTACTTGCACTAAGCTTCTCATATTAAAAGAATATTAAAATTGAAAAGTCAAGTACTTAAAGGCCAGGAAATTATGGAAAATACTCCAGTATTACATTCTGAAAGGCCACGTCATGATGCAAGAAGGAGGGTAGAAATCAAACTATACTGGAAACTTCAGCTTTGGCATTTCAAAACATTTCAAAACAAGAGAAAAACTGAGGTAGCCATATCGTGAAATCAGTACCAACTTCTATTCCTACCCAGCTCCATAACTTCCATTTAGTTTTTTACTATATTTGTTGTCTGTTCTTAAAACTATAAAGATCTTGTAACATTTTATGAACATCAAAAGATTAACCCTCTTAACCTCCCCTGAATAACACATTTTTCCCATTTTACAAATAGGGAAACCAAAAGATTAAGTAATATTTCCAAAGCCAGTGAACACAGTGGTAGCAGACACAGAAAACCACTGCTCTTCAGCACTGTGCTTTAACTGGAGACAATGATCTCCCATGGGATATCTGTGTCAGAGCTTTGAAGGACATCAAACCACACCAGGCTGTCAATAGAGATAATGGAATAATTGGCAACTGTGTCTAGGATGCTTTTCCTTTCAGGAAAGCTGGATTAGGATCTTCAGCCAATTAAGTAATGCTGTTGACTTGGCAATCATAGATTGTCCAGATAGAAAGGAAACTACAAGAGAAAGAATAAGCAGGGGCTCAACTAAATTCTAAAAACAGTATACTACTTACAAGATGCTGAAGAAGCTTTGCTGGAGTAGAAACTAACTTATGTTGGGACTTGACCATGAAAACATCAGGGCTGGGAACACAAACCTTCAGGCTCCTAGCAAAAATTCTGAGTTAACACACTTGCTTTTCAGAACCAACCATTTCATATAGACCCAGGGGAGAGAATAATATCGTGTAAAAATATAAATTGAATGTCAAAAGCATATGCATAGGTATACACCTCTCTTTCCAAAAATCAGCCCCTTTTAAAGTCCGTCAATATTTTGTAAATGCAAGAGGTTCTTAGCTGCATTTGACTGACTTTAAAATTTAATGTTTTTAACCAAAATAAATGCTTTTATGTACCCTATTGCAAGAAAAATACGACTACGCATTCAATCAAAAATGTTTTCTAAATGGGGCTGTCCAACACTTTTACAGGCTTTCAATGTTTGCCGTGTACTATGGGCAGAGATAGATTTAACACACCACCACTGGCAGATAAAAGCACAGAAGAGGTTCAAGAGTCCGTAAAGTTTGTACTCCCGTGTTAAACAAGTAAAAGTAAATTGAGGCACACAGCAACACTTTCATATGAAAGAGGAGACCTTTTTCCTAGGTTAAGGGGGTCCAAAGGGCACCTCATTTTACAGGCATCCCCAACAGGCAGTCCTGTAACTCCCAGGTGTGGAATCCATGAGGCATTGTAAATAACTCACTTTATTCACTCTTAAAAAGAAATACACCTTATAAATTTAAGATTCAGACTTTGATCTGAAACTAGTTTCTCCGCTCTTCTCCCCACTCCTTCTCTCTCTCACACATACACATAAACATAGAAATCCTAATATTTTGGATACCTCTTGCTAGGTTACACAAATATTACCTAGTCTTTGCAAATAAGGGTGTGGATGCCATTGTAACAGCAAGGGACAGCCGGTCTGCCATTCCCAAAGCTCTGCCATGAAATAGGAAAGGCCTAGAGAGGAAAAATTCAGCTGTATATCATCAAACTCAGCCTCCCTGGGCAATAAATGTAAAAGCGCAAATCTCTTTGATAAAGATTGCACAGGTAAGAGAAGATCCTCAGTAAAGTGGGATGAAACTGAAGAAGGTCTAGGTGTACCCCTCCCACATGCCCCATAGATGGGCAGGATAATCTATTTCACAGCACCTGTAGCCTTTGATAAAATTTGCACATTACCACATTGTGTAGCTCAAACAATGACAACTGTTATGAAGAAATGCATTTCTCTCAAGACCCCATTCTTCTGGACAGCTTTAATTTTTTAACACAAGTTTTTCCTTTGCTAGCCCAGCTGCCAAGTCTGGTCATGCTTTCCTTTTACACTTTGTCTTCACTTCTGCCAAAGTGGAAGTAGACCTGTACCTTTCTACACCTTCCTAAAGACTCTCTGCTGACTTTTGAAAATGTCTGGCTCTATAATATCAGGCAGGCATTCTGATTCATGCTACCCCTGTCTCATGCTGCCCTGGTTAGGCACAAGTTCAAGAATAAGGATTTACAGAAAGTTATTATGTTTTACCTCATTAGGTCTTACCCTTTCAGAGTGTATTAAAGTTCAATAGCACTGTAGCTTGATGCCTGGCTTTGCAACTAAGGTTTCTTTCAAGATGCTCTGTCCACAGAGCTGTGGGTCATTAGACAGTTTTCAGTTTCTTACCATCAAAAATGCATCAGCAGGAAAAGACTCAGTGATCCTGCTTTATAAAAACAAACAGGCAACCAAACTCACAACAGATACTGTCATCCTTGGCACTGATATGAAGGTTTACTAGTGAGTGTGAGAGAGATTGGGGGCTTAATTCTTCACTTGCATGAACTTTTGGGGTCAGCTGGCAAAAACTTGATCAAATCAAATCAATTCCAAGGCAGCGCCTGTCTTGTCAGGACAAAATGGGAAGCCTTTTGTTTCTGTGGGACTCAGGCCTTATCAGCTCGTTCTGTCACTCATACTTCCTCAGCCCACTTGCAAATCCTCCTGGATTTACTGCAGATGTATGAAGCTTGCTGGAAATAATAGTACAAGCAAAGAGGCTAGTCCAGCTATCGACTCCAAGCTCTGGGTAATACCAATGGGAAATTATTCACACAAAAGGTGCGCTGGGGTGACAAATGAAGAGTGTGCTTTGGCCCTTTGGAGATGCTGGGAGCTTGGACAAAGCTAACACACTAATGCCAAACAGCTCACTTTATCTGATTACATATTGAGCACTTGCCTCCCCTTCCCGGTACCAGCACCCTGCCCGCCCCTCACACCCTCCTTTCATGCACACAGGTTGCTTTCTTCTATGCAGTCTAGCATGAAATGGAAATCTACAGCGAGAACCTGTCTAAAAAGGTATTATCTTCTCCTTGCTGTTCTCAATAGACATCTTTCATGTTTAAATGCAGCAAAACTGAATATTCTTCAACAAAACGGGAGGAATGTGAGGAGAGATTTATGCCATGTTTTCTCACATCTGCCACCCACACCACTGAGACAAGGAAAGGATTCTTTTGCCCCCTTTTTAACATCTGAGTTTCTTCCACCCCATTAGTGCATGCCCTTGCCTTTTTTTTTTTTTCCTTGAAGGTCATAAATATATTTCTAATGGGTATCCTGCAGCGACTGCATGGAAAGACCAACTTAGTCCTTGGGTCAGTTAGGAAGCATTACAGTTCACCAACTACTGCACTACTACTGTTTTGCCACCAGGAAAGGATGCACAATGAAACCAGCATGGGCTGAGCCTCCAAAGGCCTGACTGCTCTGACTCTTCTGTGTGAATCATACAATACTGCATTAGGCATGGCAGCAACATCCAGGTGTGCTGTGAAGGACTCTGGGAAACTTGCTGACCTTCATGAGGCTGAGATCCTTAGTCAAACTGTGGATAATTTCAGTACTTTCAGTATTTCAAAGAAGCTTATAAAAAAATGGTAAGCAGCTTTTTACATGGGCAAATAGTGATAGGAAAAGGGGCAATTATTTTAAACTAAAAGAGGGGAGATTTAGGTTAGATGTTAAGATGAATTTCTTTGCTTGGGGGGTGGTGAGGCATTGGAACAGGCTGCCCAGAGAAGCTGTGGATGTTCCCTCCCTGGAAATGTTCAAGGCCAGATTAAATGGGGTCTGAGTAACCTCATCTGGTGGGCAGCATCCCTGTCCATGGCATGGGGGTTGGAACTAGATGACATTTAAGGTCCCTTCCAACCCAAACCATTTCTTTTCTTTTCTTTTCTTTTTTCTTTTCTATTCTATCCTATCCTATCTTATCCTATCCTATCCTATCCTATCCTATCCTATCCTATCCTATCCTATCCTATCCTATCCTATCCTATCCTATCCTTCTGCTCTATTCTATTTTATTCTAACTTTGGAAGTCTGTTCAATTGAAGCTCATAAAGTGCTTTGAGGTAAATTCCCATAATGGAAGATTTAAACTATATCAGAAACAAAAGCTCCTAACAATGGCTTTACTCCACTGATTGTAAGAAGAAGGGACAAAAATGCCAATAATAGCAATAAAGACAAAGCAGACAATATATATGCTCAGTATATAACCCTTCAGTATAGTTAGGAAAAACCACCAAATTGCTATATTGAGCTCACTAATGTAAATAAAATAAGAGGATTATTATGACACGCCTTCCATTGCAATAGCAGCTCATAGAGGTATTAAAAAGAAAACACAAAAGTTAGACATCAGCCAACATGGAAAATTATTTCCAAGAGTTTTAACAGAAACTGAAGCAGTTCTTTCTCCTCATTTCCCAAACACTGAGGAAGCACCAGAGCTCGGAAGAAAGCTAATATTGTGCCACTGTTTAAAGAGGGTAAATGGCACGACCTAGGTAATTATAGACCTGTCAGCTTGACATCAAACCCAGGCAAAACAGTGCAGCAGCTGATAAGGGATTTGATTAATAAAGAATAGAAGGAGGGAAATATAATTAATGCCAGTCAACACGGGTTTATGAAAATAGATCTTGTCAAACTAACTTGATTTGTTTTCTGGATGAGATTACTGGTTTGGTTGATACAAGTAATAGACTTAGGAGTTCTACTGTGTATTTCACTTGGTATCACATGAAACTTTGATTAAGACACCAGAAAAACACCAAACTATCATGCTACCTATTCAGTGGGTTAAAAACTGGCTGACAGGTCTAAAAATGTCATTACAAATGAACAACATTTATTGGGCTGTATCTTGGTCCACTCCTATTTAACACCTTTGTCAACAATGCGGAAGAAAAACTTGTCGCTAAAGACCACAGAAGGTCAGTTGATCAGGAGGATGATATATTATTAAGCAGCTTTGCTGCTGGTTCAGAGTAATCAGGATTGTTTAGCTAAAACATGCTGAACAGACTCAAGCTCTATCCCTAAATGTCCTGTCAGTACCCAAACAGCCTGGAAGGCAGGGCTACAAGGATGGTGTCTCTCCCATACTGCATTATTCAGCACATCTACTCAGCAAGCATTTCCTCCATCTAAAATTGCTCAAGTTGGCTAAAACACCTACACCATGGCCAGGTCACATCCACCCACATTTCTCCACAGCTTGTGCAGTTTTCCGTGAACACAATCCTTCTTTTGTTAGCCCCCTTGCCGAGATTTTCAGGAGTCCATGGCCTGGGTTGCCTCCTATTCCCAAAAGGAGGCCCACAACTTCTCTATATGGATGAGGCACAATATCTACAGTTGACATTACAAATTTGTTCCAAAATCAGAACCTGCATCAGCACCTTGTTACCTGGCTGGTCCAACAGGGATGGAGGCCTGGAGCAGACTGAGGCACATTAAGGGTCTTTTATGTAGACGACAGTTCAGGTGATGACATGCTCACAGAGACTGACCTCAGAAGTGAGCAGTGCCCACATAGCCTTAATGTGATGTTGATGTCAATGCCACAGAAAAACTGTCCCTCTCCACAGCCCACTTAAGAGGGGACCAGAGAAAAGCCTTGCCATGCTCAGCAGAGCAATTCTCATAACCACATAATTGTTAGAGTCTCTCTTTATGACACTGAGTAATGATTATATGAGACATGCTCTGACAAGCAAAGGAGAATCAAGCCACCCTCCCAGCAGTGGCTTGAAGTTAGGAAGCTGCCCCAAGGGTCTGCATTTAGTGAGTTTTTAATTCACAAGGATTAGGACAGGGAATTCACTGACTTTCACAATTCCCAGAAAGACAAAGCTGAACAAGTGACATCTGAGAGGACAACTTGGAATTTGCCCATCAGATTGAACTGCTTTCAGTTCTGTGTAAGGCAAAAAAGGGCTCGAGACACCACAGAAGTAAAGATGCACTCCAACTGTTGTAAACCCTGTAAGGCACCCCAGATGCCTCCTGATGGAAACAGATTTATAAGCAGTTGTTAAATTTCTAATTTAGACTTCATGCAGAAGGAAAAAAAAGAAAGAAAGAAAGTAACTTTTCTGGTTTATTTTAGGATTCTGTTAGGTACAGTTCTATTTTAGACTTAATGCAAAAATTTCTTGATATCAACACTTTTGGCACTGAACAAAACCTCAGCCTTTGTTATATTTTTATGGGGCCTGTTGTTCTATCAGAGGTATATTGTTGTTTCTGTTTTAGCAAGTGTTGCTCATTTTGTCAGAAGCAGATGGTGTTTACTGAATTTTGTTTGTTCCAAAAATAAGCAACATCCAACTGTTCACTGTGGAGGTGTGAAAGAGGAAAGGCCTGATGCATAAACACAGTTTCTCCCTCTTACTTCCCCTCGCTATTCTTCTGGTGAAAGGAACTGCCAGTGTCTCCTTACAAGCCTCCAAAACTGAGGAGTTTGTGCTGTCACTCTACCAGAGAGGGCACTCAGCTCCAACCAGTGTTGCTGCCAGAGCAAAGCAGTAGCTAACAGCTCCTGAGGTGCCAGCTCAGAGAGCTTTCTAACAGCTTCTTTGCAGCCCACCAAAGGAGGAAGACACTTCTTACTAGCTAGTGTTAGCAGTCAGCCTAAATTAGGACACATCAGTTTCCCTCTCCAGTCAGTAGAGGGAAGGCGGCTTTTTTTTGGGTAGCACAAGTAGGGTGTCTCTGCTGGCTAAAGAGACAACCTGTAAAAACCCACTTCCAGCTTAGAGTATCACTGGTAAATGACTTCTCCATTCTGCTGACCTCCCACCATGTGTCCCTGGGTAGGAACAGCAATGCAGAGGCTGCACAAGGTCCCAAGGGATGGATGCTTCTGTGCATCTTCAGATTGCTCAGAAGAACACAGAGCAACCATGGTCTTCCAGGGCTGGGCTCTACCAGAAGGAGGGACATGTGTCAGGGATGAGAGGACAGATATATTCTGACTCTCATCTAGAAACTCAGAGCAGCACACAGGACTCACAAGGAGTGAGTTTGCAGTCAGCATTATAAAAATGATCTGTAACAACCTGAGCAGGGACAGAACTCTGCCAGGATCCCAGACACCAACTCCACACCTGAGATTTACTCTGCGGGGACAGGCACAGAGGTCCAGGAGTACCATCTTACCAGGCCTTGGAAGTGCACTGTGCTATCCACACACACCTGAAAAAACCAGCATCAAGCCCTCCCTTGGTATTTGCACCTCTGCTGTGGGCTCCACTTCATTAACCCTCCTCCTGATCTGAATGAGTCAAGGCCACTTGCTTTGCTTTGATTAGACTGTTAAAAAGTGCCAATTTTGCCAAAGTATCTGGCAGCACACCTTAGCATCCTTTGCTAGATAAGGCTCCTTAATGACTGCTGAGGGCAGCTGCTTGCCTGCAGACAAGGCTGAGAAAGGATCTTGGAACACCAGCCATTAAGCACTGTCAGACAGGAGAACCTGTGGCATCCCAGAATATCTTTTCTGAGTAAAATATTAAAAAAGATAACCAGTGCAGGGTGCCCTATTATGCTTTTAAAACACTCCAAGTTTGCTTAGTGTTTATCCAAAAAAGCTAATTATACTTGCTGCTTAAAGTAAATTGCTCAATAAACACAGAAATGGGAGCTTAGTGACTGCTAAGCTTTCTTTAAAATGCTGTCTGAAGGTTCATTATGCTAAACACAAAAGAGAAGGGAATTTCTTGCAATGCACTTATTAAAGGCACATTTTCTACAGAAATGATTATAGCATGATTGTACAATAGCATATAATTTGCTTTGCTGGCATTTTCAGCGTGAATCTTGCCGACAGCAAGTGTGGATGGGAAAAGTGGCTGCAGAGCCACCACTTGCATTGTTAAGAGCTGTCAGCAGCGACTCAGGAGGAGGATGCCCCAGCCCAGAAGAGGAGCACTGGCACAACGAGCACGGCTGACAACGGGGCGAGAAACCCCACGGCTCATTTGTGCACACACACCTATCCCTGTGGTAGTGGAAAAGTTCTAGTTCCTGCTGGCACCTCAGAAGATTTACATGGCACTGTTATGATCACTAACAGAAGAACATTCTGTGGTAGGTCCCCAGGTCTACAAATGGGATCCAAACCAGGCATGCCTATGTAGGTGTATTTTTGTCAAGGCAGCCAGAAAGGTACAACGTGGAGTTATGTGACACTAATGTCCTCATGCTCACTTAATGCCACAAAAACAGAGTAAAGCAGACCTGGGGGGAAAAAAAGGTGGCTCAGATGGTAATCACATTGCACGACATAAAACTGGCAAGTACAAAACTGACCCATTTAAACAGTTCATGACTTTGCATCACAGCCATGGCACAGCTGTACTTCTGGCACAGCAGGAGGAGGCCTGAAGTCAGTGATACCTTGTCATCCACCCACCACCTGGGGAGAGACTGTCCAGAGAAGCAACAGGGAACGCAACTCAGTGCGGTTTGAGTTGCGGGGCTTTTTTTCTTGTACAGATGCAACCAATTAAAAGGAAGATATGAAAATATAAATTTTTAAATATAAAAATTATAAACCTGAGACTGACCCCTGAAATGCCTACTGACTCTAAAGAGGAAACAGTTGGATATAAGTTTGTCCCCACTGAAATTAAACATCTACAGGACACAGATGCAATTTTCCCTGCAAGGCACCAAAACAGCTCCAGAGCCGCCCAAGCCTTGGCATACACAGCAAGGAAATGGGGCTGCTGAGGTCAGGAACTGCTCTGGGCAGGCTGTGTTTTTCATGCCTGGCCATGGCCAGGCTGCAGGTCACTGGGTAGATTGAAACACTCACAAAAGAAATTTGTCTTTCACCTTTCTAGTCTCTGGAGAGACTTTTATTTGCCACCACTTTCAGTCTGATGGATGTTTTAACTTTGTCAAACTGTTCCTAGGAATTGTATATTAGTTTGCACTGCCTTTGAAACTCAGTTGTTATCCTGAAAGGGCAGGAAGTGGGGATTAAGTCCATTAGATGTTGTTTGAACAACTTTCTTTTCACTCAGCATTGTGACTCTGCAACTTGCCAGCACATTTCAGGCTCTTTCCAGGAACTGGCACTGCAGGATGAAGCATGGCTGTCTGAAGACCTGGCATCTGTACTGACTTTCATAGGTACCACACTGGAAGAATTGGAGAAGAAAACTCAGTGGCAGAGGAGAAAGAAACATCCCTGGCACCACCTTATGCAAGTGGAACACAGAGGACCCGGGTTTCAAAGAAGCCCTCTGCTGCTTGTGGGATTCAGGGGCAAAGTACAGTATTCAACTGGAAAACGTGACAACCTAATCATCCTGAAGGGTACTATTATTGTCTGCTTAATATGCTTTACAGTCCCGATGAACAGGAAAGGCTGGCTGACAAGTGTAGGATGATGTATCTAATGGCTCCATACTACCGTGATGGATCCATAAAAGGAATCTAATTTCACAGTTTGGGGAAAATACAGACCATACAGTCAGCTCTTTAAGGCCACAGATTTCAGCAATCTGGACAAATAATTCCAGTTTAGGATATTCTGGTCTTTCAATATTTTGCTTTACTTGTTGCTGCCTAATTTAAAACTAGGACCTAATTCCAGAATCTGTGAAGACTTACACAGTACAGAATGCAAATCATTCTCCAATATTTTTTTCCCTGTTTCCCAATGTTTTCCCTGTTTTCCAATCACAGGGTGAAATCAGCAAAAATGTTTTCAGTTCTAATCAGATGAAATAGTGTATTTGAAAACTCCTTGGGTCAGGATTATACAGCAAAGCAGCTTAAACTGCACATGCAAAAAAATGTTAACTCTCATGCATGTCACTGGTGCAGGATCTGAATTTCTTCTGGGCAATTGCACGTGACAATCTAATTATTTTATAGACACAAATAGATTCAATTGTGTAAAAGGAAGGCTTGCTCAGGTTTTGAGTGTATTATTTCGTTTTTAAAATAGACCCCCTGTCTCTTCTGCTCTCATGAAAGATATCACTTTACAGAGGACATAACCTTCAGAAGTGTATTTGGGATGATTAAGGGTTATTTGGTAATCACAGTCACATCTGAAGTATGGCAACAGAATAGAAAATGGTGCAGGCAGGAGTTTGATTCAAATGGTGCAGATACCCTGTTCTCCTTTGATCTGGGGAATCAAATACAAGCTTAAAATTGAAGCTCACCATCTTGGAAGCTGGAGATGGTCATATTTACAGTACCTTGGCAAGAGTGATCTGAGCCTTCTTGAGTTATGAATTAATATGAACTATAGAAAATAGAATATGCTGAGTTGGAAGGGACCCATCAGGATCACTGAGTCCAACTCCCAGCCCTACATAGGACAATGAAAAACTTGTGCTCCTTCTTCCTCTCACTGCACTGAACCTTGGGGGTTTCCATAATCCAGGTTTGCAAGTCTATCAAAGTCCACGTAAATCTCATTAAGGCCTTCTGCAGAGTTCAGAAGTCCTACCCGCAACAAAAAACCGTTTTTCTCTCCATGTGAATCTTAAGTGGTTCTTTCACCACTAGTAACAAAAAGTAAATCATACATAAAGATACAGGATTGTTTCATATCAGGGAAAAAAAATCATTAGAGACTAGTGGTGTATACCTTTTGGTCCTTCCCTGGTCAGCAGTTAAGAAAATCAAGAGGTTAATTGTTCACAGTGCTGAGTGTTCATACTTCTCTCGTCAAATAAAGAAGTTGCCTACCTCGTATTCCCAGCATTGTGAGTGCTCTCATTTCAGCCGTCTCCTCAGAAATTTCGCACAATTATCTTGGTGTGTGTTATTGGAATAATGAATGTGCATGTCCTGTTCATAAAAGTCTAGAAGATTCATCTTAGAACCTAAACTGGCTACCAGAAAAAAACCCCATTAGACAAATCTGTGTAGAGTTCAGCCCTATCTCATTAAAAGTTGTGTTTATCCAATTAGTTTCATTTAGCACTTTAAACTGTCTACTAGGAAGCCCTCAGCTTGGTGACCTTTGTTGGGTGGGGATGAAGGACCTCTGAAACCCCGTGGGCACCATACGTGCAAAGAGTCAGCCCAGTGTAGCTGTTCGTTTTGGAAAACCAAAGATTTTCTTCATGAGAAATTTAAAAATTGGTCCAATCAATGAAGGCTGTTGGTTGGCTTGCTAGGAGCTCAAAGCAAATACATGCTTTGAGAAAAGAAAAACCCTTCAATACAAGGGCCAAGTTGATATTTTTCCTTCTATCTACAGCCAAGTGCAATGGTTGTAAGAGTGTGAGAATCATGGGCTTTGCTGAATCATTTTAAGAAGTTAAGCACAGAATGCCACTGGACATCTAATCCTTCTAATCCAAAATTTATGCAATTATTCATTTCAGTGGGTGATTCCCGTGAATAAAGTGAGCAGGATTTGGCTCTGGTTATGGATAAGTGAAGAGGACACCAAAGCATAAAATGGCAGCTTAGAATGACAGAGGAGCTCCTAACCCTGGGGAGCCCATTTACGCCAGCCAGCATGGTTCAGACAAAGCACTAAGAGGGGACACGGTCCCTTTCTGAAAAGAAAGAAAGAAAATTGCCCCTAAAAGAAAAACCCATAATCAGGATGACCATCAATAGAGGAGATTCCCTGTTGGTGAGGTACCTTCTTTCGACTGAGAAAATTCCCCACGTTTGTTGATTCTGATCCAGCTGGCCTGACTTGGATTTGTAACCACCAGATGCATTGCAAGAAACTATGGATATTCTAAAGAAAATCAAATAAAGGCTTTTTTTAGACCAATAAGTAGCATTCTTGCAGATGGACGCAGAAGACAATCAGTCACAAAATGGATAAAATTGCTGCCCCCTTCCAAAATATTTAAGACGCTTGCATCAAGCTGCCTTTGGTTTGTATACATATCAGATTATAGAAGATCTGCTTCTTTATAATTTTTCTTAAAAAGGATGGCAGCCTTAGTTCAATAGAGTTAGTGAGACAATCCTTTAAGCTGTGTCAAAATGCCAGTTATCCTAAGATGCCACCCAGATTTGAATAATTTAGAAAGAGACAAAACCACAGAAAGGAGGAATCATCCTTTGACTACTTCTGCTTTTGACACGGCTGCCTCCCTCTCCTTTTTACCAAAGCATCTTCGTCTCTCTATCAGTCATGACAAGTGCCAATCAAACCTTCTGTTTCTAAGGTTCTGGGGGAAAGTGAAACATGAAACATTTTCTAACAATCAGTGACCAAAAGTCCACTATCAGTGTGTGGTCTGGGGGAAGCCAGCCTTTTCCTTTTTCACTTCTAATCTCTGACCCACTATTTACCTCTCCTTTTTTTATATACTTTAATCTCTTTGTTGCTCCAAAGATCCTAAACAAATTGTAGGTCAGTGTGGATTAGGCTGCTTTGTTACCAATGATTAGTACATTTACTTTTGCTTTAACATCTTCAGCAGCAGCTGAATGTCAAAAAGATCCAGCAAGAGTTTGTTTAATCACAACAAAAACTATACCCACATAGTCTTACAATTGCATTGTCAGTCTCAGCATAAAAAACTGGGATACGATAGGAGACAGTGACCGCGGACCTGCATTGTTAACATGTATTTTCAGAGGTACTATTCCAGTAATTCAGTATTACTACACCCAGATTCACTGTAACCATTATCAGATCAGGATAAAAATTAAGCTTCAGATATTTGCCTAAGAGTCTGAATTCTTCTCCCATTTGCACAGTAGTTGCACTGGATTCAGAAACAGTTTATGCAGCTTGACAGTTGTGGAAATGTATTCAGTAGCAAAGTTGTATAAAGTTGCTCAACAATCATGCAAATGTGTGGATCAGAATAAAATAGGGGAATTATCAAACACTGGGCTAGTTTCAAAAGGATGTACAAGGATCACAGCTCTTAAATCAAGCAGACATCATCTAGACATCACTAGGCATCTCTAGACTCAGGTAAGCTTTCTTAAACCAGCATGGCATCTGCCCAGCCTATGTGCAATGGAGTGTATATTGCTTTGATTTACATGTAATAGGCCATAAAAAACAAAAATGGAGAGAAGAGGCAAGAAATTTTATTTGATGTCCCTTGATGCTGAAATTGCACCTATTTACATCACTTTATATATACACTCTCTAGCAAGGCCAGGGTCAGGAAGTTTTTGTATGATGCCCAGAGCAAATAAGATCATCTTTCTACCCTGTTGCCCCATCTTACCTTTGCACGTTAAATTCAAGGTTTTTGTCATCAATTTCAAAGTGGCATTACCAGTCTCAATAGTGTTTTGCTTTTACCTGATATTGTTTCCCATTCTCCAATGGAAATACCAGAAATACCAGACCTGGCCCCTCTTTTTTCATGTCTCTGACAACTACTGCCATTGTCTTCTCATATTTACTTGATGTAGGAAATGACAGTCCCAATCTGAATTATCAAATCACTACCTTCCTCTGCACCAAACTGCTCCTGCCTTCTATCACCATGTAAAAACCCTTCTCATTCAATTTTCTATGGGGAATTGCCCAGAAAAATACTGCTAGTACAAGAAGCTGTCGGCAGTATCTGATATAACTGACAGCTTAGTAAGGTTTCCAGTTGCTTTTAATTTCAGAATTTCAGAACTTTAGTTGTTTTAGAGTTTTCACCAATGGTGATAATGTGGTGATGTGAAGGCTTGTATGTCAACAGCCATTCCTATGTTTCTTTTTACTGACAGAAAAATAAAACTCATGCCCAGGGAACTTTTAGAAGTGTTTGAATGATTTGGAAACTGTGAAAATACACAAAAATACACAAATACATGTACAGTGTCTTATAAGAGACATCTAAATCTGCCCATTATAGCATTTATGAAGTATACTATATGTGTAAATATATCACTACACTTAAGGCCAGAGAAAGAATGAATACAAATGTGTGCAATATTGGAGAAAAGAAAAGCCCAATCATCGGATTATAAACCATCCAAGAGCTTTAAGGTCCCCAAATTGAGCAATCAAACCTTCAAAAGCAAGTGCTGAGACCAGCCTTCATTCAGCAACCCATGAGATGTGTAATAAAGACAAACTGAGAGATCAGATGAATAAAACCCAACAGCAAGCATGAGCAGAGATCAGATAAGAAAAGGGTCTAGAACCCAGGGATAAAGCAGGAGTTTATCAAGGGAATCAGAACTGTTTGTTATTAGATATACAGGCTGGTGCACTTTAACGAGAATGTAAACACAATATGTAAAAGTTAAGAAGGCCTTAAGGAAAAAATCCTTGGCTTACCTCTACCATCCTGAGTCTTAAGCAACTGTGCAGTAAAACGACTGTCTCAGTTCTCCAGCGTGGATTCGGTCTCATGAAAACCTGTCAAAAAGTGTTACAATAAATGAGACTGAGCAAGGATCAAGAGATTTTTATCATTTTCTAAATATTAACAGGTTTATCAGCAAAAGTACCCAAGCCCTTATTTTAGCATAATCGTCTTTACTATTCATATTCATATATGAATATTTTCATATTCATACTTACTTTACTTTTTCATATTCCAGTCAAAGATATCTGAAGAAATATTTGACAACAAAAGCATCAGAAGACTTGAAGATCAGTGGAATAACTGGGCTTTTCTTTAATACCATTTTTAACATTTAAAAGGCCTTTTAAGAAGCCTATTTTTAATTTTTTATTTTTATATTATATATATATATAATATATATATATGAGAAAGGAAAATGAAACCATATCAAAAAAAGAACTGTAAGCTGGATGCTGTGTCAGTTTTGGCATGTTAGCAAGAGTTTTTCGAATGAAGTGATGGACACTTTTAGCTCAGTGCAAATTTAGTGCAATTTTAGCTTAGACTGTTAAAGGCCCCAAAATGTTTGCCACCCTCTGCCCAGTGAGTCATGGGGAGGCAGATCCAAGAGCAAGGACCAAGTGCATGTTGCCTGAGTGGTTCCAGGGCCACTTCTCTCCCCAGCCACTGCAAGGGCTGTGCAAGTCATTTGAAGGCAGTTTGCCAGTTGTTGCAATAAGGACCACTTCCTCAGCACAGTGGAAAGCTAATTTCAGAAGCTATTCCTGCAGGTTGCCATCACCTGCCATAAATTTTTATGTGACTCCCTGTTGCTTTATTCCCACCCATGGGAGCCAATCTGCCTCTCCCTCCTGCAAAGCCCTCAAATCTGAGACGTGGGACACAACAGTCTGGCTGTGAGGGCATAGCTGGATAGACAAACCACAAGTTACACCATAAATTTGGGTTCAGACCTGAAACAAGTGTACAAGGGTGTCTCTCACGCTGAAACACCAGTTTGCAGGCTGCATCATTTCAGTCACCTCACTTCCATTTCTTCTCTTCCCCCAGTTTGGCAGCTTTCGCAGCGTATTTTGCCCTGCTGCTCCCAGAGGTAATGAAAATATTATATTTAGGGGTCTTGGCTAAAACACAAAATCCTTTAAACTTTAAAAAATTTGAGACTGAGAGAAAGGGTCTTTACCTCTCCACAGCACAAGATATTGAGGACAGATACCTATGATTATTTGATGACTCAGAAAAGTCTAAAGAAATATTAAATAACACATTGATAAAGAGCAGCAAGTACCATTGTCTGCAAAATAAGCTGTACCTTCAAGTCACTTTATGAGGGTAAAAAAATGCAGGGAACTGAAAATGCTGTACTTTTGAATGTGAGAACTCGCAAGGGATCTCAGGGGAAAAAATTATAATCTGTATCTTTTTCTGCTGCTGGGGCATTTAAAAAGAGCTCGTGTTCAGGTTGCAGTTGACTGTTTGGTCTTCAGACAGGCAAAGCTTCCCAAGGAATCAGGAAGAAGGTATAAAGACATTATCTGTAAAGACTGGGATAAGTAGCCTGTTTGCTGGAATTGCATGTACACCCCTTTGGCCCATGGCAAACCAAAAGAAAAAGGGCTAATTTAATAATCTAAAGTGAGGCTTTAAGCCTGTTTTGGGCCTAACAGCTTCAAAATGTCTGAAGAGCATCATCTCTATATGAGCTCTCTGAGCATGTCCTATGCAAGAAACAGGGAGGATTTTAAAAGTTCTTAATGCAAGTATCTACATAAGTAACACTGGTTTAGCTGCAAAACTTTTACAGATCAGACTTTCCTGAGTCACTGTCTACGGTAACTAACTTTTTGAGACTATTTTTTGCCAACTACAGCTCATAAATTATTGTGGATAGATTGGCCTAATTATAGAACTTGTACAGACCTTTCATAAGTAAAATACCACTGATGTCTTCACTCTAATCGTTGCGTAACTCTAACCTCACAAGTCCAGGAGTAGCTGTGCTAAAACACTGTAAATCAGTTTAGCAGTTCCATTCACACATTGACAGGCTCTGTGACAAACAGGATCACATTTCCTACCTAGACAGCCCCCGCTAAGCAGTCAGTTTTAAAAAGACTAATTTGAACAGGGTCACATACAGAAATATGTGATACCATACAGAGGAAACTGTCGTGCTGTTATTTCTGCCCCCATCCCTACAACAATAAATTATTCTGCTACATAGCTAAATGTTCTTTTTGTGGTCTAATTCACTGTAAAGCCTCAGGAAGCAAAAGGAAAATGTTAAGCAATTAACAAAGATAATTTGAGGACTTTTTAACAAAGGACTTTAAAGTGTAATTCAGCGTAATGACATGAAAAAAAGTGCAGTGCTGGGCAACTCTGCAAGAGAGGGTGAAGACTGAAGACTGCTTCTGACAATAGCACTGATATTTGGTTACTAAATGTCATTTTCAGTGACATTCCAGAGATGTGAGCTACAGACACAGGGTTGCCACTTTTCCTTTGCTTCCTTTCCTGCATTACCTGTCAAAGTAGCACAGGTCTAGAGCCTGGGGCTGGCTGTGGACAGAAGCAAAGCTGAACGGTACTGGGTGATCTCAGCACTGCTGCAGGCAGGTGGACAACACAGCTCTGTGTGTTTAGGTGTAGCAGGAAATAACACGGAGAGGAAATGCATATACAAGATATTCACTTGACTAAGCATAAATGTTTCAGAGCAGCTGAAGAGATGCAAAATTATTTGACTGGTAGGGGTCTACACAATTTTCAGTGTCTTTCACTACATTTGAGGTGTAGGAACTGCTTCACCACTTTGAAAGAAACCCTAAGACTCCACACAAGTGGAAAGGTTTGATGGGGGCTGAGGACAAGATGATCCTCACAGAGGTCTGAGCACCTCACAAATCCTGCACAGAGCCATCCGGCCAAAGAACTGTCCCTGCTTCACCATGTAAATTAAGCAGCAACATACCATGATTCCTCATCCCAAACCTGCTCTGTTTGTGGGTACTCCTGCAACATTATCAAGGAACCAAGCCTTCAAATAGTGCTTGTTTTGCTAAATATATCTTTAACAGTGAATTCAGGACATTTGCCCATCGTGTCACAGCTGCCTTCTTTCTTACACCTGATTCTTCAAAATCTAAATATCTACTTTTACACATTCAATCTCCTCAAAGAGGGAAAATTCTTTACTTCCATTAACTATTTAACATTAAAATGAACTTTGAATCTATAATAACTCAATAGTATGTGGAATAGTACAGTACTTGCAGAAAGGAGTATGTCCAGTGTTTAAATACTTTGAACAGCTCACAGACAGACTCTTACAGGACCACATGAAAACTATTTTTTTGTTTTGTAGAGAAAAAAATGCAGTCCAGAAAACCAGTTGTTTCTGTCTTTTCCCATATAATTGCAAAATTCATCTCTTCTTCAGTATGCAGTCAACATGTATGTAATTAACTGCATACTTGCTTCTACTTCCTACTCACCCAGTAACTAGGAGAGCCAGTAGCAAATTTCAACCAAAGCAGATTCTGATATTTTTATTCCCAGCCACTCATCTCAATACATTTCAGGAGTAGAGAAAGCAATTTTGAGGGTACTTGGTGATTTTATTCCAGCAGACTGCAAATAAAAACATGACGAGAAGTAATTTCCCTTTAGAAGCACACTAGATCTTGCAATTATCTCCTGGTACTGAAGAATACTCAAAGACTGACTATGTTAGACAGTCCCACCTTAATGCAGAAACCAAGATCTTTTACACTGATTTCAGTATTATAAATCAGACACACCGTGCCCATTATCACACCTCTTGGTGGTTATATAAGGCTGTGCTACAGAGACACTGCACTACACATAAGGACACTCAAACCAAAGATTTAGCTGCACAAAGTGCTGAGGGCCCTGGATGGGCACATGAGTGCCTACACTGGGAATGATCTGTGAGGCAGCAGTGGAAACACTCAGCAGAGGAGGTCCAGGCTGCGAGGGCACTTCAGGACTCTGCTCCAGGAGTGCCAACCCAGGGGATGGTCATCAAGCAGACCAGTCATGTTCAAAGGCAGAAAGGAGGGCTTCAAAACTGCAGCTGACTTATGCCCACACAGTGCCAGTGAGTGCCAGAAGAGACTGTATTAGCACTCCTGGGGGATCAGCCTTGTACTCACAGCCATGTATGAGCAGGAGAGCAAAGACACCCAGCTGCAATGTTTCCTCTTCACTTCTTCCCACCAGTCCTAAGCAAAATGATGGTTTATACAGGATCTGCTGCAATGTCTGTGCCAGTTACCTACCTCACAGGAGTGTTAGGTATCAGACTGCTTCAGTGAGAACAGAAGTACTAACCCTAATACGGTGTTGATATAAATCCTCTGGGAGCTCTGATTTTGGAAACCAAGATGGCTGTAACTACATTTTGTTACCATGAGTAGGAAACAACTTTTACCGAGTCTTTTTTTATAGCCATGATACACACAATTTGCTGTGGCATCTTTTTTTCACTCTCTCTCTTTATAGGTTATAAAACACTCCAGTAATGGAGAAGTATAAAACATATTCTTAAGTACTTACTAAAACCAGCCCTTATTTCCAGAGAACCAGAGTCCCAACTCGCAGTCACACAGCCCCAGGGGTAGTCATTCACTTCAGTGTCAAATATATGTCAAAGTACTGTTATCAGTAGTTATTTCCTTTGTGCAATATGTGAGGTCTCCAGGCACGGATGAGACCTCACTGCAGTGGGACACGTATGCCTATAGAGAACATAACCTGGAGCTTGTTCTGCTTAAGTTAGACTCTCTTCATGCTCAGGAAGGATGTGTAGCACACAACACTGAGAATTCAAGGAATCTCTTTTTCTACCTTTGGTTAATTTATTTGGTTTTGGTGCTGATTGCTTTTCTTGATTTTGATGTGGAAATTTTTAAAACAATTGGTTTGCAGGATGGCAGAAATGTTATTTATTTACATATATCTTTAAAATAGCTTGCAATTAATAAACTAACTAGAATAAAGCTTTTTATCAGCTGAATTGTTCAGCATTAAAGGGAATATGACTTAGCTGGAAAGGTGTATTTTGACCACCGGAGGGCTCCTGCATTTTTTTCTATTCCTAAATAAAAGCACTTAAAAGTTGCTGGCCTCATTTAAAATTACTGACAGAATAATCTGCAGTTAGCAATATATTTGATTAGCTTCACCTGCATTTCTACTTGGACAACTGTGGGCAGAATGGAAAAGTACATAACTTATAAATTATTCAAATATAATCACAAATGCTTTCACCAAATATTTTCAGATTTCAAAATTGTTCATATGCTGATATTACAGTTGAATATCTGGTTTGTGATTTGCATGGTTACTTCAGATATTAGTGCACCAAAGCCAATCTAAACTTTAATTATGTTCATTTGTATGACTCATTTAATTTATTTATCATTTGCCAAAAAGCACAAATGGCCAGATAAAAGACCACTGAAGACAGGAAAAACTGCAGATTTGCATCGCTTTTGGATGAGACCAAACCTGCATATTGCACATTCCTCCTGCAATTCCATCAGTGAGAAACAGAAAAAACATCACTACACTGTCCTTAACCAAAAAAAACCCACCAGAATTTGCAGCTTTTATATCTCAACATACAGTGGAATCACTCTTTTAAGGGACTGCTTCAGCTTTAAAAACTGATTTCCAAGCCTGCTCAGGATAGGAGGGCAGCACTCTCTCAGATATTTCCAGAAAATGAGCAAGTAGTTATTTTCAGTAGTTATTTTCAGAGTCCTGATGAAACATGTTGCTCTCATGTCACTGACCCTCGCCTGATATGGACATGACCGACTAAGTCACAAACCCTCCTATTTAATGATAACAGGTCACTTGACATGTTCCATGGAGCTCTGCTGATTTAGATGTTCTGGTCCTATTTATGATTTAACCCAGCTTCTTCTTGTTCCAGACATCCAGTGCCTTCCAGGCTGATGGGGCCTGTTGACATTACCTGAAATGTCTCACAGGGTTTTCTCCTGGGCTACATTTGGACCTTTGTGTGGAAGATAGCATAGCCCTAAATCCAATCATTTTCCTTTTCCAGTGTGTAAAGGTTGCCAGTCCTTTGACATCTGCCCAGACACACACATTCCTCCTGCCCCTGGGTTGGTGCTGCTCATACTGCAGGGAGAGAAGCTTTGCTGGGATCTCAGGAGGGGGCCACAGCATTTTTCCTCTTTGCCTTGAAAGTGTAAAGTTCTTTATAAGAACATCCTGGCTTTGCCCAATACTTAGAATCATAGAACATCCTGAATTGAAGGGACCCACACAGATCACTGAGTCCAACTCCTGGCCTTGCACAGGACACCCCAAGAGTCACACCGTGTGCCTGAGAGCATTGTCCAAAATTCTTGTTGGACTCTGTCTGGCTTGCTGCTGTGACCACTTCCCTGGAGATCCTGTTCCAGGGCCCAGCTACCCTCTAAGGGGAAAACCTTTTCCTAATACCTAACCTAAATCTTCTCTGGCACAACTCCATGCCATACATGCCATACTTGCAAGCTCCACTCATAAAACAGACCTTTGGCAGGCATTTTCCAACTGAATGCTGTATGGTTGGCATCATTCACATGACAGAGCCAAGTTAAATATGTAAGTTTGACAAAAATCTCCTACTACAAATTAACAAACCACTTTATGCAATCCTGATGAAAGATGAATGTTCCACACGCGCTAAAATGAGAGGTTGCTGGGAGCCTGAGGAACTAAACCCCTGAAGTTCTCTGATTTCTGATAAAACAGTGGTTCAGTGAATATTCATCAAAATTATAGGTCCAGCTCATAAAGTAATTGAAGCAACAGAATATCTTCTCCAGGAGAAGATCAGTAGGATAGGGACAAAGTAATTCTCATACATATTTTTAAAAATTTATTATGGATTTTTAACATTTTTAAATGTTATGAAGAAACACATCACAAGGCTTTTGTCCTCCTTAGGCTTTAATTCAGGGGGCTGGAACACTTTCTGAAAACAATGCAAAATACAGCAATGAATTCTCTGCATTCTCCCACTGTCACTCAAAATCTGCAATATTTATCTAAACTTTCACTTAGAATGCAATTACTTATGGAAGGACACTTACCTTAAGTGCATTTACCACTTAAGAGTGGATACATCTGCAGTTCTGGCCACAGGACACAGCTGCTGCTTTGAAGCTCTGGCCATTGCCCACCAATGCAGTGAAAGATGCAAACCCGCAGGGTAAAACAGACTGGCAGTAGTCAAGTCCTTAGGAAGCTCTGAGGACCTTGCAGCTCTTTTCCTTTTGGACTACAGGAAGTTCTTCTCACCATCCATGTTAGTCTGGTCCGGCTCTAAGCACAGAGGAAAAGACTGGATGGTGTTACAGTGGGAAGCTTTTACAGTGGGAATAGGCAGCCATAACTTCCTAGTGATAGTTTGACTCCCTGGTACTCATTCTCTGGGTTTGCCTAGTCTCCTCTGGAAAATGGTGTTCAGGTTGCTTCCTCTCCTCTGGCCATGCTGTTTCACCTTCTCACAGATTATTGAAGCACAGATTGGGCTAGCACTGACTTAAACCAGGGAGAGTTTTCCTCACAGAAACTCAAGTGTAAAAAGCTGCACTTTATGCTTAAAAAACTCCATCCCAAAAGAAAGACCCTGCCTGACTCATCATACGGGGTCTTTTCTTTCTCCTCAGATAAATAAAAATTTACCACCCTAAAACTGCCCAAATAATTGAAAGGTACTTTTTCCAAGTTTGGATAAACTTGGGGGGAAAAAACACCAACAAAATAATTTTTCAGGTGCTGATTCCTAGGTTCTATTTCAGTCTTTCAGACTCAGTGCACTGCACAGATTGCATCTGCTTATAGACCTTGCAGGCCCACAGGTCGTGAGCAACTTCACTGAAAAACAAAGAGTGCTCCAAGGGGTCCAAGACTGTTTGCAACACCATCACACTCTTCCCAGAGGCTCTCACCTTGGTGACAATTACGTGTAAGAGCTGAACACAACACAAATATCTGCAGTGACAGCAGGCAGAGAACAATGTTGCTAGCAGTCAAAAAGTTCACACAACTACAGCTCAGGTGTCAGGAAAATTGTTGGAAGACCTGAGCCTAAAACCCCTCCACGGGCTGTTCTGATCCCAACTCATCCCGTCTTTTCGGTGTTAGCAATCCTGTTGCATGTAACACACTCTCTTATTTCATTCCTCTTTTTAATTATGGCAGTAAAGGTTTACTCCTGAATTAAATGGAGATAAGAAAGCTTCCCATCGTTGTGAAAAAGGACCCCTCCACGTTTTGTATCTTTAATACAGGTACTTTGCAGGGTCCTTTAAGAGCAGCTGCCAGTTTCGTGTGTCAAACAACTGCCACACAAAAGAGAATGTGGCAGCAAGCTGTGGGTTTTGCTGACACAGCACACTGTTTCAATTGAAAACAAGAAATAGAAGAAGGAGTTTGAGAAACCTGACACTAGCTGTTACCTTTAGAAATCAAAACTTAAAATAAAGGCGAGCATACACATCACCTTTTTTTTTTTTAATGAAATATTGTTAGATGCTGTTGGAGATACAGGTGATCAGCAAGTCCTTCTGAGGAAACATCTGTTACAAATGAGAAGAGAGGGAGATGAGGAAGGTGCCATTTTTCTATTACTATAGTAAACACCTAATGCACCGTAAACAGAGCAAGTCATGCGGTAAAACATGAAGAAGCTCTTTTTTAATCATCTGAATAGAAATTTAATATCTTTGCATTTGCTAAGTAAGGCAACTTGGCCAAGCAACCAGATACACAAAGCCTCATGCATTTATTCTGCCTTTGTGGCTACTGAACAAAGCTTCTAAGTCACAAGCATTAAGGTTGGTATTTACTAAGCAGTTGCACACGAGGAGTCATTAGGAATATTAGGGTATCCAAACACATAAGGAAACTTGAGAAATCAAATAGCCATATATACAGTATGACAGGAAAAAACAAGTCCATGTGCATTTCCAGTAGATTTTTCTCCTTGATTCTGAGAACAACAGCCAGAATCAACTCCCCAGAGCAGCCCCAGCTATGAAGTGCTGAGCAAGAGCAAGAGCAGTGCAGTCCTAGGTCACTCTGCAAGGAGTGAAGTATTCTAATGGGGGGGGGGGGGA
>VXAZ01006422.1:394663-448481 GCA_013399875.1 Gymnorhina tibicen
GGGGAGGGGGGGGGAATGTTATGCTACAGAAAGCCTTTGCTACCAAACCTGCCCATTGTTACTGAGCTGCACCAGTGCTACGGCAAGAACAGGAGAACATTAAAAAACCCCAACCATTACAACCCAGGAGACTTTTGAAATTTGGTGGTTCTGTCTAAGTATTATATTGGTGCTGTCTGCCAGCTTCCAGGAGTCCACAGTACTTGGTCCTGGCTCTTTTTAAAGCATGGTTTCAGAAGTTAAGGGCACTGTTACTGTGATCAGCATGCTTTGGTTTTCTCCTCCTTTTCTGCTCTCTTGGGGGGAAGAGTGGCCTCTGTCAAACATCAAGGTCATATAAATGTAGCAAAATTCTAGCCTGAAAGACGAAATACCAATTTGCTAGACAGAACGGAGTAGCAATAAAAAGGCTCGTATTCAACCTATCAGCAGAGCTCTCATACTGCAACAGCAAGACAGCCCTCCACCAGCTTTTTGGCACTGCTGTTTGCACCACTGCAAGCACTACAACACGAAAAAGTCTTCCAAGAAGCCTGCCAAATATACAGGCACCCTCTCACAACCCTAGGGATAAAGGCAGAACCAGATCTGTGGATCTTCAGGAGGTAGCAAATGTTTCTAATGCTCAGCACTCTACAACAAATTAGAATCCTATTTATGTGACAGCTATAGAATTAGTTTTGCAGACCACTAGAAAACCTTCCTTTTGGGCAGAAAATAAAACAGAACCTCAGCTGCAGACCAGGCTATGAAATACAAAAAAAAGGAATTCCTAATCAGAATGTCTATATGAAGAATTCTTTCGGAGACAGAGATCAGATTTAGCCTCCAGATCAAAAGGCTCTTGCGGATGGCATTTCAGTAGGCATATGTGACGTTCTGAAATCCTTCACAACATGAGCTTTAAATAAACAGCTTAATTTAAGTACTTCGTTGTCACCATTATAGTCCTTCTCTATTGCCACATTCAAAAATTTTATGTCTGACTACAACAGCTCTGAGAAGAAAGAGGGAGATGGGCCATATACCCCACCCCACGGTATTTGCTTGGCAGAGGAACTAAATTCAAGTTCCTGCTCTGATGATGGGTACCTGGAAGAAGCATTTTGTCTTTTAATGATTTGAGCAGCTCTGCATGGTACATCTTCACTGTACAATGTATTTCTATAGGGTACCTCTTCACCTGCAGTACTTGTATATATACAAATCCTCATACTCTTACTACTTCCCTTTAATTGTTCCTTTTTCACTGAGTGTTTCTACCCCCTTTGTTTTTCTCATTAAATTGAGAGCTCTCAAGAAAGAATTATCTTTAGTAACAGATCCTAACAGAGTGGGTTGTTGATATGGATTCCTAACAATCACAGATAATAAAGTATTCCTTAATGGAACATAAGCTGGCTTTATCAATCACCATGCTGCCATATGCAGATGCATTGTTCTAATATTTTAAATGCTCTGGGCCAAATACAAGGAGCTAACTGGTGCCCGTGTGTGTCTTTGATAACTACCCATACAGACAATGCCGAGGGAAGGGCTACATTTGGCTATGTTGCAGATGGGAAGTGAGGCTCAGAGAAGCCAGAGGACAGTCCCAGGGGATCAGTGGCACCACACAGAACTGGTTTCCACACCTCAGGCTAATTAATGCTCTAAGCAAAGGACCCCCTTTCCATACCAGCAGGAACATGGCATCCTGCATTCTAGCAGTTATGCATTTTGTTTCCAGTGAGGCTTGTAAAATGCAAATTCCTGGTAAAACACATGACCTTTCCTTTCATATTTGTGAATAAGATTTTATGTATCTTTTTTATTAATAGTTCCTGCCATTCTTTCACATCCCGACTCATAGATACAGCTTTCCTTTGATAGCTTCTTTGTTTGTGCTTTAATGCCATAATCCATTCTTCAGGAAATTTATATATATATACACACCCACATTTATATATGTGGGTGCAAATACATATATAAATATACATACTCGTATATTTGTAACAGATGTATGAATCATATGGAGAATGGGCAAATGAACATGTAGTTTTGATCCGTCTCCCACTTTGTTTGCCAATAGGGAATTACTGAGACACAGCAGTTTCATGACTTGAAAGATGAGATCATGATACTCCTATTTCTTCACTTCCAAGGAGAGTGCAGGTGTTTCAAAGCATTTATGAAATTGCATGATTGACTCATATAGAAATCTATTGACAATAAGTTGAACCTTTGCAGCTAGGCTGTAAAAGATTTGATTATAGTAACAATAGTAACCGTCATGAATGTCATAAATCTTAAGAGAAAGGACACATATGTCACATATAATGCATGAAAAAGTTGTCCTTTTATCATGGATAACTTACCATTGTGTAGATACTCTGCTGATCAGCTACTGCATTATTTGAATAAGTATCTGATGTCTTGTTTTCTTTCAAGGAGGCAGGTGCAGGATGAAGCAGGAAGCCTGCCAAGATAGATGATAAATTGCCACTTGGTGCTGGGGACCAGTGCTTAACATTAATGCAGTGCTGCCAGGAATTAAGCAGTAGAGTAATAAGAAACTAGGAAGAAAATAACTTCTCATCCCCTTTAAACAGATCAGCTCCATTTTCTTTCTCCATTATAATTTCTAGTACATCTAAAACAAACATTGCCATTGTCTCGTTACGAGCAAAGCATAATAGGATTGGAAAACATCCTATGATTGACAAGCCATGGAACTATACAATAATGATACCAGTTGCTTTTCTGCTAGGAGAGTAGTCTTGAAGCTAAAAAGTTCAAATAAAATTGTAAAGAAAAATAATTGCAAAGAAGTATGGCCTAGATTTTGAAATCCCTACCCAATTTGACAAGTGTTACTCCCTGGCTGAACTGGCTCATTCAATTAGTGAATAATGGCGTAGTCAGAAGTGACAGAGGGTCCAGAATGTCCCAAATTTCCTTGTCTACTGTTTATCCCTTAGTGCACTGAATTTGGACTAATATGAGATAAATTTAAAAATAGGTTCATTAGTGATTACTTATGTGAGAAACAAAGAAAAGCCTTGTAGCAAAACTGAAACTGGGTACCTACAGGTGAGTAAAATACTGTACAAAATGCAGATTGAGTGAGAAGCTTTTCATTCACACTGACCAAAAATAAAGAGAATGTTTCATGAAAAATGGGTTCTTAGACACATTAGACTTTCCACTTTCTGAAGCCAGATAAAAGCAAAAGAAATACATGTTTTATTTCTCCTTTATATGTACAGTAGAATATGTGGGGAAAATATAAACAGTCTATGTCCTAAAAACTTTGGCTTCTGAGGCAGCTGAGGGCAAGTTGCAGTCAAAGAGAGGCAGTGATGTTCTCCTGGCATTTTGCTTCCCAGGAACAAAACTCTGGTAGGATCAAGGATGTTCCTTGCAGGTTAAAGCAACCCTTCTGTTTTGGTGTGTTCTTTCCTAGGTAGCCAGGTCATAGGTATTCTGAAAGATAACTGGAAGACCTGGCCTTGGAAAAATGACTGGTTTATTTGGTCTGGGCAGTGGTGCAGGATCAAGTATACATGTATAACCAGGGACCCTTTTCAGATGGTAAAATAGGATTAAACACACTATAAATATGCTATGCTGCATTGTCCCCCATGATTTGGGAACAAAACTAGTCCTGCTCATATAGAGCCAGTTCAGGAATAAACCCTGTTCAAACCAGGTGTTTTAAAAATAGTCTGTGCTTTGCCAGCTGTGGAAAACACAGATCTTGGATTCTCTTTTTCCCCTGCATATAATTAAAAAATAAATATAGATATCCCTTTGGGATATCCAACCCCAACCTTATCCAAATCAGTAGGTACTAGAGAAACTCACATCAGCATTTTACTGGAATGCTGGCACATAAAAATTAACTATGCTTTTTTCAACATTCATCCATCAGAAAAATTAAAACTAAATTGAACAACAGATGATCAATGTCATTCCTCTGCACCACAATAACTTACAGTAATCTCTATATTTTGAAATTGGGCCATAAGTCAAATATTTCATCCTCGGAAATCTTCATCTTGATATAGGAAACCTACCTTAAAGCTATCAAGATGTAAACCATTTAAGAAACATTTTTTTTAAAGCTTGCACAAGATCTATATTCTCATCTGTAATATGTCCAGAAAAGTGCATGACGTTCAGAATGCAGGCTGAAAAGCTATGTGCTATTTAATCTTATCTGCATTTCCTCAGAAATATGCATCATACCACCAAAGCAGTGCTGGGACAGAGAAAGATAGCTCACCACTTAGGTGTTCATTTTTCAAGTTGTACATCCCTATGACACAATTCATTAGCAACTGTAGATTATGTCCTAGTTTTACTTGTTACATGTGCCATGAGTCTGTGTCTCAGTTTATTTTACCAAAGTAAATTTCCTCTTTGCAGATTTGACTATGTCATGATTGGTTCCATTTCTCCCACAGTGTACATAATAGGAAATCAAAGACAGCAAAAACTCTCAAATTACATCTCAAGACAGTATGATAAAATTTAGAGAAGGGAGAGAGTAAGGCTGTAGCAAATCTGAGGAAAATTGTGTCTGCGCCTGAAATTAACGTAGTGAACTGCTGCTGGGAGCTGTGATGGTACCAAAAAAGGGGTAACTCATTACCACAGGAGAAGCACAAGTGCTAAGCCAAGAACCAAATTACTTTCTCATTGATACTCAAACACCTTCAGGAGGCCATGAGCATACACACAACCAGGGAAAGCACTGGTCCTTGAGAACGCAAATTACAGGTTGGCATTTCAATGCTTCTGGAGGAAGGAGGAGTTCCCAGGCTCAGAATTTCCAATTTATGAGCCTTGCCAATAGGCTCATGGTATCTAGAATGAATACAAATATGTATTCCTAAATAGCATTAATTATTTTGCATCCTCAGCCACTGAGGTGTTACCCTTGACAAGAGGGACTATATAAGGATGGCCTTCAGGACTGGCTTTATAAGAGCTTCACCAAAGATAAGATACATCTGACCTCAGTGAAAACATTCTTGGCCTCTGTAGATTGGTACAGTTCACACAGGTGACTTCCCTGCCTGATAGTTGGACTTAACACATTTACTGGCAAATATATTAATTGCTGTCCAAGTGAAGATTAGATTTACTTCAAAGTAAAGTCCCATTGATGTGTCTTCCTACCATTTATGTTCAACAGTAGATTGAAGGTAGTAGGTTCGATAGTATTTTGCTTCTTATATCCTGCAAGATCTTTGGAAATTTTGCTTTCTTCGTAAATCATTTTAATTATACTTTTGTTGTGTATCTTTTCCTATTTTCTATTTCTCCATTAGAGAGAGTTGATACTATCCATTCATGTATTCATTGTTGCATACAAAACCAATACTCAAAACTCAGTTCAGAAAGGAAAAACAATGCCATTAATTATGTTGTCATTTTCTGAAGGGCTAAAATGATTTGCTTATTTTTTTGTGAATAGTTAAGAGAATTCCTTAAAAGTATCCCTTCTGTTCCGACTTCTTAAGAGAGAAAGAATGAAAAAATGCCACAATATTAAATTACAGCAAACCAGGGGTTAAAGAATGAATGTAGTATCCAGATTTTCCAGTGCCTTTCTGCACATGTATTCCTCTTGTTTGCAGTAATTGCAATAGTCCTCTAAAATGCCTTTTGCAATGTAGTCTTAAAATGCCTTCTGTGATCCTTTTCTCTACAGTCAACATCAGCAAATGCATTTCAGTTGAAGTCTGAAATGCTTTTATACTGCTGTATTACTGTAGAAAATAATAAGCAAAACTGCCAAATACCTAATTTCCATTGCAACCAAATAAACTGTACACATATATATATAAACACCAGTGATTTAGTGTCATTTCACTCTAACCTGCCCCAAGGGAATCTATTAATAAGAACTTCAGTCCCTCCGCCTTCAGGGCCAGGTCATAACTGTCATGTTCCAAGACCAAGTGATCCAGACTAGCATTCACTGAAATGAATGACATTATTAATATAAACCTCAGTTAAATAATAAGAAAACTTGATTCCTTCAATTTACCTATCAGTTATCCTACTAATGCTAGTGCTCACCCTCAAGACCTCAAGACTTCAAACAAGCAGATAAAAGCTGAGCCAACAATTGATTTCAATTCTCAGTCAAGCAAGAAGACCAAAAAATCCTGAAACAGCAATCTGTACATAAACTAAACTCAGTGGAAAGAGAAAGCAGAAACTGTTTGTGTATTGGTTTTCTCTATATCATATTCAAGTCTGAGAAACCTGAAGAGAAAAGCACACAGGAGAAGTGGTGGGCAGCACCTATTACGCATCTAACTTAAAATACATGTTGATATTTCCCATGAAAGTAGAATCAAAAAATTTTATTGCAGACATCCATGCAATGATGGACCTTGTTTTGGCATCATCAAGTATTTCATGGTGATATTTCATATTTCCTTTTTTTTTTTAATCTTGTGCCATAATATGAATTATAAAATAAAGATAAATAAGAAAATGTGGAACAAATTTGAACTTGAAAAGAAAAAATCGCTTTGGAATTTTTGTTAAAAATTGTGATAAAATCTCTATGATTTTGGGGAACATACTCTTTTTCTAAAATCTGTATTTTCTAAAAGGGAAATACAACAAAACAGGAAATATTCACCCCAAATAAAAAGAGCAAAGTCATTCAGAAACATTTGAGAAACCATCTAAATCCTACATAAAATATGTCATTAGGAATCAAAGTAACTTTGCATAGCCTCTGCATCATCTCTTTTGATTCATCTTTAAATTCCTACACAAGAGAAATGCCCCATAAATGAAAAATGACGATGGTTAAACATCATCATTATGCTGGAGTGGAATGGAATGGAATGGAATGGAATGGAATGGAATGGAATGGAATGGAATGGAATGGAATGGAATGGAATGGAATAGTTTCAGCTGAAAGGTGTTTACAGCAGTCATCAACTGCCTGACTCAGTAGTAGTTTCTTTCTCATCCCACAATCCTGGAATGGTTCCTGAACATCAAACAGGGAACACAGTGCTATTTCTCACATTCTGTCACTCTGAGAAAGCTGCATCAATCTATGGTTGTTTTGCCAGACAGCTGAAATGATTGCTGTGACAAAGGCAAGCCCAACATGGCCTTCTTGCTAACCGTGTGATCCAAATTCTAGCAAATTGCTGGAAAGATTCAGAGTTGATGTTAAATGTCTTTTCGTCAGTGGATTCCTCACAGATTACTCCAACACTTCCAGGATAATGGAAAATGCTATCAGGTGGCAGGTGCATGTTTTAGTGAGGACTCGGGAGTCCTGTTGATTACCTGGAGAGCAGCCACAGCTTGTCTCAGTGGTGGGAACACATGGCCTGGCCTTAGCCCGCCTTGGGGTGAGCGTCTTGTTCATATTGCTCTCGCTCAGAGGATTAACGTGGGAATTAGCACAGTCAGCTCCCATATGAGCAGCATTACGTTATCCAATTTGCATAGTCTCCCCGTGCTCGCAACACGATACCAACCCTGACAGTAGGAGCCTATGTGTTTGGAGCAGAAGGTACAGCGCTCTATCTCCAGTGACAACCATGACGTCTATATGGCACGGGCAAGCAGAACACTTGACAACCATGAAGTTTGTGTAGCCTGTGAATTGTTACAGTGGACATATTTTGAGACATCAGCAGCCTGTGAGAACTCTTTGCATATTTTCCTTCTAGACCTGATCAAAAGAGCAACCACCTTCATTTTGTTTATGAGAACCCTATAGAAATTTCAGATACTGATCAAGTAATAAATACCCATCTCACTGATGACCATAACAAGGACTCTGCCATGCTTACACTAGACTCCTGTGAAAAAGGCGTGGGTTCCCCTTCAATCTATTCAGCTACACAGTGTCCTCAAACTGTGAAAGGGAAACCATAAAACTGAATGTGATGCACATCATCCCAAGAAATTCATGCCCTGTGAGTCCCTTGGCAAAATTCTCCCAGCTTCAGAAATGCTCTACTTTGCAAAAGAGCCTGAAGCAATTTAACATCGGATCTGCTTGGTTCTTCCTGGAACAATGTCAGATCTCCTGAGTCGAGAGCTTCCCATGACCCACTCCAATTAGAGCTGGTGTCAGTAAATAGGCCTCTTGTTAAGACCATCCAACAGTCTACATGAGAACCTGTTCTTAGCTGCCTACAGAAAACTACAATAGATAACTACAATAATCAGTTTCGAAATTTCTGGTGTTGCAAATACATTTTCTACTGTTCAGAGATAAGGAGTTTCAACCAGTTATCAGTCTGATAACTAAATAAATTAATACTATGGTACTATGGTAACAGGGGAGCAGAGAACGGAGATGGCAAAAATACTGTGTTTTCAACTAAGAAGAATAGCTAATAAAACATTTTGTATCTTGTTTGCATGACTGATTTACAAAAGTAAGAGCTGCAATGTAAACAGGAATTACTTCAAGGAAAGCTGACTGTAGAGACTGAAAAGTTCCGTGATCTCAAAGAAGCACTTTTACAGTCAAGTATAACAATTACTAAGAGCTTTCTATGGCAGCAGATTGAATTTCAAACAGTGTTTTAGCCATCTATTTCAGGTCTATGGTCTCAAAAGCTTAAATACTGCTGTAGAACTCTTTGCAGCACTAGTAGAGGCATCTACTAGTTAAGAGACAAATATAGCTATTCACTATTTGGCCTATCATAAGCACCATTCAAAAGCTTCCCATAAATGTTATCATTTAGAAGAAGTAATTATATTTTTTTTCGATTCAAGATTACCCACTATATACCATAATAACACATAACATTTTTAAATTGCCTTGTAGGCTAAAATGCTAGTGTGAGATACTCTCGCTCTGACTGTGAAAAACACAGTTTGATGTGTTCCTGCCATTTTCAGAAATCAGGCCACCAGGTCAGCCAGCTATGGTTTACAGAGATTTAGCTGCTAGTCCCTGATTTTAAAAAAACTTGGTATAAATATTTTAAACACGTATTCCATGAGCTATTAAACTGAGTTCTCAGATGTTCTGCAAGGATTCATAAAGCAGCACTTTCCAAGTCACCTCTCCGTGTTACAGTAAATTATGTTGTCCATTCCTCTGTTTGATTGGCAGCCTTTAAATCTTTCTTTCCCATTGAGTTGTGCCATGTGAAGCAACTGCAAAAGAAGATCTTGTTTTCAATTTTTCAGGGTCAGATTGTCTTTCAGTAACACGGATGTCATTCATGACACAATGAATGAGAGTCATACCCAGGCTACCAAAAGAAGGGATGTTAACTCTGAAAATAAAAAGAAAACATCAAAGGTAATAGTAAAAAAGTCTGTTTAAGTCAAAAACAGGCAGGAAGGCAGGCAGGCAGAAGCAGGGACTGATGCAGAAAGATGGCATCAGGCACAAATCCCAATACGTTCTCTGCATGACCAGTTTACCAGTGCTGCTATTTACAACACAATAATTCATAGCAGGACTAAAAAGCCCCAGAGCTGACACTTCAAAAAAATATTCACTTCAAACATAGAACGTGCTCTACATACTCCAAATAAATTAATCTACCTGCTTGAGAACTATTTTCTGCAGTAACTGTAAGAGTATTAAGAAAGAAATACATCCTTACTAGAAGCAAGACAAAACATAAGTATTAAAACTTTAACTTGGAGTTCTTCTTTTCCGCTCAAACCAGTTTTGATTATGTGATGGGACTACAGTTTGTTTTCACCTAGGCCACTGCTCAGATGAACAAAGCTAAATATTTCCTTCTCTGAAGTAAGAGCCCTGAAACCCTATTTTTCACCCAAGCATAGTTCATTGCAGTAAGAGATAAGATTTTAACATTATTTTATTTGAGGTTGTGCTTTTGTGTGTCTTTTCCAGCTCTTTCTCTATTACCATTATAATTTCCTGAGTTTTAAGTGTCAGTTATCATGATCAAAAGTTTGGAGAGAGAGGTTTAAGTCATGGTCACTCCGCCTTCCCATCTGGGTCAGCTACATATATGCAAAGAGCTATTAAAAAAGTTAGAGAGGGAGAGAGAAAAGGAGGATGGAAAGCTTCACCACACTAAATGAAAAGCAAACAATATGCATATCAGCATCCTAAGGAGATGTACCACTCTGCTGGGAAAAACCAAGACAAAAGAATTATCTGACACAACAGTTCAAAGCATATTGCACCTGTCAAAACGTCTGTCATCTTCTATAGAAATGCACCATTCTAAAAGAAAAAAGGGAAACTCTAGCAAAGTCACTCAGAAACAACAGACCACTTTGTCTCCTTCCTTCCAGCCAACTCCTCCATCTGAAAGCCATTTAACTCAATGCTTAAGATTGCCTGGAAGGACCAGACAATAGGAAGGTCTCTTTCATTGTCAAGGACAGTTACACTTTGAAGATGATGCTCAAAAGGGGTTAAAATGGGTCAACAAGCAATTGTTGGGTCTATCCAAGGAAATGTGAACAGAACATTGTTAAAGTCACACACACAAAAAAGTCTAAAAGAGCGCATCTTTGAGCTGGGGAAATATGGGGGGCACACACAAAATGCTGATGTAATGTCATAGTGAAATGGAGATAAAAAACCCCCATCAGTACAAATGGTAAAACTGCATTTCAATAGATATGTCAGTTCTTAGCAACATGCATCGAAAGCACAGTAAAGGCGAGAGACATACAAATTGACAAACAAAGGGAAAAACAACAACTCTGACAGAATTAGATGTCATTTTTCCATAACTTTTCATTTGTCTGCTTCCAATTTTTGCAACATGCCCTTTGGAATCACTGTGAGTTGTAGAGCTAGGTGCAATGGGTACACCTTAGGTACTGAAATGGACTTACTCATTTGTATATAAAAGCTGTTTTAAAGGAAAAAAAAGTGGAAAGTATTTTTGCTTTCATACAGATTATCTAAATCAATACTTATACAGCCTACTGAAACCTCCTTGAGTGTGCATGTTCTCTTCATGCTTACGTGAAACACAGAAGTTGCCATTTTATAAAAGCTTCTAGACTTAATTTACACAAATCTAATTCCTAAGGTAAATCTTCCATGAAATAAAGGATTCATCTAAAGCCATTTATTTATCCAAATCCAATCCTTATTTTTATTATTAAAAGTCTAATTTCTCTTTTAATCAAATTTTGGCCTGTTTTTGACACTTAAATGCAGCATTGTATAGGAATATAGGCACCAAGTCTGAAAAAGCCTCAGTTCAGCAGAACTAGCCATGAAGCCTATTCATTTGCATCTGCATTTGTAGCAAAGGGACATTCCATTGTGAGCAGCTTCAGACGGGGAAAATGCCTAAAAGTTCAGTTCTGCTGAAGGTAGTGGCAAAACTTCCAACAATTCCTCAGCAGGCAAGGAGTCAGTTCTGTTTTCACAAACTTGTACCTCTGAAGTAGGTCAGTGATCACAGAATCAGTGAATAGCATGAGTCCCAAGGGACCCACAAGGATCACTGACTCCAGCTCCTGGCCCTGTGCAGAATCATGCCCAAGAATTCACACCATGTGCCTGGAAGTATTGTCCAAGTGCTCCTTGAACTCTGTCAGGCTTGGTGCTGTGCCCACATCTCTGGAGAACCTGTTCACATCTAGGTGAAGAACCTTTTCCTAATATCCAAACCTGCCCTGGCACAACTTCATGGACTCCCCTCAGGTCCTGGCACTGGTCACCAGAGAGAAGAGATCAGTGTCTGCCCCTCGTCTTCCCCTCATGAGGAAGCTGCAGACTGCAATGAGGTCTCCCCTCTGTCTCCTCTTCACCAGGCTGAACAGACCAAAGGGCCTCACCTGCTCTTCATACAGTTTCCCCTCTAGACACTTCACCATCTCCATGGCCCCACTTTGGACACTCTCTAAGAGCTTTAGATCTCCATTGTATTGTGGCACCCAAATCTGCCCCCAGGACATGAGGTGAGGCCACCCCAGAGCAGAGCAGAGAGGGACAATGCCCTCCCTCGACTGGCTGGCAATGCTGTGCCTGATGCACCCCAGGACCACATCTTCAAAACTAAAAAATAATGGACATAACACTATTTACCATTATTATCCCTCCCATTAAACAAGCAACTTCAATCACCCTTAACTTCTATAATATTTTTCCCTTGTAAAGCCGGATATTCCTAAAATGCTAATCAAAGGTCAACATTTTCAAGAGTCTGCAAAGTCATTTTTTGGTATAAAATCTATTTCAACTGTCTTTTTGACAAAGAATTTCATCTCATATAACACTGGAAACTTGTCTTGTAACAAGCCCTGGTCAGTTTTTAGAGATATGATGAAATCCCTTTTTTATCTGCTTGTTTTCTGTACTTCACATTCATATACCGGCTTCCAAGAGAAAAAAAAATTAAACACTCAAAAATATTGATGTCTCCGTGTTCAACCAGCACCAAACACGTCTGTAAGTATAAACTGAGTTGAAAGCCCCGTGGACTTATCCTTGGTATTTCACACCCTTTGCCTCTAAATCCTAAAACTGTTTTTTCAGGAGACTTTTGTAGCCTTATGGAAGTGATTACCCAGTACTAAAATGTGATGGGAGTCACAGTTGTGTTGTCAGTGCCTCCATCAAAATTAAATATTTTCAAGATTTTTACACTTGCTGCAAAAGCTGTCTCAAACTAGACCACTCAAAACAGTGATGAAAATGATCATTACACAATCAATTGCACCTGCTGTGCAGTTTAGACATATATGGCTAAACCAGCTTCACAAGAAGTACCTGACAGGGGTCAAAGTACAAAATTCCCCAGCAGCGTGGGGCAACTCAGGTTGTATCATTATTCTGGTTTTCCTCCTCCTTCCTGCATTTCCTCTCATATTCTTCCACTATCCTCCACAACTCCGTGTTCCCCACTCACTGCAATACCTTCAGGTGACATCTCCCCCTCCACAGCTCATGAGTCACGGAAGACCATGTCCCAGAGAATAAGGGAACCATTGTCCCCTTGATGGGTTTTGATGTTGGGGATAAGAGCAGGCTGCCACAGCAGAGGCAAAAGAGGAGGAAAGCAATGTTTGAGATCAAGAAATGGGGATGCCACACACACAGTTGTCTTCTCAGGATATGTGAAGCCCCTGTGCGCTCAGGGTCAGTGACAGCTCAGGAGAATGAAATGCTAAACTCTTAACAGAGCTACAGTGAACATGGGAAAATTCTACTTGCATGATCTAAGACTGAAACTGAACTCATATTCTGTATAAGATTTCCACTACGAATACAGACACAATGTATTTCCCTTTTTCTACTTACTATCATGATCATGCACATTTTTCTCACCGTAGAGAAAAAACAGCATCCTGACTATATCTATTTCTGTTGGAGGACATCAGCAAATAATACCTGCTGAAATTTTCCAAAATCCTTTGTCCTAACATTGACACCTGGCAAAAGAAAAATCAGATTTAATATTAACTTGGCTAAGTGGTGCAAATGAAAAAAAATTTGTGATGATGAATGTGGATAGATATCACTAATAGCACCATAAATTGAATAAACTGAAAATTCAGTATCAAGTACAAAGACTTTTCATGACAAACGTGGGTTTGAGTTTATGGTTTTTTATAATTAGAATATAATTAGGATTTATATTTCCCTGTGATTGATAGCACTCTGTGGATAACACAAAAATGCTGGGTCAATTTTTCTGCTGGTGTTTCTCTGTGAAAGGCAGCTGCCAAGCAGCAAATTTGTGGGTTTTTCTTGGCTACAATTATGTGTTTATCGTGTGTGTCTGTACTGTGTTAAGGCAGACATATCCTCCAATGCTGACCATTCTCCTGTATTCCTGTATGAACATGTGACTAAGAACAAGCTTTAATCACAGATCATCACCCTTCTTTATAGAAAGACCAATCCTTACACCAGGGGAAGGAGAAAATCATGTGTGACTTTAGAAAAGTAATTATAATCCATGAATAATGACTAGCTGTGGATCAGAAGGGACAGTTCACAAAAAACACAGGTGTAAGTTTTCTGAAACAAAATTTTTGCAGGTAGTAAATATATTCAAAAATCCAAAGTCTTTTAATTAATGACTAAGGAGCAAAAGTGCTAAGTCCACTTCATAATGTAATTGCAATTAATCATTTAGCCATCTAGAGCATTTCAGATACACTTATGAAGATGACAAATAAAAAAAATAGTCCCCTTTGGATAGTTTTTTTCAGTGTTTTCATAAGATATCAGGGGTTTTCCTCACTAAAAAAGCCTGTTTCATCTGATCTCAGGAGCGTATACCTGATTGGCACAATGCAATTAGATTCTGTCACTAGAAGAGCAAATACAACCTTTTTTTCCTTTCATGTGTCACCATAAATTTGATTTGATTTGATAAATTAATATTTCAGGACTTTTTAGGATTGTTTTGTGTTTTGTTTTTTTTGTTTCTGTCTACCAAAGAGAACAAGGAGTCACACACAGGCTCCTCCTTGTCTTTCCAAATAATTCCCCGCAAAGCTAGGTCCAAAAGGCAGCAGGGCCAGGTGCACACAAGGAAGTCCTGCCAGCCGAGCCCCGGCAGCAAGGGCATGAAAAGCACACAGCCAAGAGCAGATGCAGAACTCCAGCCAAGCTCCTGGCTGAGTTTCACATAGCTCCTGTTCTGCTGCCAGAGGAGAGCTCTGGCCACTTGCCTGGCCAGCTCAGGACCAGCCAGCCCCACACCACTGGAGCCCCAGGAGCATCAGCAGCACCTCATTGGGGCTCTGCTGGCGAGCGATGCATTCACACTGACAGTAAATAAATGTGAACTCAGAAAAGAATAGCTGTAACTATTAGCCATGTAACTGAGCGAGGAGGCAGCACAGGCTTAAGGTACCTTGGGGATTAATGACTGTGCGCAGAGACCCACATGTTCGAGTCAGGATAGCCACCTCAAGTACCAATGAAACACAGCTTCAGCATGGGCTACCTGCCTAAACACTTACTGGGATCCATTTTACAACGCATTTCTGAAGCCGACTACACTAAAGCAAGCTCATACTCACCCATCCTCTGTGCCTCCAGGTGAATTGTGGTTAAATGTCTTCTTCCTCTTGAGAGCAGAGACCTCAGCAGGCCACAGCTCCTGCTTTTGCGTGGGAAAGGCAGAGACACAGCAGATCAACACTCCCACCCAACACAGTGTCACCTGCAGACTGACTAAGGGTACATTTGATTCCCTCATCCAGATTGTTGATAAAGACATTAAACAGAACTGGCCCTAGTCCTGAGCCCTTGGGAGCACTACGACTCACCAGCCACCAGCTGGATGTAACTCTGGTCACCACCTCTCTCTGGGCCTGGCCATAAGGACAGTTTTCTACACATTAAACAGTGCACCAATCCAAGCCATGAGCACCCAGCTTCTTCAGGATAATGCAATGGCAAACAGTGTCAAGGTGGACTAAAGCCCAGGCCAACAACATCCACAGCCCTTCCCTATCCACTAAGCAGGTCACCTGTCATAGAAGGAGATGAGGTTGGTGAAGCAGGACCCGCCTTTCACAAACCCATTCCGGCTGGCCTGACCCTCTGGTTGTCCTGTACATGCTGTTTAATGGCACTCAAAATTATGTGCCCCAGGACATTTCCTGGCTCTGAGCTCAGGCTGACAGGCCTGTAGTTCCCCACATCTTTCTTCCAGCTTTTTTGGTGGATTGGCATCACATCAGCTAACCTCCAGTCACCTGGGACCTTCCCAGTTAGTCAGGACTGCTGCTAAATGATGGAAAGTGGCTTGGCGATCTCTTCTGTGAGTAATACTCTGGGACGGATTCAATCTGGCCCTATAGGCTTGTGTGTGTCTGAGTGGTTTATCAGGTCACTNTTTCTTCTAGCTTTTTTTGTGGATTGGCATCACATCAGCTAACCTCCAGTCACCTGGGACCTCCCCAGTTAGTCAGGACTGCTGCTAAATGATGGAAAGTGGCTTGGCAATCTCTTCTGTGAGTAATACTCTGGGACGGATTCAATCTGGCCCTATAGGCTTGTGTGTGTCTGAGTGGTTTATCAGGTCACTGACCATTTCCCCTTCCTAGAATCATAGACTATGCTGAACTGGAAGGGAGGCACAATCATTGAGTCCAACTCCTGGCCCTGCACAGGACATCGCAAGAGCCACACCATGTGCCTGAGAGTGTTGTCCAAACGCTTCTTGAACTCTGTCAGGCTTGGTGCTGTGACCACTGCCCTGGGAATCCTGTCCCAGTGCCCAACCACCCTCTGGGTGAAGAAACTTTTCCTGATATCCAACCTAAACCTGCCCTTACACAACTTTAGGCTGTTTCCTTGAATCCTGTCACTGGTCACAGGAGTGAAGAAATTGGTACCTGCCCCTCCTCTTCCCCTCACAAAGAAGTTGTAGGCCACAATGAGGCCTCCCCTCAGTCTCCTCTTCTCCAGGCTGAACAGACCAAATGTCCTCAGCCACTCCTCACACAGCCTCCCCTCCAGACCCTTCACCATCCTCACAGCCCTCCTTTGGACACTCTCTAATAGCTTAATGTCTTTTTCATAGTGTGGTGCCCAAAACTGCACACAATGCTCAAGGCAGGACCACATCAGTGCGAGCAGAGCAGGACAATCACCTCCTTTGACTGACTGGTGATGGATTATGGGCGTTTCATTCTGCTCCCTGTCCCTGTGTTTTAGTTCAGGGGGCTTGGTGTCTAGAGAACAACTCATCTTACTATTAAAGACTGAGGCAAAGAAAGCACTAAGTACCTCCAGTTTCCCCATCCTTTGTCACTATATCTTCTTCCTCACCTGCTTGTCTTCCAGCATGTGGGGACAGACTACTCCTATACCTTTAAGTTCTCCTTCTTGGAGAATGTCCTTTCTTCCTGGACTCCTTTGCTCTTCAGGACTGCCTCCCAATGGACTTTGCCAAAGATGCTCCTAAACAGGCCACAGTCTGCCCTGTCAAGGTCCAAGGTAGCTATACTGTTAATGTCAGCTGTAAAGAACTGAACACAGATCTAAAGTTCACTGAACTGCCACTGGGTATATTAGAAGCTTGATTTATCAAGCCCCAAGTGAGTTTCATTCTCTACTACGATTGTAGTAGTAAACTTTGGTTTAGACCCTCCATGTAAGACCACGAAGAAGCAGTTCCAACTGCAGATCTAATATTTATTCCTACTATAGTGAAAAAACAAGGTAAAATGTCTCTTTTATCTCTAAGCTGAAATGAGATAACTAAATAAAACCCCACAGTATAAATAGTTGTTTTAATACAGATAGCACCCAACAGCTTTGGTGCCACAGAGAAAATGAATGCAGAGAAATGTGGGTTTTGACATTTTTCTCCAGAGCCCAATTAAAATAAGCAAAGTAAAATGCACAGAAATGAAATATGTCTAGCAAATATGTTTCTCCTAGCTTGATTTGCTACACACTACTGCACCACTGAAATGGGAATATTATCCACAAATTATAGTTCGTATTAAGGACAGATGAAACATATTGTGAATATGTGCTATATAAGGTATAATGAATCACAGACAGTCTCCAATTAGAGTTTTTTTCCAGAATAAATAGTCATTATGGTCTAGATTAATAGATATTATGGCCAGAGGGGACTACTGTGGTCATCTTTGACCATTGTTATCATTGCTTTTCAGTGCATAAATCAATTGTTAAAGCCATACTTTAGACATAATTTAATTATGAGTTATGCAACAAAACACAAAGGAGGTTCACTAAAATAGCCTATAATTAAGTTCAATGATTTGCCTGCCTCCCCTTCATTCCATCATTATTAAGATTTGTTCTTCCTGTAGTTTGTGAAATTTAGTAGCTTTTACAGCACTGAAGTTCCAAGTGGTACGGTTATTCAAGAAAAAGCAACATTTATGTAAAGAATTAGGAATGCCTGCCCAGGAAAGAAGGGCTCACATCTTAAAATAAATTAAAAAAAAAAAAAAAGCAAAGCGGCACGCGATATACCAGATTCCTATTGTGAGGCACAAATTCTTCACAACACTGGGAGACATTGCAGAACAAAAATACTATTAGAACTGTTTCAAAGGGAACATTTTTGGCTAGGATAGAGACTTTTGACATTATTTATTAGGTTCAAAAATGCTTAACAAAGGCCTAACAATAGTCCTGTGGAAACCACTACATCTGAGGCACTTTCTGTTGTTATGTGCAGGCATTGATTTGAAGATGGCCAGCATTAGTAGAACAATTCCCTCACAGCAGTCAATGCAAGTGAGCATTCATACACACACAAGCAAAAGCCTGTGAACAAACCAGATGGAAACAAGAAAAAAAGTAAACATTTATTAACCTCTTTGTGGGAAGATGGGTAGAAGAACAGGCAAGCAGCGAAGGAGATGGTCATGCCAAATTTCTGCGAAAGAAGGTGTTTGCCCCGAGCATTTTTTTTTGTGGAATATGAAAAAGGCTGGGGAATGTCTTCAGTGCCATGGAAACTGGGGCTTCTGGGGCTGCCAACAGTGCCACCACCCTCGGCCACCCAGACACACAGACTGTATGATGCTCGGGTTGGCAGGTTTGGATGCTGCTCCTGCCCCCTTCCTCACCCATGGCTGAGAGGACACTGGCAAACATGGAAAAAGCTAAGCAAATTTGTGGGAAAATAAACATAACTGAGGATTTAGCTCAGCAGCTATGACATATAGACACATACAAAGAAACAAAGACTTATTATTCTCACTGCAGGAATACAGAAATACATAAAGCCTGTGCAACTGGTGCAGGCAGAAGGTTTGTGAGTGGTGGAAGCCGATGAAATGGTGCCTGTAGACCACCTGACACAAAGGAAGACCATCTTCCTACCATAGTGGGGCCACAAAGTCACCTCCATCCTCACCTGAAGGTGGATACACTGAGATGGTGACCACATAAGATTACCAGGACCTGAACATCTTGTGCCATTGAACAGCCAGAGTGACGTCTTGTAATTAAACTGTTGAGGGTTATAGCTCAGTTCCTCTTCTTTTGCATTAACCTCAATATAAGCTTCCTTATGATAGAAATTTTCATTTTCCAGTGTAATCAGTATTTAATTTGATGTTGGAGGAAAGGGAGAGGAGGAAAGGAGAAGCTCCGAGCTTTGGAAAATGCAGTCTAAAGATATGTCTTTCGTTTGCATTTAAAATGTGGTGAATGGGGTTACTGGTTTCTGAAATATTCTACAGAATATCAGGTGATGTAAAGAAATCTCAAGCAGCTTGGTTTGGTGCTGCTGAAGATGAGATTGAAAGAGCAAATGAGTCCATTCAGGGAAGGAGGAGGGAGCTAACACAGAACCAATATGTCCCTGGCCCAGCAGATGCTCTCTTGCAGCTGATTAACCTGGGCAATGGCCTGCCACAGACCCGGGAGTAGCTCACCTCAGCTCTCACCAAGCCACAGCCTCCTGAAGCTTTGCTGTTGCACCGAATGCAGCAGCATTTTCATCCAGTGCCAGTGTTGGCCCACAGGGTATAAGGAGATTTGGGTCTTTCCTTGTCCTCAGCCTGGTAGGGAAGCCCCCCTGGGTGGGGGTGACTTGGAAATGCCACAATGTCACAACCTGTTTGTCACCTGCTCTAAAACAGACTGAAACAGATGGAGGAAAAAACCCAAACATTATACAGCAGAGCAACAACCACCAATCTAAAGTTAGTATTTATCTTTCCTTTTACATGAAAGCACTGTCTTTCCAGTATTTATAGACGATAGATCCTGAATTTCTAAATGCCAAGAGGTGATTTCTGAGTGCTGAGAGACAGAAATGCTGCCTGCTTCAATCCTACAGCTCAGAATGTTTAAGATTACTACATATATGCCCACAGCTACCCTTACTTAATAATCAGGTTGTATGCAGAAACCCTGAAGGTCCAGACAGAATCATAGATTACATATGTCCATTTAATTTTCCTTCGCCTCATTTAGACCATTTGCTGCCAAAAGTTTAACTCCCTACCCAGTCTGTCTCTTTTTCTATTTGCTTTTAATTTTGGATGAGTTGAGTGTTTCAAGCCTGATCAAAACAGGGGGTTTGTGTGGCTTACTTCAACTCATGTCTGAAAATGTGAAGATTTCTAGCAGTGAACTGTGCACTAGACCTTGACAAGCAACGGCTGAATATTTTCCCACACCACCTCAAGCCTGACTGGGAGGGACATGCTTTTGTACAGACAGTTTATTATGTTAAACATACACACATTATATTACTACGGGGGTAGGCTACAAACAGTGCTTTAAAAAAAGGGCATAGCAAACATGCAATTTGTATTAATCACTACGTGCACTTAGAACTGCAGGAAAGTTCCTGAGTGCATTCAACAGTTCCATATTTTCTGGGCATATCTCACTGCATTGCCTTCAAATACAATGAAGAATGTGCTTGAGGATTCCCAGTCCTGTAGTAAGTAATCTCTTAATTAGGAACGTATTGCCTCTCAAGGCAGTTCAAACACATGCTTTTAATCCTGATTTCATTTAAAGTCAAGGCCAAGATTAGATTTAAAATATCTTTTCGTTTGAATGACAGCTTATTTGAGCAGACCACCTGAACATATTAGTGTGATTATTGTGTTACAATGCATGTAAGAATAGTGATTTGTATTAAATTACAGTATTATAATTATAGAATCATGAAATATCCTGAGTTGGAACTCACAAGGATCACTGAAGTTTACCTCCTGGCACAGGACAACCCCAGGAATCACTCCATATTGGGTGTGACATAATATGCTATTACATTATATCACAATACAATAAAATATACTACTATATATTACATTAAAATATGTATAAAATAATAATTTGTATTAAATTTGTTTAAATAATTGGAATTAAACTATTAAAATGCTGTTTCAGTGATTTTAATTATAACAAGAGGCAGTATTTTATGGTTCTTGTATATTTTAGCTTAAGGTAAATTTTAAAGTTTTTAACATTTTCATAAATTACTTACTGCCTGCACAAATTAGTTTCTAGCCTTACTGAAGATAATGATAACTTTAAAAAATAATTTTTAAAGAGATGTTATTTATTTTAAGTACTCTAGGTGGCTTTGGCCACATGGTAGATGTAACAAAAATTGAAACCAGTAAACATTTATTATAAAACCAATAATCTAAATGTAGAGATACCAGAATTTAGAAAACAGTAGGATGGTGGATCCAAAGAATCAGAGTTTTGGCCAGAGATTGAAGTCTTCAGCTTATGTGCAATTCAAGAGGAATTCATGGTTAAGAGCATTTCCCAAGAGCTTCCTCAAGATTGTAGTAGAAGTTTTAAGAAAAAAAACAGTAATAACAGGTCTTATGCAGAACTTCTTATCCACACATCTCTTGGGAGGAACATATACAATTGATTTGACATTAAAATTACGCCATTAGCTGCTCCATCACTCATTGATTTCAGTCAGGTTTAAAATACTGTTCTGGTGATGTCAAACCAAAAAGAAAATGAAATGTCATAGCCCAAGACATGCACAAATAGAAAAATGGAAACACTCAGGAAGTTTTGAAGCATATTAAGGGTTAGGAGAAGACCAGGAGCTCTCTTAAGTCTGTTATTTGAGGATTGCTGTGGAAATGTATGTTCAAATCTTGGTTTTGCCAGCAAGCACCTGGGAAGTGGTCAGCAAAATAAATGTGACAACCCTATTCTTGTCCCAAAATGAAGCAGTATGTAAAGAGTGAAAATAACCATCTATGCTTGATTAATTAGGTTTGTAAGTATTCTTCAAGAACTAAACAATATTTCTAAAGATTTCAATAGTTCAAAGATTGCCCTATGGCCGCCTGGCCAATACATCTTCCAGCACACACAGTTTACAAGCATTTTTCTTCCCAATATGTTGTCTTCGTTTGGTGTGACATTGTTTGAGCACAGGTCTGTTTGGGTCAGCGTGGTTTTCTTCACATCACAGCGGTGGTGCTGAGGACAGCACTCAGACCATACATCTTCCATGTCATTTCAGTCAAAGGCACATGATACTTCCCGGTGCCCAATCAGGAAGGGTCCGGAGCTGGAACAGGGGGGCATATTGGCAAACTCAGCTTTCTTAATGACAGCCATTGTTGCAGACAAACAAAAGCACGGTTCTGAATATTAGCGTGCGGCCGTGTGTTAAGGTCATCTGTATGGCACATCCATCATCTCCCAAAACAGGGGGCAAAATGCTTTAAAAAAAATCTGTCAAAACATGGTATTTTCAGAATATGCCTCAAAGCTGGCAACTGATACAAGCGCAGCGACCGCTTTGAACAGTCCTTCTCCTCCTCCTCCTCAGCAGTTCTGCACAGGGGCAGTGGAGAAAGAACACAAGATAATACATATATTCTTCCTAACTGCTAGTAGAGGGGCTACTTTAATTAGGCTACTCAATTAAAAGAATTAATCTAATAATCTGTAATAATTAGGCTGAACAGCAGTTCTTCCTATAAGTTAGAGCTCCACAATGGGTCTCACAGTGACTAATTACTAATGGGTAGTCAGCAACGCTCTGGTTTTGAGGCTCACTGTTACACTGTTCACTTGTGAAAGCATCTGAAAATTGAAATAAAAAGGATATAATGCAGCAGGCTGGAATCTCTGACTGATCCTTCAGTAGTCATGAAAATAATGCCAGTGAGGTTACACCAATCAAATGTCAGTCATATTACTTATGTCAGCAACTGTTTCTCAGTATATGACATTCACAGTCTGACCCTTAGGTGGCATGGAAGGGACAAAACTGTTACAATTATTTTTAGAGGTCTCTTTAGTAAAATTAATAGATGACAATTATTATTATGGAAAATTCCATTACCGGTGTTCATTCATTTAGTTAAATTAAATAGTTGGCTCCTTTGTTCACTGAACAAATACTGATGTCCCAGTCATTTTCTGCCCCACTAAACAGAAGCCAGAAATATTATTTATTGGTCACTTTGGTTTTAATAGCTGCTCAATGAACAACAGAATTGTACAGATACATATTCAAAAGGAAAACCTGATTAATAAATTTCTGTAAAATTTCCTTTCTTTTTTTTTTTAATTTGGGAAGATTATTTATTTAACAGTGGAACAATGAAGGGGAACAACACTGGAATACTCACAAGTATTTTGCATGATCAAAGCTGAACCTGGCTGATGCCCTGAGCCCTTCCAACAAGGGGGCTGCAGCAGGGGGGCTCCTGGAGGCTTCCCCAGCAGCACTGGTGTGGCAGCAGGTAAGTGCCTACCACCTTTTTACAAAGTCCCTGGATGCATGGCTGAGCTCCCTGAGTCCAGAAATGCTTCTCAGAGACTTTTCTTATGGCTCCCTCTTCCCAAAAGCTCTTTCCTAAAACCCAGTAGCAGATACATTGCTCCTGGTCATTACTGTTCTTACGTCCCTAGGTGCCTGCCAGGAACAAAGGACAGGTTTGGTCACTACCTTCTCAATCCACCCCTGGTGACAGCTCACCCCACACTCCGGGGCTGCAAGCAGAGGTCAGTTGTCCCTGCCACCCCAAACAAGGCTCCCGCCTACATTTCAGGTGGACACCCACCTGCCAGTCAAATAACACAACCATACAAGAGGCTTTCACTCAGGTCACATTAATAAAAACCCAGATGCAAAACCAAGCATCCCATGCAACAAATATTTCCAATATTATTAGAATGATTGGGTCAGATTCTCCATTGACTGCGAAACAGCACTTGTTCAAAGACTGAAGGAACAGCCAAATAGACAATGTGCATGGAAAACAAATCTAGGCATGAGTTACTGCCCTGTTTGAGCCACAGAACTGATTGCATATTAAAAGCTGGAACTTGCTTTGGCAGTTGATCCTTTGCTGGATTGTTGAGTGCCTGACTTTGTGTAACATTTTCAGAACAAAAATTAGATAACTACACAGAAGAGCCACTACGTCCACACATCCCAGCTGCCAACATACATCTCCTAATTTTTTGAGAAAGATCAATTTCTCCCTCCAAAAAAAGTCATATATTTTGAAAGAAACAAAATCATGTAAAGTTTTCATTAGTAGGATAGGGAAGTATTTGCTCCCTTCAAAATCATGATTTTCTTTAGACTTCTGGTTTGGTTTGGGTTTTTTTCCCTAGAGTATAGTTCATAAGGATTTCTCTAGGAGACGGTAAATGCCAGAAACAACACTTGGATTATGGAAAATTGTCATCTGCACTAAGTGACCAGAGAAAATTTTGGTTCCTGTCTTTCATCTACAGCCCTATCACACAATTACACCAATAAGCTCAGAATTTATTGATACTTATGAAATCCACATGCTTGTGTCTGTCCATACATGTACAGTTTGTAGGACTGAGTGTTTTAGGTGTGCATGAGAACTAAGCTACACGGAGGAAAGAAAAAAAAGGTGTTTGTTGTCTGAACAATGATGGACCAAAACTGAGTCTTTTTATATGTGAAATTATGCAGATCACAAATACTTAGATTCTCATTCTGCTGGGCCATATGGGTACCACTATCATTTAGGCCATTAGGAAATTTAATACACCCCTGCTTTTGTCACTGCTATCAACTTAATGTCATTTTTTTCAGTCCCAGTGTCCAACATGTGTTTAGCAATTTTATCTACACAATAAATAAAATCAACTTACCATAAGCACTTCTTCTATTTAATTGGTGGATACATATATAGATCTACACTCCTGCTATTTATAAAAGCATCTGAAATTTTTTCTAATGTCCCTTCCTCTTATCATACAGAAATCCGCTCCCCAGTCTTTCTGCTTGTGTTTTTATCAACTTTCAACAACATTGAAGCACATGATCACAAAGAGTCATACAGCATAAGCTGGTCCCATATCCACAGCTAATTCATCATACAGTCTTTGCAAAATGCAGAGAGTGTTACTGTAAATGGAATGGTATTGCACACTCCCTGGCAAATAGAAGAAAACCACAAGACCTGTTTATCATCGATCTTCTTTAGGTACACTTGACAGGTGATACACAAAGCTGGGGCTGATACAGACATCAAATGAAATATGTGTAAAGGTGACCAGAGCAAGTGATTCGGTGGTATTAGGGGCAGCATAGGTTTAGGAAACCACAGAAGTACTGACAGCACAGTAATGGGATTAACCATATTAGAGTAGAAGAAACATCCCTAGTGCTTCAGCTAATCTGAAGCAGCCTGCTCTGAGCTCTGACTGCCAGACTCTGCTGCCTGCAACCCAAAAGTCTTGCAGGGCTCCAAGTTAAACCACCTTCAAGTGCAGCAGAAAACCCATGAAACAGTCCTGTGCAAGGAGGATACATGCAATGGGGCACATTGCCTGAGGGGCTTGCAGAGACCCCACCTCTGCAGCCTCCACCAGCCCATGAGACAGATTAGTTAGGACTAATATACAAGTATATAAACGATATATTAGCCTATATATTAAGTATATATTTGTATATTATATGCATATAATATGTACAAATATAATGTGATCTAGTGTGATATATAATATAATATAATATAATATAATATAATATAATATAATATAATATAATATAATATAATAAATATACACAACTACGGCTTCACTGGGGGCTCCCAGACACCCTGAGGTCTCTTCTGACCATTCTGAAATTCAGTGGTGAGTGTTAGTTTTGTGATAGATTTTCTTCTGAGAAAACAGATAACTAACGGTAGGAAGGTTTGCTCTCCAGGCCCAATCCAACGAAAATAAAATTCAGATTGAATTGCTTTCTGAGAGATGGATACAAGTTTTGCCTAAGATTACCAAAGAAAGGGGCTGTGAAGTCCTTGCTTAATCTCCCATCTAAACCATCTGCTTGAACATAACTGCTGGAGAAAAAGAATTACAGTGTAAATGAAATAGAGGGAAATACAGAAATAACAGTTTTCTTTTTTTTCTCTTTTCATTGTTTATGACCCTGAAACTGCTAATGTGTGACAGAAAAATGGCAGCAGAGTACTTCCCAAATTATATTGAGTTCATGGCCCACTTCAGCATGTTGGAGATGGTAGCAGAGCCAAAACATCCAATAAACATATGTGATGATTTAGCAAACAAAGCTGACAAAGCTGAAACAAGGCTAACTCGAAAAGTATTTAATATGTTTTATCAGAAAAAAATCCCTGTATTCTGAGTAAAGATTTCTTATCACTCTCTATGTGAATGGACTTCAAAAAAATATATGCAGCAAGATTTTAAATACACAACCTAACACTTACTGGCACATACAATCACCACACATCCCTCACTAATCTCCCATTTAAGCCAATTTGGTTCATATAATCTACATAAGATGTGTATTAAACAATGATGAGAACACCACAGTTCAGCTGTTCTTAAAGTGAGATACATTTTACCCTAGCAACAGAATAAACAGTACATGCTATCCAAATGTGTCAGTCCATCAGCTCAGCAAAGGACTGTGCCATGATTTAGGAGAACTGGATGAAGCAGACAAGTCTGTGCTCCAGGACTTAGCCAGAAATGGCTGCACTGCTCTGTAACCCGAATATTTGACATTTTATAGAGACTTTTTTTTTTTTTTTTTTGCCAGGCAAGTATTCACCTGTTCCCAGTATGAAGGTCATGGCAGATCTTGTGCCTGGACACTAAAAGAAAGCTTTTCATTATATCTCGGCTTCAAAGGTCTTCTCTTGCTGGTTGCATAAGAGGGAGCTAATCAAAAATTAAACCCTGTACTTCAATATCTGGATGTTTGGAATTTAGTTCAATTAAAAAAAAATTCAAAACTTTTTCCTACAACTTGTCTTCATTCATAAACCAAAATATTATGCTCATGTATCATCATCTGAACACTTTGATAATGTTCTTGTGAAACAAAGTTTAAACCCAAAACTGTACCTTGAACAGCAGAAGTATCAAAGCACAGAAACAAATTTATTTTCATACAAGGAAATGTTGTATAACCCATCCCCATTCTCTAGTTCATGTAGGAACCTGAATAATCAACAGCAAACTTTGATTTGAGGAATATTTCTGCCAAATTCCAATCTTCTGAGCATTTCAAGCAAAACAGTCAAAATATTAAATCCTGTCTTTCCCACAATGTGTGGTATTCCAGCTGATTACAAAAGAAAAAATATATCCTTTGAAATCTCATTAGCTATTAACTCAGAGATGAGATAATTTATGTCTTTTGCAACTGGAACATAATCTAGGACACAGATACTTGGGCTGTTTACCTCGCTCATTCCAAACCATTTTTGAGATTTTAAAGTCTAAAGATGGCCTTGCATGCTTAATGTATTTCAAAAGCAGATGAGGAACAGATTATAATTTACTAAATGCACTGTAAAAAAGCATATAACATACTTTTAATAAAATACCAGGAAAAGAGTCTAAGAACAGACAAAGAGATGAGTAGTTGTGCATAGGAAAATCACTTCAAAATCATCTTTTGGATTAGAAGCACTTTATGAAGAAAGTGGTTTGTAATGTTTTTCCATCATTGTCTTAGGACAACATCTGGTGTTCTAAGAAGGGACTGCTTTTACACACAGGTCCTTTGCCTTTGCTCTTTGTGACACAATGTTGGCAATATGTACCTTTTATTTTTAAAACAAATTATTTTGCTGTTCTTGTACATCTTCATGTCTGGAAAATGGCACGGCAGTGTGTATGCATGTATATTGCATGTTTAAGTGTAATTGTGTATGAAGACACATTTTCATGCCACCTTTTCTCTCCAATTCTGCAAAATGCCTTTAACACCTCACCTCAGGCCTTAGGAATTCTGCTGAATTTTCCTAATAATCATTTATCTGCTTATGAATATTTCTTATGGAAAGAGACTCTTGGCTATTACATCTAGCAGGCATTCAAGTTTATAAATTCCAATTATTAGAATTCTGTTCAAATCTCTACCCAAAATCTGAGGGACATATTCCAGCCAGGTGAGCAGAGAACTCTGCAGCCTCAGATGGGCAGCAGGTGGAGCAGACATGGAGGAACACCTGAAGAGGCACTGGGGGTTTGGGCATTACCTCCAAAGGCTAAAGAGAAGCAGTGATCTGAAAATCCAGCCCTCTGTCTAGCAGTCTAACGCTGGCAGTGCACTGAGACGTAGATTTTCTGCAGCATCAGCTGGATAATGGTCCTAATCTTCGGCTGGACTGACTTCTTGCTAAAAACAGAAGTATTCTTTTTCTTTAACACAGATAGGGATATCACTGAGGAGAAGTGGGATATGCACTGAGCAAAAGAGCAGCCGTCATGAACCAAGGAGGTCACAAGAGCTCAGAAATGCAGGTAATGCATGAGAGGACCAAGGGGAATGCAGCATATCCGCACACTGTGCTTGCTCAGACCACTGCAGGGGAAAAAAGCTGATTAGGAGGCTCATCACATAAAACACACTGGCTTACTCCTTTCTCCAGAAGAAATAATCACTCCTGGAAGCATTATGGACCAGTGAACTTCCTCGTCACAAAGGAGACAGAGCCAATAAAATGTGTTCCCCTGCTCACCTATGGGAGAGTATCATGGCCTAATGAAAACTCGTTCTATTTACTGCCTCACCTGCAGAAAACAGCAACAGGGTAATTCAAGATAAAACCACATTATTTTCTTTTTGCTCAGTGTCTCCTGGGTGTACTTGCACAACTGCCTCAAATGTCAGCCTGTGCAGAGGCTCTCTGTGAGCAGCACTGCAAGAGCAGCAGATCCCGCCTCTGGAATCAACAGGCCTGGTTTTGATAAGTAAGAATGAAAAATGGGGGTTGGTGGGAGCACCCTGGAAGCCACATGGTTGGTGCTCACTTGACAGCCTGTCCAGCAACGCCAAGGTCACGAGTTTGCCATATGGGCTGTTCACTTACGGGTTGGACTTGATGATCCTTGTGAGTTCCTTCCAACTCAGAATATTCTGTGATTCTGTGTCACCATATCAAAGGACAAAAAAAAGACACTGTTGCTTGTGAACAGCCAAAAGTGTAATGTCACAACAACAAGGCACATAAGCCTTTCTGCTTATAAAGAGAAATTTCAAACCCAGTGAATTGTAAAATATTGCTTGAAGTTCGCTTTGTAAGATATCTTAATTTCTTTCTGCTTTTATTTTCGGAGAGACGGGGAAGAGGGTGGGGGACCTGGGGGAGAGGAGGTCCTCTGTATGTTTATGTGAAATATGATTGTAATGAATGCTTACGTAACAATAATCCTAAATCAAGACCTCACATATCACATTTCACCTGAGAAACTTTGTGTGCTTCTCCTGACAAGATGGACCCAAATCCCAAATGACTGTGAATGGTTCACCTGCAAGTTCTCCCTCATGCAGTCTTTCACTTCACTTTTGCTTTCCCATTCTGTGTTCTGCAACCACTATTACCATCATCCCTCGGGGAGAGCAGTGCAGCTTCAGAAGGGACCTGGCAATACCTTCATTGCTTGTCAACTCCTCTTCCAAACTCCTGTGAAGGAAGACATGAGAAAATTCTCAACTGATGCAATTTGCTGTAATCAATTAAAATTTAATTTGCGATAGTCAAACCCCCCGATTTCATTTTGAATGACAATAAAGCTCAACAAATCTCTGCATGGAAACTTTCAGTGCCTTCCCCATTCAGGCACTGTCTGGATGATATGAAATCCAGAAAGCACACAAGTTGCAAAGGCAGCATGCTCAAATTAATCTTACCCTCCCGTACTAAGCTCCTCTGGAAAAAAAACACTAACTCATTTCAGGTTTGAGTATTCTGAATCTAAAACAGCTCTTATCTAAACTTGCCTATGTGAGATTTACAAATGAGAAAAGAACAAATAAGGAGTAATTTAAATTTTAATTTAAAACCCCTCCATTTTCTTATCCCTTATCAAACTGCCAGCATTTTTCCTGCTAACAATGAGCTGAGTGTCATGGGCACAGCACAGCCCCCTACCACAAACCAAGTAATCTCTTTCATCTAAAACCCTGATCCCTTTAATAAACAAAATACGAAAAGGCAGTCAAAATTACGCTCTGGCTTTATGAAAGAAGCAGGGAAATCCTTAGAGCACAATCCCCTACTTGTTATTTTCACAGCCCGTGTGACCCAAAGTCATTCTGAAGGATGAAAAGACAGAGGCTGCCACCAGATCTCTGCCATGATTTTTCCACAGTTCCCAGCCTTAGCCCATCTGTTATGCAGCGGCCACATGAATGGCATGTGTCAAGAGAGTCATCACTGTGCAAACTGTCCAAAGAAATCAACCAGCCAACTTCCTTTTGCTTCCATGGCTTCAGCAATTGTTGCTGAGCCAGCCACCATATGGTGAATAATTAGTTTTTCGACCCCACTCTAGAAAAATGTTCGCTCCATTGCCAGGCATTAGCAATATGTGTGTTAATGAACAGCAGATGATGAATGCCTATACATTAACAAAAGTTGAGATTTTCTGGCAGCGAGCTGCACTCACTGCAAAAATCCCAGTTACTCTTAAGGAACCGAGAGATGGATGGCAGCAAGTCCTGGCTGAAAAGTGCAATTCATCCAAAATTTCTCCATTTCTCAAACATTAAAGGAACTTTGCAATAAACCATCCCACTCCTCTCATCTTGCTTCTCCCTTTCTTAAAATGATCAATTCCAGCCACGTAAAGGATTGGCAATGCAAAGCTCTCAAACAGACATCCTCTGTTCTCGGGCAATCGAGGTGCATTGTGTAAATACCCGGGACGCAGGTTCCTCCACACTTCTTTTTGTCTGAGGGCTTGATGCATATGAATTTATACTGAGTACCTGCAGTGTGCAAGCCCCTTGAGGAGTCAGTCCCAGACTTCTGAGCAAACACTCACCTCCAAGGGCCAAGGCTGGTAAATATGTCTGATGGTTCCATCAAATGGACTTAAAAGCTCAGCTAAGACCTCTAAGTACACTTTGCTTCATGAAGTGAGTTTTTTTCCTAGCCCTCTAATTAAAAAGAGATCTTCCTTACATTCTTGTGTAGGATATATCCCCATATTGTGCAGGTGTCATAAACTGATGACCACATTCAGGAAAGCTGATGGTTCTGACTCTTGCCTGTCATTAGGAGAGTTCCAAATGCAGCCCAGAGACATTTTTTAATAAAATATTTGAAAACAGACTTTTTAGGAAACAACTACTTGTCTTGGGGACAACTACAACTCTGGCATTTATATTTTGTATGTCGAGATGTTTTAACATGCAACACAGTTGTAACACCTTAGATGAAAACCATTCTTCAGAAGACTGGGAACAGTACAGGTTGCCAAGACACCTCAGTTTCCTTCATGTAGATTCAATGGTGAAAGGCACAGAGCCAGGTGTAGAGCGTGGTCCCTGATCAGATCCTGTTGCTGTCACTGGCAAACTTTTGGCAAGTCATTCACACTTTGTGCACCACATGGCCCAGCTGGACCACTGTACCAATGGTACCCAACTCTCTCCCCAAAGCATCTTTTTGGCTATATGAATAACTCAGGAGCAAGCAGAAGTCAATTGGACCACAAAGGGCAGCTGTACACGTGTGACCTCACTTTCCAGATCTGACTAGTGGGAAGGTTTTGAAATCTGTTATTTTATCATGTGTTAAGCCTGTCCATTAGTCAGGCAGTTTTTTCCCCAAGACTAATTTTGGACACAGCTAACACAATGCACAGTACTGATGGCTTTTGGTTTCTTACAATTTTATTAACAGAACGTGGTTGCAGATTTAACTCCATTTGGTGCAGTCTCAAGCACTGAGTGTCCCATTTAATTTGTGTGAGTGTATCAAAACAAGAAATTATCATCTGACAGCCAAATGTTCCACTAAATCTTGCTGATAACTGTCAGTACAGGCAAGAGTTCACCCTCTTTACTTGAAATAGTGGTATTGACTATCGAAAAGTAAAATTTACTACCTTCAGGAGTCTAAAATTTACAGGAGAAAAGGACCACAGAACTATAAAGCTAATATAAATGATGCTACAAGCTGCTTGGTAGCACCTCCCTATGGCAAACACCTTTTTTAGACATGACCAGCTTCTTTCAGTGGATCTGAGTCATTTGGACATTCTGGGCACAGTATCTTAATTTTGATTAATGAGTAACAATGACATACAAAGAACAGAGTAGAATTATCTCTACACAGCAAGAGCTGGAGTGCCAGGACTCTGGTATGGAGCTCTGGTCCAGTAGCCAGGCCAAGCTTGAGACTGAGTTAGATCAAACTCTGGGATACAGTTCCATGACTCTCAAACTTGCAGGCAGACCTGGTTCAAGAGATTCCTGTCCTCTGTGCTTATCTGTGCTACTGCCTTCAAACTGCTTCTAACACATCCTCCCCTGTGCCTCACAACATAGAAAAGTTGTGCAAAAAAAAGGAACTTAAAAAAAGTAACTTAAAGAAAGCCCAAAATGCCATGGAACTCCACCCCAATCAGTAATTAGCTGGGGAATATTTGTACTGTGAAAATTCCCAGCATTCAAAATAAAGGTTAGTTGTACCCATAGATGTACCAATAGACATTCATAATTACAACATTTGGCCAAAACATTTGGCAGTTATTCAATTCTTTACATTAATAGGATTTACATTAGTAGGATTTCTACATACACAAAATAAATTGAGAAACCACATCAACAATTGTGTTTCAGGTCTCAGAAATTCTTTATTTTATTAAAACAGAATTCTGATTCTTTGTAATCAAAGTGATAACATTTGTACGCATGACATTACCTAATTCCCTGTAAAATCATTTGCCTGGTAAGCAAATCTCCATTTTAAAACACATATTATGATTTAAAGGCAGTGAACCTTCATCATTTATGATCTGCTAGCTTTGATTTTGGCTGAGATAGCACTTCCAATCAAATTCTTCCTTTGTTCAGACAAAAATATGCTTCTTAGAGTTACAAGATTTCAAATAACACAACAAAAGTTTTTAGCCTCTTTAAATTGTTCAAGGAGAGACATCCATCACCTTGTGGATGTAACATCTGCTGGCTGTGACTGGTCACAATGGGTATTTCAGTGCCCCTAAAAAGCTAGTATATTTTCTTCACTTTATGACATAACCAGTTTTCCAGCACAAGTAAAACTACTCTCTGCCTGCTGTCATCGAAATGTTTCTAAAACTCCAACCACCTAAAGCGTCCAACCAGGAGATGAGCTACAGCAGCTACAAAAGCTAACCATATTTTGCTGAACAAAAACCATGCTTTCCCGTATTACTCTCAAAATTTCAATTCATCCCCAAAGAATGAATATCTATATAATTCTTTTATCACCCAGGATAATGCCAAGGCAGACTAGGTACCTTCACTCCTGTGTGCAGAGAGGGCTCTCCATGGCTGACCATGGAGAATGTAGGAAACTACAGAGACTCAGAGAAGGCCACAGAATAAAAATACTGAAATGATTGTCACAGTTTATCTTTGAGAGGAGGTAACAACAGATATGATTAAAGTGCATAAAACAGTAGATGGCCTAAAAAGTGGGAGCTTTTATGAGGATTTGTTCAACACCTACAGGAACAAGGAGACAGTCAGTTGCAAAGTTCCTCCAGTTACTAGAGTGCAAATATGATGATATTTTCCTAAATACTAGCCATGGAGAACACTTCCGTTGTCACAAATAGCCTGGGATCATATCATCTTGCATGTCAACAATAATAAGAGAGAGAAAAGTCAGTCATTGTAATGATAACCAGAGTCTGGAGAGGTGGTTAGGAGAAGGTAATAGTGTGGAACTCCACTATACATTAGAGGGTTTGAGCACCAGGTAAAAATAACACTTTTGCACAAGTGGAACCACAGACCCATTTTTCTCCGGCAGGATTTCTACTTCTATTGATGATAGATGATACAGAACAAATACATCTTGAATCTTAACAGCCAGGAAACTATATGGCAGTGATATCTGGAAAAGATATATCTTATTTGCTACCTGATTAAATTCAAAACCAGAGTCACACCATGAACTCAGAAGCTTTCACGCTATTTTATTGTCGGTATTCAGGTAGAACTAGAATTTAAATAATGGGTTCCTGGGAAATCTATGAAATGTGATTCTTGTGAAAAGAATAGAAGGAGGAAGAATTAAGTACCCTTATTATCTTTACAGAAAAAAATTAAATCTGACTTTTAAGAAGAATAGCGTATACCCAGAACAAAACAAAAAACTGTGATAGTATTCATAATAATGTAAAAGGTAAAAATATTCTCAGAATAATTGGAGAACACACAAAACCACAAAATCATTGTGCAAACTAAAAAGTTTAACTTTTTAAAAATGTCAGAGAGATGGAATTCAGATATTGCATTGAAAATCTGTGGAATACCTTTTTCAGCTAGGCTTTGAAAAAAAGCCCTTCCATTTCAAAAAGAATATCTTTAAAAGTCATTATGTAGTTAAATGATCTTAAAAGACTGCATAGAGGCAGCCAAGGAAAATTCCTGACACGCATTTTAATGGCACTGGTGCAGTGGCATTTATAGCAATGTTCAAGATAAGCAGTAAGAATGTATACCATTATTTTAGTTATTTGTGGTTTATTTAACTATCCTTAGGACTGTTCTAGTGGTTGAAGAACGCATCTGGCTAAAAGATAGAGATTTTCTTAAGTATTTGCCTTTAAAATAGTGAAATATTTGCCTAAACAAAGGCCTTTAAAGCTAAAAGGCTAATACCCTTCCGCCGATGAATCCAAATTTTGCCAAAGAGGGCTATGCTGGCAACCTGCCAGGAGCTTTAAGGCTGAAGCTAATTTGCATGAAATGGAGGAAATTGCAGCTGCCCTGAGAATTAATATGGAGACACAGACAGCCCCAATTGAGACAGAACACTGCACAACGGGATTTGTGAATACAAACATGCCACACTTCCTTATTTAAGATGAAAGTAGCTATAGGCAACAGAATAAGTCTCCATGAAAGCTACTTAGATACCTTTACCCCCACCTTTCAGGCCAAATGACCTCATTTCAAACCCAGGTGGGGGCTGTCACTAGATCACAAATGGAAATGAAAGTTGATTCCAGAAGACAACCACTTTCAGAAAAAGTGCTTGAGCATAGGATTAAATCCCATTCAAATACTCTCCTGGAAAAGAATACAACTCAACACGTTCTTAAAAGCACTTAAAAGTTCTTTAATCAGGGCCTGAAAAAGCTCCTCCTAGTCATTACTTGTTGTCACCATCAACGCATGGTTGTATGGCTCAGGACCACATGAATCACTGAAGCTGGATACAGGATGCTTGCACATCTGCTCTGAACAACTCTTGAAAAATTGCATCAGTTTTTATTAGTTTGATCACACTGACAGGATTTCATGCTCTTCATATAAAATAACCTCTTGATGTTATTACCAAGATTTCTACAAGATGTCTAAGTGATGTGTTTGTGTAATATCTCAATGTAGTAAGTACTAGTGTTATGACTTGTAAGGGAAAAAAGGCACATTGCTTTAGGTTTTCATCATACTTCTCATCCTACACAATGGTGAGCTGACTCTCAAAAATATAAAAACCTGTGAAAGTACATCACAAGCAGTTAAATACACAAAGACAATCTGAATTTTCAGTAACCAGATCTGGTATTACCAGCCAGTTCTAGTTATTCTCAGTTTGAACTTCCTACATCCCTTCAGGAGGTTGGTCGGTTCCTTACTCCTGTAACACACATTGTCCCAGCAAAATCACACTCTTCCCTTCCTTTCCTGGCTGTAGCAATTAGCTTTTCTAGTGCTGGCTGTTGCACTGAAAACAATCACTGCTCCAGCAAGAGGGGCTATTTCCAGTATAGACAATTGCACACTTTTGCCATGTCTTACAGAGGCTGTGAGGCTGCTTCTTTATTAAAGGGACACTCCTCTTACCTGTGGCTTAGACTGAGGCTCTTCACTCCCTTTATCTTCTTATCTTTTCTCCATATCCCACTCTGCAATAGCTCTAATCCACCCCAACCAGATATCCAAATCTTGTTTGACCTTGCAGTAGTCATTGCTACTTCTCTGTAATTTCAGAGCCCATCCAAAGCTGAAGGACAAGACAGCCATGCAGGGTCACCGAGCAGAGCCCTGTACTCCTGCTTCTAAGGTAGATATCTAAAGCAGAGAGCTGGGATCACCTGAAAAGGTGTTTATCATTCTCTCCTGTATATAAAAAGAGTTTGGACAAGTAGATTAGTTCAGATGAGTTGCCTGACTTCTAGATAGCTAAAATCCAGGGAGAGAAAATAACACAGTTAGAGAAATTAACGGAACAAGACAGCGCAACTCCTGATTTCCATTATCCTGTTTTCATATGGGCCTCCTCAAGGAATAGGCACAAACCCACACTGGTGTCCTGCAGCTGTTCCATACCTCTCTACAGGCAGCTACTTTTTTTCCTTCCCTTGCTGGACTGGTGTTTCTGGCCTGTTTTCTACAGAGCAGAGCTTGGGCCAGGGCTGCTGCAGGGTACATGGGGCTCTCCCCCTGCTGGCCCACCAAGTGCCCTATGCTCTGGAGCAGCTCGCTCTCTCTGTCACAAAACACTGCACAAATCCTACACAGCCAGAGTGAAAAGCATATATTATGTTATCCTTTCATTTACAAGTAATCAGGATAGCCAGAGCAAACTTTGTTTGTAGTAATTTTGTACAAAATCTGCAAACTGTTCAGCATACAGGCAGTAAAAATGCACAAATAACCCATATACTGTCCTGGACCAGCAGACAAAAGCCTTGGAGCACACAAAAAACCCAGATCTAAAATTCAGAAGGTAATACATCTGGAAATAATTTGGGACCCTGTGAAGCCAGCTTAAACTGTTCTTTCAATTTTAGGAGATGAGACTGACCTAAAGCTGACTTACATTGCTTCTTCTGTGCTTCAGCACATTAACTTTTAATTTCAGGTAACAAGAACAAAGAAAAATACTGCAAGAATGGCCTGGGGCAATGATTTTGCTATTGGCCCTTTCAGCTACAGTGATGCATCAAATCAGTATTAAAATAAAATTGAACAAAAATTATATCACCACACCCCTGCCAGCTCACCCAGAAATGTATTTGATATGTTAGAATAAAATCTTTATGTCTTTTGTAAACTGGTAAACACTCAACAGCTGTGAAAGATGTCTTAGTCAGATGATGGAATATGGATTTATAACCTAGCCCAAAGCAGTCAGTTAAGAAAATACTTTATTTAGACCCCGTGTCTTTGAAGAAGCTCTTTTTCAACAAAACATTAAACCTTGGGTTTATGAGGCTTTGCCTGATGAGAGGCAGAATGCCTACTCCATTCCTGGTGGGAAATGTGATGACAGTACCAGGACAAACACTTCTAAATGCATCTGTACAGGACCACAGGAGGTCAGACTTCATCTATTCCATCCCCTGCTCCAAGGCAGGATCAGCTTTATGTGTCCTAGCCCTGATTTCTATCAAAGTTATTCTGAGAAATTATGAGCACTCAAAGTATGTATCCTTGCCATTAAAAAAAAATCCAAACTAAATTCTGAGTCTGTAGTTTTAAAGTACTATGTCTTTCCCTATCAGCCATAGACAGGAAGAAAAACATTACTCCCTTCTTCTCTGCAACAGCCTTTCCTGTTCTTAGAGATTATTCCCAGATTTGCCAAGAGTCTCTTCATCTTTTCTGCTCCAAAATAGGCACTATGTCTCTCCTGCAATCTGCAAACCAAGTGAACTAAACACTCCAGTGACTAGGGCTGAGGAGTGCAGACAGTCTTGCACAGTGTTTCCCAGGACATGCCACTCTTATCCAGTCATCATCACCACCACAGCACATTGTAGCTGCTCATCAGCCTGAACACCTGTGTAGTCAGTTTTGCGCAAAGTCCCTTCTAGAATAACCCAGGCTATAAATCTCTGGTCACTTAGGAGAGTGTTGCCACATCAGCTGCTCTCAAAAGCTCAACACTGCTCATCTAGCAACAGAAAGGAATATACATGTTTCATTTATGACACAAACACTTGGGGGAGGGAACTGTTTTTTTCACTTTGGTAGATAAGAAATTCCTTTGAACAAAGAAACATTCCTGCAGTATCCAGCAGTCATGGCTCCCACTTTAAACTATACATCTCTATAGTTGTTGCTCATGTTGACAGTAGTAGCAATCTATATTCAGGTATCATATGTGATTCCCTTGCAACACACGTCAGTAGCCTTACCATTTCATCAGCCTTACCATTTTATCAGGGACATTGCTTCTCCTTTCACCGCAGGATTTTGATCAGCACCTAAGAGATGAAGGGAAAACGTAAAAGGCTTTATAGTGGATACTTATGTGACACCAGTCTGTAGGGGACTGTGTTTCTACATTCATCATTAATGAATGGCACTTACCACAGAGTGAAAGATCTTGTGCCCTATGTGTTTAAAATTCTGTTTATTGAGCAATTCTACCCATGTCATTACCCTTTTTGCTTTTAGTATTTCTATAGAAAATGATGCTGCACAGCCCTGGAATCACTCATCACCAATAGACAATAGTCTCAAACAATATTTTAACATTACTGGCTACAAAACATGACAGCAGAAGAAGGTTCTCAGCACAATTAAAATTGCAGAATAAAGTGCCATAATTTCTGGAATCCATGGTAGAAAAATGATTATGTAGTGTGAATCAATTGTGCAACACGATTCATAGGAGAATTTCTAAAACTTAAAGAATAAAGCAGGCTATAAAAAAGGGAATCCTAGGCAAATCAGATATACTATGAAAGTAAAGGAGGAGCTCACTGCAGGATGTCCTGCTGCTTGAAATTGGCCTTATCAGCCTGAAAGAGATTCATTTTCAGAGCAGCATTTGAAAAGAAAAAGTCAGGCCACTGGTGGTTTAATGCTACAGTCAATCAAGTTCCCATCTCTGGCAGAGCGAAGCAGAGTTGGTTTTAGCAGAAGGAAACGGTGGCACAGAGAGAAAAGGAGTCTGAAGACCTGTGTCCTGTGAAGTTCAGGGGATGCTGTGGGATTGAAACCAGTGGGACTGGACCCTGGAGCATTCTGAAGGTGGTGGGTGCAATATGACGGTCACCCAGCACTGCAGCAAAGGGTGCGCAAACAGGAGGCTGCAGTACATGTTGGGACAAAGGCATGGGTAGGAAGGTGGGAGCAGAAAGAATTTAGGAAGCCTGAGAAACAATGAGGAATAGTGAGAGAAAGATGTTTCCCTGGTCCTGTGAAAAAATACCCATCTCCAAGAGGATACAGAAACTCACTGTTTGAAAAAAGCACTCTGCTGGATTGATTTGCTATGGCACCTACATCCTTTAGAACAGATCTTCCAGAAGGCCTAGGATAGAGGATATCAGTTCATATGCATGCTAAGTTTCTGTAAGAGACCATGACACTGTAATTTGTTAGGTTCAATGTAACCCAGGTGTCCTGAAAGGCAGAAGGGCTGTGAGACTGAACTAACAGACAAAGGCCAGAATCTCTAATTACGGTGGTAACAATAAACACAGGCATGTATGTAGATAAAACATGGATATGCAAGTCATGAGCAGAATATTTTAGAAAGCCTTCAAGGCATTTTTTATTAGGACCCTTTTTTTTCATTACTGTATATCCAACCCTATGACATAAACACATGAAAAATCTTCAAGAATATTCTACTCACAAAAAATAAGTTATTTTGCGTCTTTGAAATTAACTCCACTGGGTCATCCAGCCACCACAGTATGTCCTCTTTTCAAGGGTTAAAGCTTCAATTTTAGCTCTGCTAAACCCTGAAATTTCAGACCTTTAACCTATCTATAACACAAGATTGATTACTGCTCATCCTACGTTCTGCACTGATGAAAAGAAGTGGGGGCTACAGCAGAGGAAGGGGTCAGCCTTCATCTATGAGGCAGAAAAGAATGCTTTTTGGAAAGCAAAGGTCATTAAAAAAATACAGAGCACTGGAATCAGTGTACAGAGAGAGAGTTTAATAGTCAAGTGCTGGATGCTGGCATCTTATCACACAGCTTCCCAAAGGCTGACATTAGCCTGTATTTACATGTGTGAGTATATGTTAACAAAAAGTGTGAGTCTGAACAACCCAAGTCACTTCTGTGCATGAGAACTGCTAGAATTGTGTGTTTCTCCAAAGCTGCCCCTGCCCACTAGCTCTACTCTCCAGCCAGTGACTGAAATGATACACAGAAGTGTTTGCTCCACAAAAGCAGCTAGATGAGAGCATTCCACATGTGCTCCCTGCCACACTCTGCAGAGCTAAACATAAACACAATGAAAGAAAAAACACCGGGTTTAAACTGAGTGTATTTCAGGCAGACAGGGACACTAGGGCAGGGTTTAGTATGCAGACAAATCTGCAGTATATGATCCATGGGGAAAAAATCAAGAAGCATACCTTATAGAGGGAGAGGTTTATAGAATTCCCAGTGCCTATGGAACTCTTATAAACACGCCGTCTTTTGTTCCTGCAGGGCTCCAAAGAAAATAAAAGAAAACACAAAGCAGAAGAGGCACCACTGAGTGAGTGCAACAGTGTTTTATTAATCCATGTGATTAATCCAGCATGCTGAGGAAGATTCTTTACAGAATCAAAACGTTCATGTTTTTTGATCCACATGGATTAAGGGAACACTGTGGCATTTGCTCAGTGGTGCTGCCTTCGCTTTGTGTTTTGGTTTTATTCTTTGGAGTCCAGCAGCAACAAAAGAGGGAGCATTTATATGAGTACAGCAGCATGGAGACTTGGATAACCTCCCCTCCCTTCCTGAAGGATGCTGCATGAATGTTTCTGAGGGCTACGTCTCTTGTTTGTGTCTACAGCCTGCCCTTCAGAAACCAAACCACTTCCAAATAATAGAAGGCTGTTTCTGCAAATCCTGAATGACAGTCGTGCTGCTAAGCGAGCTTTCTATAAATCAGGCACATACCTGTGTAAAGTAACCAGACAATAATTAGAAACACTAGCTACATTCAGAATTTATGTTGGAGGGGAGGAAAAAAAACACAACACAATTCAGCTGACTTCTTTTTGGCAAGGCAAAGCATTCAGGCATCATACATGGGACCTGACAAAATACTTATGTCTATGCTTAGGGTTAAAGCCAGACCCAGACTTAACTGCTTTGCATTTATCTTTTTTTGTGCTCAAATGCTTTGCTGTAGAGAGCCTGAATTTCTGCTTGTTCAAACTAAGAATGACCTGCAGCAGCAAGTTTACTTGTAACTAAATCAGGTGTAAGGGAAAACCCTCCAGCCTGCCAAAAATTTCAGCATCTGATTTCCAGGGAGCCATCCCAATCATATTTAGAGGACCACTTATTTGCTAAGCACCTAGGCAAAAGCATGAAAGAGTTTATAAACTCTATCCAGTATTGTAGCAGCTCATTTTCTGTGGTGGTGTCTAAATTCTCCATTGCCATGCTCTAAAGCCATCAGCAGTCTCTACACCTGTTTCTGAATTTTACTTTCAGGCTTCTTTGTACACTCTTCTTTTGCTTGTGAATTGCTTCTTTCCTACCTCTTGGATCTGGCTTCTCCCTATGACCCCCTGATCTTGCTGGGTTTAATCAAGGTGAATTTTCTTGGGAAATTGGCCCATTTTCATCCTTCTCATGCTCAGAACAAGGGAAAAAAACTCCACATGCTATCAAATACAAAGGGTAACTTGACCAGATCATGCCAAGAAGAGCAGTTCTGTTAATGCAGCTCTAAATAATAACATATAAATAATTATGCTCTTTGAAAAGTTCAGGTCTCTGGCAAAAGGCAAATCCTGGACAGAGGCATAAATCCTGCTTGAGATCTAGTCCTTACTCCCAGGGAGCTCCAGTGTTTTTCAAAGAAATAGTCTCAATCTTTCCCCGCTAGCCCAGCAAAGTTTTCACTTCTCAGAAGCAGCATGACTGTTTAGTTGAAACTGTTAAAAAGACAATACACTATCTAAGACTGACAGTAAATACAAAACAATTAAATCTAAGAAGTTAAAATTTGGCAATGTGTCCTTGTTGCCTTCCACCACTGATAATATAAAACTTAAAGAGTAGGATGTCCATACCTTATAATAATGAATAAAGATTAAAAATTGCAGCAGCAATATCTGATAATCCATATATCAACAAAACCTTTTCCCTCTTATTCCAGGTATTACAGCTTATTTACACATTTCACATAGGTTGAAGTTAGTTCATGCAAAAAACTGAAAACCACTCAGAACGCTCCAGCTTGTCTGTTTTCCCAATATTCTGCTTGATGACCACGCATCAACTATTTTTCCTATCTGACAGTTTTCTCCTTATGTCAGACATTCAACTTGCAATCTATACACAGAGGCAGTCTGAGAACACTTTAAGACATTACAAATTAATGCTACGGCATCTTGCAACCTAACACAAAAAGCGCATTTTCGTTTTGCCCGATATACTACTGGAAATTGTATGCATAGGTCACACTTGCTCTGTCACTTTCAAAATGCACTTCAGAAGATTCTCACAGCTGTCAGTCTAGTAGACATAAAAATCCAAATTTATCTTAAGGAAACAGCAGACTTGCTAAATCAAGAAAGTTCTCTCCTGTTCTCAGCGTATGTTTCCAAACACCTACTGCTAAGGATTTGACTCAGTCCCTAAATTTGAGCTTCTTATCAAGACTTGCCTTATGAATCTCTGCCCTCTCTTGGCAATAATCCGAGATAAAATGTGGCCCTTAGACTACCAGGAGAAATTTCCAAAGCACTTGGCATTTGGCCTCACACCAATTCTCCTTTGAAGCTGGAGACTATACAGAAAACCTCTTGCTCCCTACTGAGCAAACATTTGACCCTAGACTACTGGGAAGAAACAAACTGGAGCTTCTGCTTTTCAGGGTAAGCTAAAAGGTTACACAGCCCCTCCTGCTGAGTCCTAACAACTCAAGGCAATATTCCTAAGTAGGTTCTGCATGCCGAGGTGTCGTCATGGCTCTTTCCAAGACACAGAATATGGTATTCATGGAAATCAGTATGACATGCTTCTGGTGCACTTCCAGCCCATCTCAGAAAAAAAATAAAATTTTGTGTCAGAGTCAAACAGAAAGATGGAAAAGAGAAACCACAATTAAAGCTTTCTTTGTCTGTGGACTGCACCATGGCAGGAGAAGAAGGCCAACATTTTTACTGGCAAAAATTATCTAGAAGGTGATTATCTTTAAGAGATCAGTAAATACACAGTGTTATCCAAAAGTGAGAAGGTGGATGTAGAAAAGCAAAAGGTGCTGACGATGATGCAGCTGTTGGGAAAGTTGGTTTGGGAGAAATGCAGCAGCCTCCTCACTCCTGAGAACTCTTAAAATGGAGATTGAACTGCTCTATTTCAATGCTACTGCCGTCCACCAGGTGATCTCTTCTAGACTATGAGGAAGATTAGGCCAGAAAATTGAAATAGTTCTTGTTAATATGAAAGAAAGTACTGGTATCTTCAGGCAAATCATAACTATAAATTTTAAAAAGACAAGGCCTGCAAGAAAACAATGCAATAAGCAACACATGATACCTTTACACTGCTAATAACAAGCAAGAAATAGAAATTCATTGCCATAGATTTTTAGCCATTTGCAATTGATGAAAATTTAAAAATTGCCCTAAAGATGGCATGTGATCTGATTCTACTGTATATCTATGTCACAAGATGATGCTGCCACATACAATGCAAGAATAATTTTATCACACTAGTATGGTTGTAGTAAACAATTCCTCTCCACTTTGAGTCTTATCAGACACTAATCCCTGAAGGGTTTTGCATACCACACATTTATGTGCCCACACATTTTTCTGAGAAGGGGAAGCTCCCCCGGGTTTGACTCCCCTGTTTAGCTAGATTGCCCTGGAACGTGGTGCTGACCCCAGGACTACACAACACCCTCAGCAGTACCACAAATCCAGGGCCAGGCAGGGAAGACTCCTGCTCTCCGAGTGCTCTATAAAGTGAAACACCAGTGAGATTATACAAATCTCTGTGCGTGTTGCATGAGACACTGTACTTCTACTCTGAACAAACAGCACTGAAGTGGAAGTGTAAGAAGTATTTTCCAGAAAATTCTGCCCTTTTAAAATTCCAGGCATAAGAAGAGTTTATAAAGAACATATATATAGTTTTGATACAGTTTGAAACTTAGAAAGGTTTTTCCTGTCATCATCACTTCTTGTTATCTCACATTCATTTTCAACAAATAACTTCAATTTCTTATTTTAAGGTGAGCTTTTCAAGGCTAAGCATCAGAAGCTGGGCAAGATAGAGCCCACAGACTCCCAGGAGCTACACAGAGACCAATTAAACATCACAGTGTGTTTGACTACTGGAGAATCTGTTTTGGTTTATGCAGAGCTAATGTTTATCAAATGTGCAGTAACTTGGGAATTTAGGCATGTCAGCCCTCTTGTGTTTACAGCAGCTCTCACTGAGTCCTTCCCCTACAGCTTTAGGGCCTGAGTGAGCATCTGTGACCTTGACCAGTCCCCTCAGTATGCCAGACTTTCCACCTCCTCTCCGCATCCCTCCATGTTTCTCAACCCTCTGGCTGTCAACAGAAACATCAGTGACTGAAATAAGTTTTTGATCTACATTTTGCATGCCAGCCCTACAATTTACACCTTGGTCACTTAACCCCAATCTCTTGGACAAGCCAGAGAACCCTGGGAAAATGGAAGGGAGGAGACTTTGGCAGCAACAGGAGGTAAGGCTCATGGTGAGTTAGAGGGTAGAAGTAGCTCAGTGGCAGACATCCCTCCACCAGCCTCCAAAGCCAAGCCTTGGTCTTTGAGCCAGGCTCAGGGCTTGCACTTCCTGCACCTTCCAAGCCCCCAGGAGACTGAACATTCCCTTTTAGTATCCTTCTCTGCAGGCTGTCATTCTCTGTGCATAACATGTTCAAAAACATTTCCATCACTTATTTGCATACAGATTCCCTCTTCCCCTCTGGATTCCCAAATCCTGGCAAAGATGACAAAAGCAAGTGTACCGAATCGCAGCAAGGGGACTGACTTTGGAACCCTTAAACTCTTCGCCACTCCACTGTCCATTAAAGAAGCACTCATAGTTTCTGACACAGTCAAGAGCCTTGCACAGGATCAAGAGTTTTACAGAGTAGAGGTTTATGTTCCTGCAACTCATAAACATTTGAAGTGTGGCATTGTAAACAGTATCTGCCTAATAAACCATGGAAGAAGAGAGAGAAGAGCAAAGCTGAACAGTGAAATGAGCAATCATTTCCATTCCATAAGTGCCTTCCCATTTCACCAAATTGGCCTGCAAACTTCATAGCTTCCCTATATCCATTTTCAGCATCTCTTTACCTCTATATACTCCACCTCTATGGATTAAAAAAATAATGCTGAAAGGCTCAGTACAAGAAAAGGTAGGATGCGAATTTATTGCAATGGATGAAACTCTCTTTTTATAGTGCAAGTGGGGGAAGGGAAAATCAACGTAAAACAAAGATCCAAGTCTTTCCAGCAAATGAAATCTCCAAAAGTAAACCATTATTACTGGGAAACTGTTCCTGAGATTTCTTAATTGTCTTATTCAATATGAATGTTTCCTTGAGGGGAAAAGTTTATTTCCCCAAGTAGTCAAGTAGTGCATAGACCTGTATTTCTCCTTGCAGTGGAATGCAAATTTGAATCCTCCCCCACCAGCCCTCCCTGCAATCACTGCCAGGAGAACTCCACTATTGCAAACCGTGAGGAGGCAGTGGTCAGAGGGTCTCTGCTGGGGGCTGGGGACTCATTCTGCTGCTGAACAAATTACCGCTTTTACTGCTGTTATTAATCATACTGATGATGTCCAAACAAATACTTTTAAGGATGAGAACGACTGCAAGCACCTCTCAGATCTAACCATTCAGCTGATTTTGGTTTGTGTAATAAATGAACAGACCAGAACTATAGGACATGGAGGGTTAAGTGTGACTCATTGCAGAGAACATGCCCTTTTCAGTAACACCCCTCTTCTGGTTAGCTAAAAGCAAGGCCTTATATATTATACACAATCCACTTTTTAAACAAGGCAAACTCCCACACCACAAAGATACTAGAACAGTAAATATTGATTTTCTTGGCTGATGGTACACCTCATGCCACACAAGCATCTGCTTGTTACCAAAAGCTATTCCCTTTGTAAAGGAAGAAAGAAAAGTGGCATTATGTGCTATCAGCTGTGGATTGCAAATATTTAAAAGACATAAATTTCTCAGAATGAAAGGTACCTTCTTTTGATTAAAAAAAAACCAACTAACTATTTACTTAAGGTCTATACCCACTCCTAGCACCTGTACTTTTCAATTGCTGGCTTGCCAAGAACACTGCAGTTTTCTTCCTGGCTTTTCCCTTAAATAACTATTTATTATGCACTAAATATCTATTAAAGATGAACAATATTTTACTAGAAAAAGGAGGTAGCTTGAAAATGCTGCAGAAAACAACTATTCGTATGAGTTTTATATGTGTTTTGGTACATTAACAAAAGCTACATATATAATATATATATGCTATGAAACAAAAAGCATTCACTAAAGAAATCATTTATGTACTCTTAGTCTTCTGCTTTTTTTGGTAGACTTAAAGCTATATTTTGCTAAAATTGCATTTTACTACAACAGTTACAATTAAAGTGTATTTTCAATTGTATCAGAGTAGAGTTAGAGAGATCAGGTAGCATAAAATAATCCTTCTGGCTTTCTACAGAGAATAAAACTTGTCACTGCAAATTAAAAGATTGTATTTAGTGGTGGAAAAGGAGTTGCCAGGCCTCTAAACAAATAAAAAGAGCCAAATACAATGATTTCCCCTGTTATACATTAAAAAAAAAAAAGTTTTTAGTGTGTTAGAAGTTCAGAAACAAGGAGCCAGTAAATACAGAGGATTAGGAAAAAAAGACAAATTAAAGTCTCTAGTGTTTGGAAAGACAGAAACAGGCATTCGCCAAATGCATCTTAGAAGAAAGTCCTACATACAAAGAACAAGGCTGGAGAACAATGTGTCATTACTTGGCCTAAACTATGGTATAGGGCTTCCTATGGGTCTCCTTTTCTGCTCTATTAATTGGATAAAAGAATCATAATTCAATTACTTAACGATTTATTACAAAATACTTTGCCCACACAAGATTTTTCAGCATGTAAACACCACACTATTAGACTATCTACTATTACAGGCCCAGGATTTCAGATTTCATTAGTAAATAAAGCCAGGTTTATTTGTAATAAAGTTAAGCCCTTCCAACCACTGACCATGGAAACCAGATTTTGAAATAATTCAGATTTGTGTTTCTGTTCTTTCTAATTAAGGGTAATATCGAGAAGGACAGACAGTGGGTAGCATTGTTCAAGCACCATGGATTTAAGCTAGAAAATCTGATTATCAGCTCATGTCAGAAGCCAAGCGATAATGCAGCTTAGCATTCGTTTGGGCTTTTGCTTTAGCCAAAAGATAATTACTGTTCGTTAAGTCTTACGTAAGTGTATCTAATATCTATGGTCCTAAAAATTATGAATAGTAAAAGCACACAATAGGCAAAGAAGAGTTATTGTATCTATTATTTACTTGGGCTGTTCCATCACAATAATTTTATTAGCCAGGAAAGTTAAAATTCATGTCAAACTGTAATTTCTTAAAGGCCAAAAAGTTAAACATCAACTCTCATGCAAGTGACACCAGAAGTTACATTTTTTTATGAAGACACAAAAGCCGTATTAAAATGACCTCAGACCCGTTGCTGCAGGATCTGCTCTTTGGCTGACTGTCTGCAGGATGCCCAAAATTCTCTGCTCACACTAAAGTCAGCCTGGCTAACTTTTAAGTGTTGGAGCCCTCTGATAAAATGCTAATATTTTCTGTATTTATATAAATATAATAACATTTAATAATAATTAATAAATAAAATAATAATTACTATTTAACTAATATTTCTTTAAACTAATATTTAATATAATAAAAGCTTGTGCTTTCCTGGGTATCACTTCACTGACACGATATGTCAAATGAGCTCTGCATCCTGATAACTTCTCATTGTACCAGGCAGCAGATCTCACCTGAAGGAAGAAGCTGAACTGACACTCCCTCTCAACAGGCTGGACAGGACTGGGAGGAAGGAAAAGCCCCTTGGCCAGGAGGGGCTGGCAGCATGGTGGGCACAGGCACTGCAGGCAGCAGGGCACCCTAGAGAGGGGGCTGGAAGTCCCACAACAGGGGTCAATCTTTGACAGAAACCTCAGGATATAAAGCAGCAGAGTACATATTTAGATGACTAAATAAGGAGGCTCAGCTGCCTAAATTATAAGGCAAATTGCCTCTGGCAGACAATCCAGAGCAGGGACCTGACTTAGACACTTGAAATTGCAGCAGCTGCTCCCTTAAAACCACCCTCTGCTTAGCACCTCTTGGGCACGAGCCCCTGGATCCTCAAGGGTGACCTTGTGAGGAAGCAGCAGCAAGGACCCACCTATCCCACCAAGAAATGACAGGTCAGCTACCGGTGCTGAGGTCTGTAGGAATATGCTCTTGGAGACTTCAAATTGCCACCGAAAAATAGAAGAAAATTCAGTAAAAAGCACAGACTGCCAAACCCCAAGCGCCAGCCACCTGAAGAGCCAGGAGGTAGGCCCCTTGGACTAAGTCTTTATCGACCACCAGCATTTATGCCCAAACCCCTTCCTTAACTCAAATACAGCCTTTAAAGGAGTTGGCATTTACATAGCCAATGACGATTGCAAATTCTGTGTAGTGCTTTGTGGTAGCATAAAGACTTGATTAGGCCTGGTGTACACTAGAGGTGAGAAGCAAGGCAACAGCGTGTGCAGGGCAAAGAAATTCCCTGGTGAAAGCATTTGACACCCAGATTAACACAGGAAAATCATTAAAAACTAGGATAAGCATGTAAAATACAGATAGCCTACACTGTTAGATTTACTTCTTTCAACTTCTGGCAGGATCAGACCAGGGTGGAGACCCTATTGCAAAGAAAACTGCGGCCTTACGCCCTCACCTGTGGGGGATTTGCACTGAACTCTTGGAAAGCTGGAGGGCCTGATTGCTGAGCAGAACACCTTGCTCCATTTGCCTGCTAAAAGGTAGGAAAGACGAGTCTGCAAGACAAACAAGAAGGGTCTTGAAACTGGCTCTGCCCAGGGCTTGATTCAGTGCATACAATCACAGCTGCTCAAAGTTACAATTCTGATCACTGTAATCATTACCCTTGAAATAACAAATAAATTTTCCTAATGAAAGCAAAGCACAAGCAAGCTGGAAGATTTCTGTACCTGTAAAGCATGCTGAGAACTCATTTGAACACGGTGATCAATCAGAAATGAAAGAAAAAAGGCAGCTTATTTGGCCCACCAGCCTCCCTGTTAATGACATGTAACAGCAATTTGGAGGCAAAATAAATAGAGGAAAAGAAAAACTAGTTTGCCTACAAAGTAAATCACTTTAAAAAGGTGCCATTTTTGTTAATATTAGAGAATTATGCAAGGAAAACAAAATTGTCAGGCAGTGAGAAACAGGTGAAACCATGAAATATCATCTTATGTTTATTTTTTATGTGTACATTTTATGGTTGACAGGGATAATTAGGATGACTTGCAATGACTTTCACCACATGGCAGGGCACATCTTTTAAACCCAAATAAAGATTATTTTTCTATAATATATCTATTAGCTTATATTAATTTACACTTGGTAGCTAAATAATAATTAGTATGAGAAGGCAAACTGCAGTGACCAGGAAGACCACTGCTACTGGTAAAGGTTAGCTCTTAAGCATGGAGTATTTCAAGCATTACCTGGAGGTAAATGGGAGTCTTCTCATTCAGGCAGACAGTTCACAGTACTCTTTGGCCCTGAAGATCCTAATTTCATAGAGCTCTGAAGAAATTACCCTCGCCCCCTGTTGTCCAGCAAGGATGCTGATGCCTCAGAGGTAAGGGACAAAGCAGAGCCCAGGGTGACAGGGAGGGTGGGTATCACCCCTGGGGCTGCACTGGCTTTCCTCATGGTCCTGGTAACCACATCCTGCAATCGGCACCCTCCAGTGTGTGAATTTCAAAAATCACACCAAACTTTTCAGTTTTACTTTCCATTACCATGATACCTAGAAACATTTTATGGTTCTAAAGCCCATTGCAAGATATAAATTTCTTCCCATCTAAAATTTGTAACACATCTCATTACTTTCACTATCTTCATATAATGTTACAGTACTGTTAAAATCTCACTGTTATTAATTAAAAAATACTCGCTGCAAAAATTCATTAAACATCTTTTCTCCTTCTCTTGCAAACACTCATGGCTATATGGTGCCTCATTATTTTCCCTCTTTGAATAAATGTCTTTTAAAAGCACAAATAAAGAGAATTAAATGCTGTGTCAAACTCCTGGTACTGCATGTTTAAACACCTGCTTCCCTTCATCAGTCCTTCATAACATTGTTAAATGATAATTATACCTACTGATGAGTAACGAATCAAAATACTGTAATCTATCCTGAAAGGGGTTTTGCTAATAATACACATAGGCATTAATGGAATATTTATATTGTTCTTGTTAGAGAAAACACACCTTTCTATACAGAGAAAGAAAAACACTGTGAGCTTACTGCCTTTTTCTCTCTATAGCTAGTATCATACAAAACATGGTTGCTACTCATCCAGGATTTTAAATACAAAAGGAGGGATTTGGGGCTATTCTTGTGTCTTGGCTGGAATTATATATTGCAATTAGTTTCACAATTTTTGCTACAGTAACTGTGGTTACTGGGCTGGGGATACGAGGGTGATGCACTGCCCACAGGAGAGGGATGGTGCCACCTTTCTACTCATTGATTCAGCTCTTGGCCATGACTGCTCAGTCCAGGGATTCAGGACAAACAGCACAGCTGCTCCAGTAAAAACTGAAATCACTTTCATCTTCTACTCATCATTTCATTTTCTAACAGCTTTATAAAAAAAAGTCACATCAGATTAATTTCTTCATATTTTATCTGAGCTTGACAAGTTGCATAGTTCTAGAGGAAAAAGCAGTCGCTTTCAAAATGGTAAATGAGAAATAGGCAAATATTTTACTGCTATTTGCCAATATCCTCTGATTTTAACGCTGCGGGGCTTGTTCTGCAGTTCTTAATAAAAACAATGCAAAAGACAAACTCCAGACATCTGTGATGAAATCATGTGAACTAGCATGGTGAAACCTTGCAGGCTGGCTGCCTTTCAGATCATAGCCGAAATAATTCCCTTCAGAGCCAACCATGAATGGAAGTGTCTCAGTGCCTTAAATTCACCTGGCAGATGAATTAAGTTGCTTATACCTGGAGGGAAGATCACACAGTTTTACCACTGCATCTCTTTTTTCCCCACCATCTATCGCCCTCACACCTTGTAATATGTAAGAGCCTCACACAACTCTAAACTGCAATTTCATTTCATCTTGTCTTTAGAGGTGTGATTGTCCCTTGAAGTTTTCCACAGAAAATAAATAAACCATCATGGAGTTCATCACTCCTGAGTGGCTCCAGCAATGTGCCATTATCTCATTCAGCAGTATGTCTTAATCCATGCACCTTAAACTAATATAACTGTTTCACACTGTTCAGAAAGTAAACTTTACTGCTGGTTTTATGTTACATTCACACAAATTTAAGATGCTGAATCTGGTGTGCCAATGCACTTATGCATAGTTAGTCTTGCTGGTTATAGACCAGGCAGCACTGATGGGATTTTCAAAACTTTCACTTAATTTAAAGCCAGTACTAAGCATTTGCTTTAAGTGCCACCCTGTCTGAGCCTGCTGAAAGCCTAGGAAGCAATTTTAAAATCTGGCTCCATAGAAATTTGAGCAGGCAAACCAAGAGGCCTAATCAAGTTTGTTGCTTTCAGAGGTGTAAATATGGAGCTACTCCTCAGAAGTCAGCAAAATTACAGCAGGTCCCACCTGAATCCCAGGTACCTTCACCATGGACAAAAATCTTGTAGATCACTGAACTGTCTCAAGGTTTGAACAACAAGGTCATACTTTAGAACCTTTCCAATTGCTTGCAAAACAAAATGATAGAAGCAGAATAAACGTTGGTTTTTGTGAACAAACAAAATCAGAAGTCATGGAAAATTTTTGCACTTAATTGGATAATCGAAAAGGATAAATACAGGATAAACATTGATATGTTAAGTAACGATACTAGAGGATCAACATTGACTTCTTCCTCTTATTTTTGATTCTGCAATACCTATAGCAGTTTGATTTTAATTTTTTTTTTAATAATATAATTGCTGGTGTATTTTATGTGGAAATGTTTCCCTACTTGCAATACTGATAAAAATCTTATAAAATAGTATCAAATTATTTCTATTGTGTTATTATATGAGCAATTTCTCATATAGCTTTTTGTGAGTGAAAGCTAAATTGTAAAATTTCTCAAGAAGCCAAATATTATAGACTTCCAATATATTTTCTTCCTCCAACATAACATATTCCAGTTTAAAGTAATATCCTTTACTTAACTGATAAATTATTCAAGGTGAAGACTAGAGGTTTTCTGGTTCATGTATATTAGCCCTTCCTTGAACCTTTTCCATGACACTGATATTATCTCATAACAAAAGAGAGGCATCACAGAACAGCAACATATCTTAGTTCTGTTCCTACTGAAAGTAATGTGGGTTATAAAAGAAGTAGTAGATATGCCAGAGTATTAATTATGGAAAAATATCCAATCATCCCAGTATAACACTGCTATAAACCTTGATAAAATACCATGCAACTTTACACTTGCAAATTACTTAGATTGGGAGAAATATGTTTTGGTTGTGTTCTCTTGTTTACTTACTTATTCAACTGAATCCCTGTATTTCCCTTTCTATTTCAGAAATTCCTGTGTTCCCATGGAGTTTTCAGAGAAGTGGAAGAATAATAGCAGCAAGAAAGAGCACACAACAAATTCTCACCTCTGTTACTTGCAGTCATCAGGAAAGCACAATTGGGAAAAAAAAGGTGATAAAAAGGGTGTTAATAGCCTCTATCCTGTGTAGCTATGCATTACAAATTGAGTGTAAATTACTTGCTTTGCCCCCATGTATTATACTAAGAATGATGTAGCAAAACATTGGTCCCTGCTACAGAGCTCTGCCTGCCTAGTAACAGTGGCTAGGAGACATGGAAATAAATCATATTCTCTAACCATCACAAATGTACAAGCAAATTGTTTCCTATACACAATCCTACAGCAGCTGTACAGTATGTGACAAAGCTGTCCTGAGCAAGTCAGTGTTTAAATTTGCAGGCAAACCCCCTCCTCTCGCTGGCAGACCTCTTGTCTCCACTAGAGGGTATTACCAGTATGTCTATACTACCATAGGCACACCAGCACTGCCTCCACACTTCCCTTTCCAGGCTTAGAATTTGCACCAAACCCAGCAGGTTTTGCCCATCAAGGACCAGCTGCCTCCCCACAGCTCCGCAGCTGGTCAGAGGGACATTCCCGAGCTGCTGTGTTACAGAGACATGCGCCTGCAAGAGCCTGCAAGCTCCTGCTCACCTTGGCCAGCAAGAAACTATTTATTTCAGGGTGCTTTAGAAAGTCAGGACTTCAACTGTCAGGGCAGCCCTGCAGACCTTTACACACACCGGCTGCTGACTCCAGCAGCACATTGCACACCTCAGGGCTGTAAGACCATGGAATTTAGTTTTGTGTGTGCTCTGGGAGAAAAGAAATCCTACGTCTTCCTTTAAGAGCCATTTATAATAGAGGAAAACACAATGTGAAGCTGACACAAATGCTTGGATTATTTGTAAAGCACCTAGGAAAAAAATTATAGTGACAGAAAGGCAGGTAGGGAATCTTCCAAATGTTGGGCAAATAAAAGTGTGAGCCCAATGGAATAGTTGTGTTCAAATAGGCAGATGTTGACTAGGCAATTCCTTAAGCTAAATTTTACCAGACCATCTCCTCTCCTCTCCTCTC
>VXAZ01006430.1:0-15736 GCA_013399875.1 Gymnorhina tibicen
CAACATTACCATATGTAAATGCAACCATAGTTTTTAATAGTGGCAACTAGACTTGGAGCTCTCTAAAAATTTGAGTTATGTGGGAAAAAAATTCCATATACTCATCTGGTTATATTGACATGAATCTTCAATTATTGTTAAACCCAAACCTGAATTTAAAAAAGACTTCTGAAAGTCCCAGCAGTAATTTGACTTGCTGTGTCACACTAACTGGAGATATTAGTCATGATACACAGACTAATTGTGCCAGAAAATGGTCTTAAATATGGAGCAACAGTTTATTTTAACTGATAAATAGCTATCCAAAATAAAAGAAAATTTCCTATTCAAGCCCATTTACTTATACCAGGTGTATGTCTTCTCCTTTAATCTGAAATATGTCGAGTTCTAATTTGAGATTTTCCCCAGATGATATGTTTAGAATACGATTTTTAAATTGATATCCTATTTATTTTCTTTTGATTTCTTGAGGATAGAGAAGGAATGTTTCCTTACTAGGTATCCTGTTACATTGTCTTCTTACCCTACAATACATTATATCTCTCTCTTTGCTGTGATTAGTGAGCTAAGAATAATGCAATTTATCGAAATTGCTGTACTTGGGTCATTTGTGGATTTCTTTTTTATGTTTGATCATAGTAAACTTTCTGTTAGTAAATCCATGATAATGACTGTAATGTTTGTATGAACAAGATAAGTGACATGATAATGTGTCAGTATAGGTATTGCACAACTACAAGTTATTGTTTAAAGTTATATATATACATTTAAATAGATACACATTTAAATATATATATTTAAATACATATATAGATGTTATTGCATAGACTGTTTTCTTACTGTAGGAGCTATTACAGAATTGGTTAATTCTGGTCTGATGCAGCTGGAGATTAATTTCTTTAAAATAAATTCTAATTTCACATATTCATTTTAAAATGAACACATTCCATTTTAAAATACAGGAATTGGTAGGCAGTTCAAGATATGTGTTAGAAGCTGATATTTTATGGATCTGAGGAAGTGAAGTCCAAAGGTACTAAGAAAGGAAAGAACAGAAAGCTAAGAGAAGGATGGAGCAAGAGCAGTTGACACACAACAGAGAGGTAAAGGCTCCAGGGAGAAAATTTCTTTTGTATGGACATTAGGGATGGACAGAGGCGTGAATGTGAGCAAGAGGAGAAGGATTCAGGCTAGAAATACAGACTGAAATCAGAATAAAGAAAAAAACTTTGATAGCTATTGACTTAATCTTTCAAATGGTAAGAGTAGAGCTGTTAAAAATACCAATAAAGGATAAAGAGGAAGAAGGGCTGTGAGGTGGAATATTTAAGAAAATATGGTCTTCCTTTAGTTGTGTCTTGTCACACTGTTTCTGTTGTCCAGCTTTTGAAGGAATGGGAGAAAAATGACCACATTTTTGCAATGGCAACTGATGCTGATAGAATCAATTCTACGTAACACAAACTGAGTCTCTTTTTTGTAGGAATGTGTAGGTGGCATTATGTGTAAGTGTAAAATAAATTAGAAATAGGAATTAAGGAAAAAAGCCAGATATTTTGTAAGGCACTATTTAATATTGAGCTATTTAAAAAATATTGCAGACTCTTTGCTTATACATTATGACTACAAATTAGGAATTTAATAGGAATTTTTTTATCTATAATATAAAAAGGACCTTAGAGAGTGGTGATTTGCATTTGTATTTTTTGTTGTGTGTGACTGGATGTGTCAGGGAAAGAGGGTACTGTCTGTGATTTACCAAAGGAAAGCTTGCTTTCTCAATGCTTGTACAGATGGCTAACTGCTACCAAAGGTTTTTGCAACACTGCTTACGAGTTGCTGGAAGGTTAGTGTGAAAATACTACAGCCTGATTCTATAGCAAAGAACAGTTACTGTTACCAGGATTTATTAAATCTTGTTCTCCTAGTAAACGGTACCTATCAAGCACTTCTACAGGTAGTCCACAGGAAGCAGTTCCAGTCACAGCACCTTTAAAATGTTTTCTATCAAAATGCATTTTTTACATTGTTTGGATGTTCATTTAAAGTATTGCAAGAGTGGGATATAGCGCATGAAATAATCTATTGCGTGTAGTTGAAGCTGGTAAGAAGAATCTAAATTATTTAAAATGTTTGCAATAAATACATAATTGCCACTGTTCTCTGAAGAAAGCTTTAGTCATTGTAAGCAGTTAGGAAGGAGTATCACTGAAAAATAGCTTGATTAAATAATTTTAGGACATGCTTTGTGGATTGAAACTTACGTAATATAAAGAGGGTTATCAGCCTCATGCTTGCCTCATCCTGCTAATTTGTTCGTTTTGTAACTGTTTTGTAAAAATCCATTCTGTCTTTACGAAGAAGAGAACTTACCATGGTTTCCCGTGACTGTTAGCCTCCACATGATGTTCCACAGGTGTGCAGTTTACCTACATTGTGCAGTTGCAATGTGAATTAGGTGACGCTTTCTTTCTGAAATGATTATAAAAGTGAAGGAAAATAAAATAGCCTAATGAAGTACTACTATTCTTCTTCAAATTAAAACATTGAAAGACGTTTAACTAAAATAGGTTTCAGATATAATGAAAATCACATTTTAATTAACAAAATCCAATACTTAGTGCAAAATGTTCAAAATCCTTCAGATGTTTTAAGCTTTGTGTGTTAAATATTTTAACACACTAAGTAGTATAACAACTAATGTTTTGGTGGAGAAGGTGCTTTTGTGAACAAAGACATCAGTTCATATTTTACAGGGTAAATCAGAGGTATACTTCATTGAACTAAAAGATAAAAATGCAAATCACAAAGACTTGACTCTGGACATACACTTCCATGCTTTAAACTATGGTACTAAGAAATACTACTCCGCTACTAATAGTCAAATAATAAACCATCTATTAGCTTTCTGTTGCAGCAAAATATGATACACTCTACAGATGGAGTATTTTTATGTTAGTTTTAAAAATCCGGTATTAATATTAAATATTAATGATGAAAAGTTAGAAAGACCCATAAGTAATGCACTTGGTTCCTAATGAAATAAAATGTTTTATAATGACTGTTCTTAGGTACTTCAGGTATTTTAGAATGTGCTTACGTTTGTGTTTAATATGTATAAGACTAGAAGCCTGTTGTATATTCTTCTACATTTTTCTGAATCAGAGTCCAAAATGGAAAAAATAAGAATTTATTTATTTATTTTAAACTATAAAATAATGATTCTCTTTTCCACTCAGAAACAGCATGCATTTGAAAAAATTCTTTTGGCTGCGTGTGTCTCACCTAGGTGATCTTCTCATATCACAAATATATCTCACATATATTTATGCCGATTAGTTAAAGTCTCTAAAACTTTTTCTCTTCCAATTCATTCTGTAAAGGTTTGCCCTTACTAATAAATTTTAGTTGAATTGCTTACCTTCAAGCTGTATATTTATGGCAGGATATGTAATAATCGTAGTAGTGGTATCACTGATGATGTTAATAGTAAGAAGTTAATAGTAAGAATTTAACAGTAAAAATTGTGAAGGAGTTTCATTTTCTTAAGTATTCTGATTGTCATACTAGCCTTTGATTGAAGAATAAGTATCAAAATAATTCTATTGCATATAGAAAATAACTGTTTCCAGTACAAAGGTTGTGACATTTATTGATGGCAGCATCAGCTGCCTTTTATTTACATGGTAGTCCAACTACTTTGATTTTGCATTTACTTCAAAAAATATCACAAGTTTTTTAAAAATAAAAAAATCACTGTGAGTACTTTAGTAGACAGGAACATGCCAGTTTTGTGTTTGTCCTGGGAGCCTTCTTCAACAGAATGACATTTAGTTTTGTTTTAGAGACAATCTTTCTGTCACTTTTTCAAGGTGGGAACAGGAAGCAACATAACTGCCAGCTACAAGCCAGTCAAATGAGAAATGAGTTAAAAACAGTAAAAACCATTACCATCACCACCACCACGACGAAGAATGAAAGATCCTCCAGATTATTTATCAAAGCAACAGTTTTTGTGTTTCTGGTGTTTTTTTTTTTTTATTGAATCATTCGAGGAAATAGGAGTAGCAATTATTTTCAGAACATACCTGCTCATGTTGTCTGATATGATACCTCCAAGTATTTCTACCCTTCAGTGCCTAGAAGCCTGTCTTCTGGTTTTTTGGGCAGTGTTACTGTTGAGCATGATGTTACTCCATTACTTTTCACTCAAAAGTGTGTTTTAAAAGTTTGAAAACTTCAAAAAAATTCTACTCTATTTCTAGTTGTTGCCTGGATTTGTTAATTCTTTTGCAGTAGTTCCATTAAAATGAAGTGGAAACTGATTGAAGATTACTGAATGACAGAAATTGTGTCCCATTTAGATGTGCTTTATTTTGTCTTTTAATATCATATTTCATCATAGAATACATTTTATTTCTTGATATATTTTCTTCCTTAATGCCTGAATGCTTACTTAAGTAATTATTTTCTCTCAAGTCACTGGAAGTCTTGGTGTGTAACAGCAAAATTTTGGCTTTAACCATCATTTCTATTATTCCATTAACAGCCCTGTTGCAATAGGGCTTGAATGTGAAAAGATTTGCGTTAGAGGGAGAGAAAATCCACTGTAGCTTGTCTTTATGTTACAAATTTCAATTTTAAAAGTTAAAAATATTACTGTGGACTTCTATGCACATTTCCAGTATACAGAAGGGTCTTCATTGCTTTTTTTTTACAGTTCATTGTGACCAATCAAAGACTCTGAATGAAACATACTATTTCAAATAGGTTTGAGTTTTTTTCAGAATGTGTATGTAAGTGTGTATATGCATGTTGTTTGAAAAGGGAGCATTCAGATGGTATTTTGGATAAAAACTGTAATTAAAGGCAGCTGCATAAAATTACAATTTCTGTGTTGAATTTTTTTCCTTCTTTCCATTCCATCCTCCATTAGATGGCAGTGTTGTGAATATGCAGCATATCAATGTTGACATATTGAAAGGAAAGCAAGCATTTTTAACACATCTCAGATGGTTTTTCATTATATATCTTATGAATTTCAAGAGGAAGAAGGGTGAACTAGAAATGATAGATGGAAATAATAGATAAAGAAATTTGCATTTAGTGCACAGAAACCTAGCTAGTAGGAAAGTTGCATTCAGTCCTTTGTGTGTTTCAGCTTTTTTAAAAAAATGTAATAAAACTAGTTGTACTAAACCATAAAGCCAGGCCATGCATTTACCAGATTTTTCTATACATCTCTTCTTACCTGAAAGAAAATACTCAGTTTTGTGCTTTAACAGAGTTATTTAGCTATAGCAAAGTTCTTTCAAAGTTTTTAAATGTAACACTATGTTTTAGCCAATCATTTTGCTTTAAATTTGAAAAAAATTTGCTAAGGTTTTTGTGGCAAAGTTTTAGTAGTGTAGGGTTGCTTCAGCAGTTGCTAATATCAGAACAGATCAGGAGCAGTCCACTCACTGGACAGAGCCAAATCCAACTGACTCCAAAATGAACCTAGTCCTGCCTGAAGCTGAGCCTGTCGGCAACTCTGGTGGCATTCATATGATAGCAAATTTACAAAGAATAAAAATCACTCTACAGCAGTTATGAGAGAAAGGAGCGAGGAAAATGTGTAAGAAGCATCCCTTCAGACACCAGTCAGAAGTCAAGTAAAGCCTGAAAAAACGGGCGTGAGGGAAGGGTTTTAATTTTCTTCTCATTTCTTTTTCATTTTCTTCTCATTTTCTTTTCATTTCTCACTGTCATAATCTCTTATTAATTGGCATTAAATTAATATAAGTTCTTCAACAGAAGTCAAAAATGGTAATTGGTCAGTGATCTGCCTGTCCTTATCTCAAGCTGTGACATTTTTCATCTTATTTTCTCCCCCTGTCCTGCTGAGGAGGGGAAATGGGAGAGCAAGTTGATGGACGCCTGGCAGTCAACCAGGGTTAACCCACTATGACAGTTTATGTGCTGTAGACGTATTGATTTACTTAATGTAGTCTCCTACTGTTAAGTATTTTTGAGTATTGAGTACAGTGACTTTAGTCTGAAAATTGACTCAGCATCTACAGTATTTCAAGTGGAGGCTCCTTTGCATTTTCATGACTATTAAGATTCTATTCAAATAGGCCTAAAATATTCCACTCAGATGTATAAGAAACAACGCAAAAATTCTTTGGGGGATTAAAATCAGGGATTAGATTAAAGTTGATGAGGAAAGTACTACATGAGATTTTAGGGTCTGCACTGTACAGTGGATCAGATTACATTGAGCATACCCCTCCTTATGACCTTAGACATCATACTCCCCTCTTTTGCTTCCTTTTGCTTCCTTTTTACTCTTTGTAGAAAAAAAATGGGCAAAAGTGTAACTTGATGTGGTACTTATATGCTTTAAATTTGTATGCTCAAAACTTTATGTTTTGAAGAGTTAGGTGCTGGGACTGTAAATGCCTGTAAAGACCTTTGGGTCAACAGGATACTATATGAGTTATTTTTAAAAGTAAAATTGTGATGTCACTTAAGATGACTGGGTTCAACATGGTAGTTTGCTTAAAATTATCAAAAACAGCTAATAGAGCAGAAAGAAATGCTATAGTTCCTTTTTGGTTTTAACCCATGGGAATTAGTGAAACAGTGGAGTATCCTTAAGTACTTTTGGGACTCCTAGTGTGACACATTTGTTCAGATAGTGTTTTCTCTTGAATAATCCTCTCCTCTTGAAAATTGAGGAAAAGGGCAAAAGGAAAATACTGATTAAAGTAGAATTCGGTTTTACATGTCAGATTTTTGTTCTGGACTTTTTAAACTACAAACAATGGCATATTCCAGTACTTGTCACTTACAGATTTCTCTCTTTTCTGGCAGTGCACTTGTAGGAGAGACATGGTGTCAATATCCATGGATGTCTTTGTGAGGAAGTTTCAACCAGACAGATATCAGCTGTGGAAACAGGGCAAGGATTTATATACCATTGATCATACAAAACCAACTCCTGAATCCACACCTGAAGTAAAGATCTGGCTACAGAGAAGAAGAAAAATACAGAACGTTCCCAAGAGGTATTTATGTTTCTTTACCGATTATTTAATTGTCTTTAATATGATGGCATGTCCTTTTTGTTTCCTTTTGACCACTTCCTCTGATGTTATCTTAGTTTTGGCCACAACAGATTTTATTTTCTTGTAGTAGCAGTGAGGCAGTGAGGGGGTGGGGCTTGGAGCTGTGTGGGTGTGCCTACATTGTTCTCTACCGCACAGGTCACTGCCGGGGAACAGAGGTAAGGGATTCTCATTTCTGAGAAGGGAGGAGGTGTGGTGTGCGCCCAGGGCCTGGGGGCCATAATGTCCTTTTGTTTTGGAAAGCCTCATGGCTCCGGATTGATTGGACTCAATGAGCATTTTGTTTGTAGTCACCCACTTATATAAACTGTTATTATTAGTCTTGTTGCTATTAATTTTCTTATCTCATTGCTGTTTTCAGTAAATTGTTATCTCACCCCATAATCTCTGTCTTTCCCCTCTCTCTCTCTCTCTCTCTCTCTCTCTCTCACAGGGGGAGCTGGAGGGAGGGGACTGGCTGGATGGATTTTAACTTCCAGCTGGGTTTAAACCATGTCATATGTTTTCTTTTAGTTAATTTACTTTAGATGATGGTTATTCTGTTTTCTGTGTTAAGATGGACTTGGGCACAAGGCAGTCTTTTTTTTAGAGTGATTGTGAAAAATTAATTTAACTTATAAGTTGTGTGTACTTAAAGTTAATGATTATGGAGAATAACAAAATGGATTCAAGTGTTGCATTTAAAATGTCTCTTTAGTAAAAGTTATTCCAGTAAAATTTTCGAGGTGTGGATGGTTGCTATTGTTTCTAGTGATCACTGCAACCAAAAAACAAGGGAGAAGACTCCTAAGAGCTGAGGTAAAGGTTAAACAGGAGAATTTTATCATAAAGCTGTGAAGAATCCCACCAGCTGTTTGAAGTCTCTAGTAATAGTCTTAGCCCTCACTGCCATTTAACTTTAAGGAGATACCACTGCCTATTTGTCGCGCTCTCACAGTGCTGCAGCCAAAACCTGTCTTTTGTCTACCACAAGTCAGTGGCAGATCATAGTAAGGTCTAAATTTGGTGGTGCTGACACCACTAAGAAAAGTAGGAGAATAAAGTTTCTCAGCTTGTCACTGAAGCCATAAAAGCTTTGACCTATTAAAGCAGTTTCATAGCTATTTTCTTGAGATGCGTTATGGTTTTTGTTTGCATTGCACAAACATTTTTTGTACAGTTGTGCTTTCCTGTCTTACTTAACAGGATCTTTATGGATTTTCTTCTTCATTATCTAACAAAGATCTACTTAATTTCTAGCCAAAGGTGGGCAGCTTTATTGGTATCTACTTACCTGTGTGTGTAGTGCAGTTTTTTGAGTTGGAGATAATAGTGATTTTTTTAAGATCATTTTCCTTCTCCAAATAATTTTATGGCATAGGTGCTTTTTTAACTTGGTCTTAAACCAAACTTCCTCATTTTCTTTGTAAGTTAATGAATTTTTTGAGGAAAGGATAGGATAGTCAACCTGTAAAGGACCAACTGGCACTATAGTGAAACATTGTTACTGAAAATATAACACCGAATTTGTTCTGGGTAAGGGTAGTTTGTGAGGTAGAATCACTTCTTGAAGACAACCAGTGAAGCAGCTGAACAGCCAATTTGTTAGTACATGTGTAATACTAACCTGGACTCACAGAGGGAGTAACTGTGTTGTTTAACTACGTGAATGCCATTTTTTCCCTGTAGCAGGTTTTCCTGTATCTATTGTACAGTGTAAATGCAAATTCCCACTTGTACCAGGAGTGATTAATTTGGTAGTACCCTTATGGGTAGCTGGTTCTGAGTAAAAACAAAGGTTTTCTAATAATCGCATTGAAAGTTTTATCACAAGAACACATGGGCTGATTTATGCACTTTGCTAAGCTAATAAACACAATTCCAGTGCTGTTTAAATCTTGAGTCAGCTTTTGTTCAGGCATGGTAACAGTGTCCATTGCAGAGGATAAAATGTTTATTCAGCTTCATTTCTAGTGTAATGTGTCAATTGAAATTATCATTTTGATTATGGGAATAATAGAAGTTCCAGCAAAGTGAAAATAAAAATACCATCTATGGGAATCTTCATGAATATAGCAACAGGGAGAGCTTAACTCTGACATTTATGGCTGAAATACATTGCTGCTATATAACATCTAATGACTGCATGTAAATAGTAATGATACTTTCTGTTATTTACAATGTGAACTGATGGTTGTCTCATACTTTGGCAAATTTTCTGGAAATTACTAGTTTCTAAAGAGTGTGTTGAAAGCTATACATTTGTAGACACAAAATAAAATTTAAGGGGTAGCAAAATGTGATTCTGGAGATGTGTAGAATCTAAGATGCAAGACCTTTGTAAAACTCACTTAAAACCTTGTAAAATTCACCTGCGATAGTTGTGCTTTTATTTTTTTATCTCTAATGTATTATGAGCTTTGAAATCTGCTGTATGATGACATTAAAATCTCTTGTGTTACGTAGTTGAAATTGAAACTGGACTAATTTCCTATTATATTTATTCTGAGCACATAAATTATGAACCTATTTCTAGAGGGTTTGCCATTTCTCCTGCCTTAAGCTTTCCCTTACACTTCTGAGGGTGCAAAAACTTACGCTGAATCTTTAATTTCAACCTTATTTTTTTTAACACAGAATTATTGTAGCCTTTCAAAATATTTGGTGATCATAATTTTTAACTTTTTCAGATACTTGTTGGTTATGTTAAAACTCATTTGAAAACTTCCAAATAGATCAGCTTTTACGAGGGTATTCAGACTAGTGTTTTATTACCATTAGGGTTTGGAAATATCACTGGATTGTACTACTACTGAAAGAGTTTTGTCTTCATTACTCTCATAAGGGTAGTTCTTCTTTGGGTTCAAAAGAATGATGTATTAAAAAGCTTGTTTGGGTGCTAGTTAAGTAATAGTTACTTAAAGACTGTTTTACTTTTAGAATTTAACAACTTTGCTATGGAATGGTGATAAAAGATTAGAAGGTTAAATCCAATCAATTGTTAGTCTATCACTTAATAAATTGTAGCACTATCTCAACACAAAAAGATGAAAAATTGTCAGTTTTTTACCACTTTAAGCAGGTGAAAGGGACATATGTTGGTAGATGTTTTATCTTATCCAAGACAGACTTTCTACTCTGACAGCAATATCTCCTATAACAGCTTCCAGCACACCAGATCTCGATCTAAAAAGCTTAAAACTCCAGAGGACAAGAGAGTATCTGCTATGGTAGCTGATGCAGAAATCATAGTGACTGAAGCAGCTACTGATGGCTTCAAGGTCAGTGAAGAACCTGAAAAAAAAGTGAGAGTGGTAAACACAGGAGTGCCTTCTGGGGAAGAAGAAAACAGTAGAATGCATCTGGATCAACATTTATTGGATCATGTCAAGGTTGCAGGTGAGATAAGGACTGATTATGTTTCACATATAATTTGTAGCCTGTTTATACTCTAATGCCACAAATTAGTGGATGTTAAACTGAAGTACTATCCCGGAGTAGTATACTAAAATACTTACACAGAGAGTTATTTATGCAGAGATAATTGATATTCAGTAAAAAAGAGAAAAGACCAAAGTTAATATTCCGAGTTGAGAGTAATACCACCTGAACTCTTCTAATGAAGTGTTTTTTAAAGGAGCAAAATGAATGAGGTTTTGTAAATTTTATTTCTTCAGTGGATTCATATGTGTTAAAGTAAAATGGTTTTGATATGGAAATGATGCAGAATGTCTTAACACTATTCAAACAGTACAGAATGTATATGCTTGCGAGTATGCTACATGTATTTAGATGATGAACCTGCAGATTAAAAGTGTTCTATACCCATACCTGTATTTTTGTTCTATACACAAAAATGCCCTATTTTGAGACTCCTGGTTTCTTTTCATTTCCTCTGGAGCTGTCTGACAGTGCAAGTTATAAAGTTCTTGTCAAGGCAAAGGTTTTTTTTCCCTTCACAACCATTTTTATACTAATATACTTGGTCTATTGTGGATTTAATTTATTCTCTTTCACATTCCATTGTAGTTGCAATATAGTTCCTCATTCCTGTTCATAAGGCGAAGCGCAATTTTAACTTCAAGTTTAGAAGTGATCCCGTTTTGTTTTATATTGCTACTGAAAATTTACTTTCAAATTGCATATAGAGAGTATTTTCATTATTGTGAATATTAATGGTATGTTAATGCTTATTTGGAGGTGATAACCACCATGATTGATTCACATAAAGAGAAAAAGATGTTGCAATACAGAGGGTTAAAAATTCCTCTGCACAAATATCTGGTGCTCTGTCAAAGCATTTCCAGTTCTGTTCTAATAATATATATTTTTTAAAGGTGCTATTGCTTTACATCTTCCCACAACTTTTAATAGAGGTTTGGAATGTTCATGACCACAGAGAATACAGTATTTGGTTATCACCCATTCTGTGTTTATTAGCAAGGGAAGGAAAAGCAGAGGAGTGGAGAGCTGCCCTCTCTCCTTTGTCCTCTTAAAGGGTGGTGCCTGGACCTTTGTAGGAAAAAGGATGTTTTTAGATAAGATAGAAGTTCCAGTACTCATTTTGAAGAAGGTAGTTTGTTCTGCATTGTCTCTGGCTAGTATGTCCATTATACTCAGCTGAGGCAGTGCTGTTTGTGCCCAGAGATTACATTTTAGTATTGTCTTTGTATTACTAAATTCTATATTCATTTGACCTGAAAAGGAAATTTTTCAGAAAAAACAAGTTCAAGTAACCCTTGTAAAGAAAGAATGGCAAGGGACTTAACAGAAACTGTTTTCTGTAATATCATGGATGTGCTGCTGAATCAGAATTCACTGCAGTGTCAGAGTTCTTCAGGAATATGTTTTTTGAGTGACCTCTCTAGCCTGTTGTTCTGTCTTTCCAGTGCAAGCATCAGCAGAGGAAGAATTTTTGTAAAGTAAAATCCACACACTTTCATCTTCAAAATCACTAGAATATACAATGATGCTAGTTTTTTAAAAATAAAATTATGCTAATTGCTTTTCATTTTTAGACTGATGCTGTTGTTTTTAAAATATTCTTGGTATCTATTTGAAATATGTCTTTGTAATTATAAACCATTAATCTTTGGTTATTTTCATTTATAAACAGGCATAATAGGTATAAAATGCAGGGTATCAGGTTCAATATACTAGCCTTTTATATTTTTTCCATTGACTCAAAGTGCATATGGGCAATATGAGTAAAGACTAGGAAGCTACATGAATATTGATTATTTTGAATTAAATGAAGACCTGTTATAATTAAAATGCAAAATACTGATTAAATGATCAGAACTATATTTCATACTCCAAACTCAAACCATTTACATATAATTTATTCATTGATAAAACCTATGCTCCACATTTGTGTATGCCCTTCCACCAAATGCTTTTCTGTATGATTTCTAAATGAGGAACTGTGCTTTGAATTTGAATAATTTAGATTGCTGCGAAATTCAATATGGTAATGTAAAGTGGGATTTATTAACAAATCATATTCTTGATTTATAGAAAGCATCCCTTCAGACTCAGTTTTGAGCCCTGTTCCTGTACTAGAGAAAACAAAAATGGAAGATGAGGACAAGATAGATTGCAGTCATTCTTCCTTTACACTTGAAGATTCTGTGGCCAGCAACCCTGCTTCTGATAGCTGTAGAAAAGAAGAGGATTTGAAACCTCAGAATCAATATGTTTCATCCATACCATACCATAAAGCAGAGGGACAAACTCGTGAAGCAGAAAATCTGGATAGAGAGGAAGGTGTCTCCACAGAGGGCAATATCAGCAATGTAGAAAGTTCTGGAAGTGGTTTGGAACACGGAGAAGTGCCCATTGTAAAAAAGGATGAAGAAGACGGCATGGAAACATCTTGTGTATGTGAAGCAAATTACATCCTAACAGTAATATATTCTTGATTTAATGAAATATGAATGAGCATTTTTCTAATGAGACCTGATATCCATATTAAAGACTTTAAGAATATGCATGATTTTAATCAGATGATAATTTGAACATGTTTTGAAGTGTTCAGACAAGAGTGGCAATTTTGAGCCAAAAGCAGACTGTTTTTGGAGTTTGCTTATTGACATATTTTTCCCTGTTATTTTATATGTCTAGTAATTTCACTTTATATTTGTGAATCTGAAGTGTCAGCAACTATTCTCAAAGCTATTCCCACATTCACTTCCTGCCAATATGAGCAGGGCTTTGAGCTTCACCTACTTATTATTCTTGGATTTTGGAAATGAACTAAAATATGTAAAGGAAACACTTGAAGGAAAAGATCCTGCTATTGAAAGGAATATATATTTTCAATTTTTAAATAGTAGGTTTTAATAATGTTTTCTCTTTGGGTCACCTACAAACATATAGCCTTTTTTTTACTCTTCCTATTCTGCTATGACACATGGTCATATTTGACTTTGGGATGCAAAATGGAAAATTAAGCTGTGGTGGTTGTCACAGTAGCTTTCTCAGTGGTGAACTGAATCTCACTTTGGCAGAGAGAAAGCAGTAAATCCACTGCCAAGTTGCCATACTTCATGGGGAATATATTTTAGAAGCCAAACTAAAAATCATGCTGACCCCTTCCACATACATGAACTGTGCTCTAATGATTTTTTTCAATGTTGTGAGTTTTAATAATCTTGGCTCCAGTCTTTCCACTGTAATAAGGAGCAGTATAAACATCTCAGTGTTTTAATTAACATGTATTAGAGATTATATTTATCTCTTCCCATGCCTTTCAGCCATTTATATATTAGGTTTCAGATTTTCTGCAGTGTTATTGCATACTCTTTCTTTCTCTTTTAAGTGAAGAAATGCACTGTACAAATGCAATTTTAAAAGCCTGACAGTTCCCTTTTTACTTAATTGCTAACTGCTTTAGACGATAAAACTGTCCTGTGCATTACCAACATCTTCTGTCCTCTGCTTATCATGCTAAATATAATGTTTTGTAATTTACTTCAAGGGGCATGTGTATAATCTGCTAGGTTAGATTCAGGGTCTTGAGGCACAGAATGCTGTTGTCCATAAGAATTGTGTGAAACTCAGTCCTTCCCACACCTCTGTCATTGTCCTTGTCCTTCCTCTGGTCCTGAACCTCCAGACACCAGCTACATGAGTAGCTTGTTTACACTGGGATTCCCCCAGTGGCACTTCAGGACTTCGAAGTGTTGGCCTTAGTTCTTGAAGCTTGAAAAACTTTAAGCTGAATAGGGGTGTTTGCAGGAGGAAGGAATTCCTTCGTATACTAAATCAACATGTTAATTGTATATCAGGACTCTCAGTTTCCTTTCTGAACCAGATCTTCTTTTTTTATTCCTGAGGAATTTTGGAGTCTTTCACAAATTAAGCCAGTGGGTTTCTGCTTCATTTTTCTATCCACAGTTAGTGGCTGTTTTGTACTTCAGGTCTGCAGAATTATTTGGGCTGATCTTCATCTCAAATGTCACTTCAGCAAAACAGGATTTATGCTCTGTAAGTTGGGAAGGGCTGCAGTAACTTATACCTGAAATGATTTGTGTATGACAAGGATTGCACTTTTTAAATATATGTTCTTAATTAGAGACAAGTGTTGTATTGGTACACTAAAGGTCCTTCAAGTACACTGTGGTAGTATTTACAGACTTGACATCTGTGCTTGTTTACAGAAGAATAAGTACAGTTTATTAAGAATAAACTGTATAGAAGAATAATACAGTTTTTGTTTCTTGTAATTAATTATGCAGAATTACATACTAAATTAGTTGCATTTTTTCTTTTCAGTCAGAGGAAGTTGAAAGAAGGAAAATATCTAAGAGTTGGCGTCATCCACTACATAAACCCCCGGCTAGATCTCCAATGACTTTGGTTAAACAGCAAGCAATTAGTGATGAAGGTGAGTGGACTATTTAATATATTTTTCTGATGATATTTTTATGGTTTTAGGAGACCATATATATAGGCATTTAGAGAGTCACTGCCTTGTGCAGACAGGCTAAAAAAATCTAAGAAATGTACCCAACACAGGGATTTCCTTCTCTGAAGTAAATATAAAAAGCAAATCTGCTTTACCCAGAAATCACATATACAGCCACCCAAAGTTGATGAATAAAGCTACTTTATTCTATTAAATGTGACTTGTGAAGTTTATGGAAATGGGCATCAAAAGTATAGATCAAAATGCAATACAAACGCATTCCTTTTTCACATCACTGTACCATTTTAGTTCTGTAAAGCACAAAATTTTCTGGTGCTGTTTTCCAGAATCTCCTCAGTTAGCAGAACTGGAGATTAGTTCTCACACTCCCTTAGACAGTTTGATAATCTGGAGCTGATGCTATTTCTGTGACTGTGGGTCTGATTCCAGCATTGTTGCATACTTCAGTGTTTACCTGCAATTTTTACCTGAATTTGTCTCTCTCTCAATTACTTGTCATTAACAGTAGCTGTTTCTTACAGATGCAGATAGATTTTCTTGACTTCAGAGAGCATGCCTGTTAATTGATTCTTTTTCTTGTAACTAAGCAATATTATACTTTCAGTTGGCAAGTTAGGCATTGTTGAGCTGACTGCTATAAGTTCAATTGACCTCTCATCAATACATCTCCCTCCTTGTTTCAGCCCCAAAGTAATTGATTTGTGTCTTCTGTCTC
>VXAZ01006430.1:15743-30811 GCA_013399875.1 Gymnorhina tibicen
GTCTTCTTTCTCACTAGTTTCGGAAAGCTATACTCTCTCTTTCAGTTTTGATCTGAGCCACAGCTTTGCCAGGCATGATACTTCAATTAGCTGTTAAGCATCTTTCTGAAAATTAAAGACAGCTTAGACCCACGATCTGTATCGTACATGAGTATGTTTGGATACCTTGAGGGCTAGACAGAAAATGTTATGGTAATTTACAGGATGATATTAATATTAAGTTTCATCTAGTAAAGTAATTAAAGATTTAATATGTGGCAGGTTGCAGTAAAAATGCTCTTTTTTATATTAGAGATTATATTCCTTTTGCCTGCTGATGCTTTTTTCATCATTATGGTTGAAACATATTGTGAATTTCCTATTTAAGCATGGATTGTGTATGATATAATCTGGCTAGATGATAATACGATGACAGTTTTGAGTTAAGGATTTTTCTAATACCAAGACATTTTCCATCTCATCCAGGAGTTTGCCAGCTTCCTGGTGTATTAATTTTATGTGAAAGTAGCAACATCCTGACAAGAAATCATATACCTTAAAGTCTTTCCTCTTTGCATGCTGATTGTCTTCCTGATAGATAAGGATGTATTTTTGTTAGGAAAGTAAAAGCTGTCTTAGAATCAGTAGCCATTAAGAACATGTCTGCTTACTGATTGAAGGAAGTAATTAAGAGTTTTATTGGACATGGCAGTTACTGCTATTTCCTAGCTGGAACTGGAATTATTATTATTTTCATGCATCTGTTTCTCATTGTAATCTAATTTATCAGCTGGTTTTTGTAAGAGCACCAGGAGAGAAACAGCAGCGTTTGGGTGAGCAGAATATTTACATCCAAGACAAAGAGTGAAGAACTGCTGAAGGAGACTGGCTAACTGTAGCCTTATTAAGTTGCCTGACATGTGCTGGCATGCGGGTTAAAGATGTGTGGCTAGACAAGTTTCTGATTTTGTTCAAGATTGTGTCAGATACCAGGGAAGTAATCAGCATCGATGTGCTAATGACTTTTTGTCTTTATGACGGTGCTTCATTCGTATTCCAGAGTTAGTAGAAATGTAATTCAGCATTCATACTTACTCAGTTCTTATTCTCTGTGTTTTTGAGCAAAAATGATGCTGGCTGAGACTGTGGTAGTATAGTCTCTTGGTACAGTAATTTCTGAGTTAATCTATTCTTCTACAAGGGTGATTTATGTACATTAGTTTATATTTTAATTTTTCTGGGTCCAGTAAAAAAATAACTGCAAACAAAATGAAGGAAGAAGATGCAGGCTAGTGCTGTTGTGAAAAGTTAAAAATTGAGGCTTTATATTTGATCTGCAACTCGCATCACTTTCCACAAGTTGGATAGTCTGTAGCCATTTCTAATACAGATAATATATATTCAAATTAATATATTTGAAGTCTTTCAGATACTGGGGTTCTATTAAGAAGTTTCTGTGAATAGAGGTGATCAGAGGCTGTTAATAATATGTAGGCAGCATTCTTTGACACTGTCAGCCGTTTCAGAATCGTAATTTTGCAAATAGAATACTATCGTATTGAACAGCATGCTTAAATCTTAGCGGAGACTTTCTGAATTCACTTTTAATACAGAGTTCTTTGTCAGATATTTATTTTTTTTCACAGGATCACTTGGACGTTTGAGTTCTGTGCTTTCTTTTTACTACTATTTATGCTTATATGTGTGTGTATTTCTTAATGGAAAATAATTGGGTTAATTGATTATTTGTTGTCTATTGGTGTTATTTTTTTTCACTTGTCCTGAAGCCTTTCCCTGTGTATGTCTGACTTCTCATGGAATTAATGCCTAAAAGACATACACTGAGAAATACTAGGGACTGGGGAATCAATCCTAGAAATTGTAACTCAAGCTGCCAGTTCAAGAAAATAAGTGCAGCAGTACAGTGGGGGCTGTATGTCACATTCAACATGCTAACAATTTTTACGTAATGAACCTTAGTCTTATGCTCAGTGCAGTATATTAACTTGTGATAATAATATTCTGTTCTATTTAATACAGATACATTTCTGCTCACTTAAGCAATAAAAAAGCAAATTTAGCAGAAGGAGCAAGCATACTAATTTTGCATGCACATTGATTGGTCCCAGAGATTTCTTTCCAGCACTATTTGGTCATGCAACATTAGAAACTGTTTTTAGATTCAAGTTGACTAAAATTTCCCATTGCCCTAAATGATGTAATTATAGCATATAGACTGAATTCAGTATGGGGCTCTTTGTATATGTTTTTTAGCATTTTAAGTGTGATTCAGAATTTCAAAGTTTGCTTTCATTCGTTTGTAAGATACAGAAACAGAAAGAGAGAACTTTTGTAAATGGAAACAATGGCTTCTGCTATGACATAGTATAAAGCCTTGGGTTTTACATTCATTGTCAGCATCCTGTGAGATCTGCTTGATTTGATATTAGAAACCAAACCATTTAAGGCTTGTTCAGTAACATCATAAATAGGCTAAGCCTGCTTAAATAAGGGAAAATTACGCTTGTAGATACAGTTACTATTCTTTTGTTTCAGAGATGAAAATGGGAGATTTTGCTTCAAGATTCTCGCTTACTTCAGAAAGAAATGTTAACTTTTTTCCTGGTGTTGCATGGGAGGTAGATAAGAATTTGCTAACCAATTGATAGAGGCATGTTTATATTTACCACATTAGTATTATAGTTTCCAGTATTGCTTTCCCTCTCATACTGTTTTGTTGAATGAAGCTTCACTTCTTTAAAAGACTTTGCTTTTGTGTGAGTGTGGGTTAACCAAGTACATAATTTAGTTTTTCATATATTGTCATCATTTAGCACTGAAAAGTCCAGCACTCCAGTCCACTTGCAGCACTATCAGTGTGCTAGAAAAATGTGTTTTCTGTCCTTTTCTCTGGTACCTAAATTACTTCCGTTTTGTTTAAATTCAATTTGCAAGGTACGATTGCCATAATTACAAAAAAAGTTCTGACACTTAAAAAGCATGTGGTGTTCTGAAGACCCCAAGAAACCTTTTATAGGAATGTGGTATGATCTTTAGTCGATGTTTAGGAAAGGGGTGTGTTGAAAGGTCAAATGAAAGCTTTTCCTGAATTTCCAGTACTCTTGTCAACCTTGCGGGCCAGCATCTGATCTCCAGAAATGGTGAGAACTGACAGCTTTGATTATTACCACTGGCAGCTCTTGTCCCCTGACATCTTTCATGAGTAGTAGTTATCTGCCTTTTAGTGGACACAGGATCTAAGACTAGCCACTATTTTGATGAAAAGTGGAATACAAACCAGTTCTAACATTTATCCTCATTTGCTGGACAGTGGTATATGTTGTGATCATTGAAGAGTCATGGTTCTCTAGGTGAACCTTGCAGCTCTAAGTGTGCTGCTTTTTTAGTTTTAAAATATGGTATTTTACCTCATATAGGACTGGATAGAATTGCAGACTTGTATAGAAAGGCATGTATAATTTCTCATTATCAGGTGTGCCAAGATGAAAATGGATTTCCTGCTGCATTAGTGCAGCCTCTTAGTAGCCTTCTCAAGGGTAGCTGTGGAGTTGGTAGGCAAACTAGATGTAACGTTTACGAAGGAGACAGATATCCCTTCTGTAGGGTGATCTTCTGAAGCTGAGTTTCTGTTTCTGTAGTTATGGTCCAAAGAGAAACACCAAAAACATGTGACTGTATAATCCATAATAAAAAATTAATTCATTGAAGTACTGGTGCAGAGTATTGCCTAGTTAGTTATTTTAGTAATAACTTTCGTTTTTCAAATTAAAAAAACCCTAGCCCATAAAATTATCATTGCCTTTGTCAAAATCTGAAGATGCTTTGTAAACCATGAGTATCAAAAGTGACATAATTTTAATACCAAAGGGATTAAAGGGGTTCTGCTAACTGTCTTTCCATGGCTGAGAAGTATATGTAATATATATTTTTTAATGTGCAAAATAATTACACTTAAGAAGTAGATTCTTGAAGGAATTTAAATGTGATTGTTGTCTAGTGTATGAAGTGCTTTTGGGACATTTGTTTTAGTGATCTGCAGGAACTGTAGTTTGAAGATACAAAATTATAATTCTGATTTGGGCATTGATTTCTCATGAATTTGGATCTGTGATTGAGTGTCTTTTGCATCTTCTGTACTTATAACTTATACGCTTAACTTATGAAGAGGCCTTGGTTCAGTGAAGAACTTCTGGACAATCTTAACTGAACACGTTCGAGTAACCTTGTTCCTGAAATTTCACTTGGTGTTTTGCCCAGAGGAACTTGTGCTGGAATAGCATATTGACATAGGTTAGATTTGTGCTGTCTGAGAGATACAAAATAACCATAAAATATGTTTTCCTCACTTGGTACTGGTTTTTCTCTTTAGTGTAGCATAAAACAGGAGTATGTTGGTGATTCTGCTTTGTAATATTTCTAAAACACTCTTAAGAGCATAATAATTGACTATTTGTTTGACTGTATAATATTTGGCAGTATATATAATGGTTAATGATGATACATTTTAATTTCCAGATTAAGGAAGTACCACCTAGTAATTCTGCTATATCTGAGAGACTCGTTTTATTAGTAGGCAAGACATGCCTGATGACTGGAAGAAAGCTTTGTGTATTTTTCTACTTTTGTAGAGATGCGTACCCTGGAAGACTAGGGTGTTTCATTAGTCAATCAGTAAGCATGCATATGGATGGCAATATCAGTTCCTAAAAATTCCGATGTAATTTTAGTTATTGATCGAGTTTTTTGTGTAAGTCCATTGACCACAAGCAAATTATATTAGAATGCGAAATATGAATTTTGTTCATAAAAATGTGAAAAATTACATGCGGAAAGGGAATGGAGAAAGCAGCTGCTAATAAGTGCTATGAATTAAAGCTTTTCAATAGACCAGATATCTGCTAATCTTCAGCTTGTAGTCTGGGCTTGTAATAGTTTTGTACTGACAGCTATGTTTTTTGATGATACGTTGTGCAGTAGATTCCAGCAGATCTTCTGTTGTTTCTGTTTTGATTTTGCTGAGATGCCTCTTTGAACAGATTTATACACAGGGGCTATTCTTTAAATTTACAGAGAGCAAAGACAGGTGAAATCCCTGGGATTGCTTTAATATTTACAATATATCGAAACATCTATACAATAATGGAAATTATAATACCAGTATGCTGTAAATATTTCATGTTGGCAGTTCATACAGATATAAGAACATCTCCCTTTCTGTGGCCTCCTGTCCACATTTTAAAAATGTTGCCTGACTAGTGGGTCACCTTTGAGTTTGGTTTTTGGGCATGGTAAGTAGCCGTCTTTCTGGAGACACTAGATAGTTCATAGACTTTAGCATCAATAAGAATGTTTTGCTTGTGCTTCAGCTTAGGTAGCCAGACATCTTTGACAATTTGAACCTTAACTGCTAGGGTGAAATTCTTCATTCCGTATGCACAAAAAAGTTGTGCATACAGAATGCAGCTATTTAGGGAATTCTGTGAATGAAAAATTGATTTTTACTCCTTGTAATTATTGGGTGCCTTTACAATCTAGTGTTTCACATAGAGAATTATTTTGCTGCAGGAATTAGTAAGCCAACAAAAATGATAATTTACAAAAATAACAGTGCTGTAGTTCTGTAAAACTAGTTTTACAGGTCATTTAAATGTAAACTGAATCTCTGTGCTATGAGTCCTCAGAGCTTTCTCTAAGTTAGTTTATTGGAATCCTAGCAATGTAAATCAAATATATTTTAGTTACTTGCAGTTTGTTAGAAAGATTGGGGTCAGGTACAGCCTGAGAGGGTCATTTTACATATTCCACATATTGAAAATACAGTGTAATAGAAATTTTACTTAGTTTAAATTATGCTATTTAACTGTTTCTTTAACTTGTTCTAATATGCTGTGTTAATTTCTCATCTTCTAACTTATGCACTACTGCTCACAAGTAAATACCCAGCAACCTGTGAAGCCCTGCTTTTCTCTCCTTTCTTCAAGTTCTGAGAACCTTTCAGTTTTTCATATTCATCCAGAGTATCAGTGGGATCAGTGCTTTGTCCTGCTGTCCATGAAAAATCATGGTTAGGGTTTTCCCATGTCTCCTTTTCAAAGTTACTGGTGAGATTTTTCCTGTCTTTGCTAGTATTTATGCTAATTTTATCTATTTATGCTAATTTTATCTATTTATGCTAATTTTATCTCTCTTTTATTCATGCTAATTTTATCTAATAATTTTATTTTAAAATTTTATAATTTTATCTGCTAGTTTTAAATGGTAGTGGTCCTGTCTGCAGCCAGTCTTAATCACAGTGAGATTTCTCTTACTAGGTTCTTATTTGTGACTAACACCAAATCAGAAAGAATGTTTTTGCCAAAGTAATCATTATTGTTTTAGTGGGTACCACTCACCCTCAGGAAAAGCCTGCTGACTATGCCAGTTAATGTGGGAGTACAATACACTCTGACCAGGTTCTTTTAGATATTCTGTGTGTGGATGGTTTAGTGAATAATACAGAATTTTCTTATTTGAAATTACTTGAAATTACATAGGATTTCGATTTAGCAGAGTGATACAGCAATGCACTTAAATCACAGTGAAGATACAAATTATGTTTAGCAAGGTGTTGAATTGTAATATATAGTTCAGTCACAATACAAGGACAAATTACATTGAGAAAAATGTAGAAATCACAATACACAGTTCAATCACAAAACAAGTCTGAATTTCATTATGGGGCTCTAATAGTATGCTGAAGGAAAATCAGCGTATCCCAGTATCAAATCTTTCAAATCTGTCACATTGTCTTTTAAGAATGTTTTCTTGTATGCTGAATTTTTCAGACTCCTCAAAACATTTTGAGATCTGCTACAATTGATATCTGATACTTTTTTGATATTTAACTTTTTTTATTAAAGCACCCCATTACTTTGTTTTGGGAGCTAAATCTTATTTGATCTAGGAGCTCTTTGGCTTAACCTGTAAAACTCTTGATTCAGTATGGTTATCTTTACATGCAATTTTTATGAGAACTGAAGTGTTAGTAGCTAATTTGGCAATTAGACTCTCTAACCAAAAATGTATACATGGTTCACAATACTTTTACTCTATGGTCCCATACAAGAAATGCAATTTCTTGAACAGTACAATAAAAAAGTTTTTATTTTCATATTTTGCTATGAAATCTATGTCTTTCATTACTGAAAAAAAAAAAGAAAGAAAGACAATTTCTGAAACTGAGTTTGCTGATACACTGCTGGAACAGTGAAGTTTTCAAGTACAAGTCTTTCTTCTGACTGCCTTTTTTTTTTTAATTTTTTTTTAAATTTATATTATTATTATTTCCTCCAGGACATTTGAAACTATAGATAATGCCTCCCAGGGCTGCGATTATGCTCAACTACCTGAAAAATAACAGATGCTTCTGTGCTCTTCATAGCGGAGAATGCTGCTGTACAAAGCCAGGAAACATCAGTGGAACATAACCCCAAGCAGCAAAATCATTGTTGAGATTGGCAAAAGCAAATTGTACTGTATTAGTGTCTATGGCTTTTCACATCTGCTGGGTTAAATCAGCAAATGCTGGCAACAGCCCATTCTGCAAATGGCCCAAATGTTTTCTGCCTGATAATTTGAGTTTAACTTAGTAAGCAAAAACCATTCAGAACATTAGCATTGTATGTTGGAGCAAGTTTCACCACAAATGGTTAAACCAGTAACATTACAATTCATTCATTCATTTACTCACTTGGAAAGCAGCATAGTGACTGTTTAGAAGTACTTTGCTATGGAAGGAGTTTCCTTTGTATCAAAACAGATTCTGGGCTATAATTTTCTTTTTGTCTACACAGTTTGTTGTAATGAATTGTTTCACTTCTCTTAAATATGGGAAGGGGTACAGATGCATATAAATAATCACATTCCTGACAACCGGTATTTATGAAATTGTGTTACAGAGATTAATTGATCCCATATAAATATTCTTTTCAGGTACGAGTATGATAGCAGGAACTATTATTAAGTTTAGCATTGCTAATCACCTTGTACTATCAGTAATACTGTGGCTGAATTATATGTGTTGTGGTTTAAGCCCAGCTGGCATCTAAGCACCACACAGCTGCTCACTCACTCCCCCACCAACCGGATGGGGAAGAGAATTGGAATATTCTTGTACCACTCGCTGTCAGGGTGGCACAAGAAGCAGGAAAGGCCTTGATGCTGTGCAAGCACTGTTCAGCAATAACAAAAACACCTCTATACTATCAATACCATTTTCAGTACAAATCCAAAACACAACTCCATACTAGGTACTGTGAAGAAAATTAGTTCTATTCCAGCCAAAACCAGCACAATATGATGCAGTAAGATTTATATCAACTGTTATGCATTTATTAAAGTCTTAATTGTATCATCAATTGTTTCTGCTTTTCTGTAGGAAAAAAGAGCACTGGCCTAACCCCTTAGGAAACAAAGTATTTAACCTAATTATGAATTGTATCTGGTAAAGTAGTATTACAAAAAAGCATGATATTTACAGTGAAGTAAAAATGACCAGGTGGTTTAGGGGGATTCAAGATCTCTGACCACTGTTCCTGGTGACAGTAGGATGTTTTTATGTACTTAGGAATAGGCTGCATTACATCATCCAGTTAATACATTTTTTGACTGGTATTAATCCATTTTAGACTTCAGCATGAATATGTGATATATTTACAGGCAGAAACATAACAGAAGCTACAAGAAATGGACTTCATTCATATAAGAGTGTTTAAAAACCATGTGCATATTAACAGACTTGCAAAATAAGCTTTCCTTGGTATTTGTCAGTGTGTCTATGTGTTATGCATGAGTGTGCAATTTCTTGAACAGTGCTGTCAATTGAGGTGCAAATATATATTGAATTTCTCTGTCATGGCTAGCAGGTTCAAATCCTGTATTTTTCTTTTGTTCTCTCTGACAGTGAGATGTATTTCATACTGTAGTTGAGTTGAAGTTTGTATACGAAAGAATACCAAGAATGCTTTATTCACTCTTGTCTTGATTATCTCTTAATTTGAAAGGTATGTTTCATGCCAAGAAGCTGAAAAAAAAAAATGGCCCACCAGAGTTCACACCAAGGAGTTTTGTTGTGCACCTGTGCAGAGTCCTGTTCATGCAGTTACTGTCAGCGAATTGTGAGGCAGTGTCAGTGACTTGATCTGAGTTACAGCAGACATAGAAGTCAAGGTATATTCCCTAGCTCCATTTCATGTGCTGTGTAAAGAAAATGCTCGTGATAGACATACATTATGTTTCATATCACTGCATTGGCTGACCTGAATCTTTTGAATTGCCTGTCTTGGGCCATTGGTAGCTGCTCTCAGAGCAAGGCCAAGTTATCACAATGAAGGTTTGATTGCATAATGGTGCATATCGTAGAGTGTTGTTGGTTGGCAGCATTGCATAAGTGACTATTCATCAAAACTTGCTCTATGAGAACTGAGAGCGTTCTCATGCTCTGTCAGAAAAATGCCAGTATGTAAGATTATGAGTGAAACATCATGTTCATAGCTCTTCCTGAAACATTACATATTGGTCTTATAAAGTAGAGATTTGGGTATTTTTGGGGGTGGGTGGGGCACAGTGTATCTTCCACTGTAGGAACAGATGCTTCTACCACAGTTCTTGCAAGTTTTGAGTATTTGCAATTGGCACTGATACACAGCTGAAATAAAAAGTATGCCTGCTTATAACAGGGGAGTTTCTGAGATCTTCAGTTAGTATGAACACTGCAGATTGTTCTATGTTCTTATTCTGAGAATCCTCAGTTAAGGTGGATTTTGAATGGAGCCAGCTGGAGGCTGCAGGTGTTTTGTGTTCTTCTAACAGACACATCTGATCAAAGAAACACTGAGCTCACATGAGGCCCCTGAATATCTACCCTGAAATTGCATGCAACAGTGTGAATTAGGAAAGTAAATTTATTTTAGGCTGAGCCACTGATTGCTCTTCAGCTAAATAGTAAAAAATGAAAGGAGTAATTAAAGAAAATAAGAGGAGTGAGAAGCACAGGATAAACAGAAAAAAAAAAATCTAAAAATCCCTCAAGTTTTCCAAGCTGTTTTTGGACATAAATAGGACATTGGTATTATCAAACAAACAAGTGAAGAAAGGCTATAAACTGTGCCAAGACAGCAGTGTTTGTTACATCAAGTAATTATATACTCTGTGCTTTCTCTCAGTTGGAGAGCTGGTTTTTTCTCCATTTCCTTGCCTGTTTTGGTTAAGCAGATTCTCAGTTTTTATATATGGTGCATAACTTCTCTGACACATGGTACATGGAAACCAGAAAGGTACCTCCACTTGTACTACCAGTAGAAATTCTTCCTCTTGCTGATACTGGTGCACACACACACAAAAAATAAAACACACAAAGTGAAACTGCCCATCAGTTCTACTGATGTAGAATATTTACACAGACGATTTCATATTGTCCCTGGTGGGGAAGTTGTTTAAGGCAGCATTGTTGTCACGTTTTGTAATGGGATCATGTACTCTGTAACTCTTTTTTTTAATACCAATTTCTTTTAACATTTGATTATTTCAATGTGGCTGGGTGAAGGTTGATTATGAGGAGATGAACTAATATTTCTGAAGCCCTTGAAGGATAATAATTTAGGCTCAAGGTTGCCTAGGAAATTCCTGAGGACAATTGAAATCCACTAGCCTTACAGTAGTGATAACAGTGTATCAGACAAAGCTTGTAATCCTTAGAACATCTTTTCTGTCTACTCCTAATTTTGTATCCTGTTAGTGAACCATTCCTTTAAGTACTGGATTAGGCAGCCTCCCTCTGAAAAGAGGACAGATATTTTTCTGTTCTTGATATGGTGGAAAAGAGTGAGAGGTTGCAGGGTGTAATATACCAGAGGACCATACCAGAGAGGTTGTGTAGTTCATGCAGAGACAGAAGACTGCATGGATCATGGAGAAGACACTCACACCTCAAAGGACATAGAAGGACATAGAATTCAGAATTACAGACATCAGAAATCAGAGGCAAATAAATGAGTGTTTGCTTCTAGTCAATAGCTTAGTGGAAGTCCTCTAAACATAATGTAAAGGAGAAAATAAATTTATTAAAGTAGTGTTAAATTTTTATGAGTTCGTGAAAGATGGAGTCTGGTACATATGCATATGACACTTTGTCCCTGGCTTATTTTGGAATGAGGTTCAAAAATAAGTACAAAACTCTTAAACAAAAGGCTGTTAAAAGCCAGCATTATTCTTGTCTCTTGCATTCTTTTCAATTTCTTGGTTGGGAAAGCATTTGTAAAAATCACACAAGAGGAAACTGAAATTATGGAGTTTATATGGAATTAAGGTGTAAACATTGTTTTCATTAAAACCAGAACCAATATAGTCATGAACTCAGCAATCTGCTGTAGGCAGTGGAAGGCCAGAGCACTGTATGAGAACTACAGTTACCAACCTAGAATTTGTTCCAGAACTGTAAATGTGAAGATAGATTTTTGAATAAAGAAGATCATTATAGGCTGAGGTTCTGGGCAAAGGCTTCAACTATCATGGGAGAATTATTCAGTGGTGTTAAGGAGTGGTGCAATCACAGGATGTCAGTTTCCAAGTGGATAATAGATAGGGAAGATATTACAAACCTTCACAACAAATTCTGTGTGCCTCTTTGTTTTCTTCATAAGGGAGAATCAAGCTCTGCATTTTCTGGGAGGTTATAGCTATAATGAAAATATTTCAAGTAAGGAGTACAAGCTCCTGAAGGAAAATAATGTAAAAGGAAGAATTAAAAAAAGTATCTGTAAGGCTGAAGCCACTTGTAAGATGGCTCTTTAAAGGAAAATTTAAATAGGAAGAGAACTAGAGAAATAACTTTCAGAGCTATGTGTTTTACAGTTCTTTAAAATTGCAAGCAATAGAAAAAGTATGATTGTATAGAGTGTTTTGAAGCAAAAACTTATGCTTTTAACTTAAAAAGTAAGTAATTCAAAATGTTATAGAAGTAATGCTGGCAGTTTATATGTTCATATGTTCATCTTCTCCTTGTGTTCAGCTTTTTCTTCATTGGTTTTCTTTGGAAGCTAATTTTTTCACCAGAAAGCTCTGCTGCTAAATATTGACAGCTTTTTTGCAGTTGTTTTCTTTGTGCCCTTCTACCCAGATTATTGGCAAATGTTTATTAAATTGATATTAGTTCTTTTGAGAAACTATAAAAAATGGATTAAAAATTGCATGCAGGATGTATTTATTAATTTATTTTTATTACATCTGGCTTGCTTGTAGACAAATATTTTAGTCGATATTTTATTCAGCACTAATAAAAATGTTGCCAGCTTTGTAGTGGTTTTGTAGCAATGCGTGACAGTTTATCATAGGAGACCCATAAAGCCTCTGCTTTTTCATAAAGTGGAGAAAGCAGTCATGGGCTGAAGGAATGTGATGAATCAGCTTAATGTACTTAAATGTTTCTCTGTGTTGGAGTTTTCTTCTTGTGAAGTAAACAGTTTTTCTTAAATACATCATTAGAAAAGGACTGTATGCTATAGACCATTTTTGTTATCTGAAAGTTTTATTCAAAACTTTTCACATTTTCCTTTCCACATTCATATTATAATTATTCGATTGACACCAACATGCCTTCTCACTGATTGTGAACGATTTAATAGGCACTGTCCCAATGATCCAGCATGCATGTCTCTCTACTTCTTAGATCTGATTGTTCCGCATTACTCCCTGGGTATAATGTTTGCCTTTTTTTCCCTTTTGGAAAATGAGTGTCGCTGTCCATGAAGAGTTTGTGAGGTGCCATGCTGTGTGAATGGAGTGATTTTTCTGGTGCTGCTGCCAGAATGCAGTGTGTTCTATCCATAAGGGATTTAGGGCAGAGTGCCTGGAGGGAGAGGGTATAGAGTTTGGAGGGAGTAAGGAGACGGTGGGAGAGTGAGACATAATGTTGTTGATATGAATACCAATTGTAAATAGTAGAGCTACTTTCTTATGCTGTACGTGGAGCAATCAGCTCATGACATAGATGTCAAAGCACTTAATTGTGGGCTTTTCCTGACATGACATTCTTTTAGACTTCTGCACCCATATTTGCACACAGACTTCTTCTAACATTGTTTGATCATCTTTGTTAGCACTCATGAGAGATTCATTGTTTATTTTCATTCCATGACTACAGTATAGCCATTGTTTGCTTTCTTTTAGAACTGCCTGAGACTACCTTAATTGAAGAGCAAGTTCAAGAGTCAGAGGCATGGGCCAAGCCTCTGGTCTACCTGTGGCAGACAAGGCAACCCAATTTCAATGCTGAAAAAGAATACAATGCAGCTTGTGCAAAAAAGGAGCCTCACTGTGCCATTTGCACTCTTCTCATGCCCTACTATAAGGTGAGGAAGATTCTCACAGCTCCGTCTCTGGATGAAGTGTGAAAGAGCTGCCTGGCTACTTAATTTTCAGGAAATTATTAAAAACGTACACTTATGCATTTCATTTGTAAGAGAGGTAAATAAACTCACTACTGTTAAAATTAGAACTGATACTTTGTTCACCTGCATCTACCCTTGGCTGCAGACAGTGTATGCCTTCTACTACTGTTTATGCAGGGTTTGTGTTAGTGTGTGTATATTTTCCCTTGAAATTACACTTTTTGATGAGGTGAACCCAAACAGGTTTGTATCTTATAGCTATTTCCTTATTTTTCCCTCTCCAAATACTTTTTATCAGAGCCTCTTTTATGCTGCCTTCCTTCAATGTTGAGGAAATAAGTACTTTCACAGTACTCAGGCCTTCTCAGGAAAAATATTCCCTTGGAAACAGTCTCATGCAGAGCACTGTTTAATGCTGTCTTGTGGAATTACTGTGTCAATTTGCAAGTAAAAATGGTATTGTAGTACTATGTTGCCAGTTCTGAAGCTGCTAAACTGTTATTTCCTCAGCATGGGAACCAGGAAAAAAGCCTTTATTGCACTGGACCAAATGAACAGTGTTTCAATAACACTGGTTTGCAGGCTGAGTGCTATTCTAGATGTTTCAATTATTTGGAACAATCAAGGTAGAATGTGATAAATATCTAGAAGCCGTTAATTTTCTCATGAAACTGCTAATCTTAGTACGAAAGTTGGGAGGGGTGGAATAGTTCCATCATTGTCAAAAGGAAGAGTAAGACTCTCTTTTACTTAAATAAAACTTTATTTTTTTTCCAGCCAGACAATCATGATGAAGAAAGTCCTACTTTCAGTGAAGCAAACTCAGCAGAAACACTGATGGCAGAAAATGAGAAGACTAAACCTCTTATTCCAGAAATGTGTTTCATTTATAGTGAAGAAAACACCGAAAACTATCCATCAAATGCCTTTGTTGAAGAAGATGGAACAAGTCTTCTGATTTCATGTGCAAAGTGTTGCGTACGGGTTCATGCAAGTAAATAATCTAATTGTTCTATTGGCAGAAATGCAATTTCAAATTTTTCTTTATTGATAAATAATAATTAGCTAGGCTTCTAGCATGTCTTAAAAGTACTTGAAGAACATTTCCATTTGTAATGCTTCAATCACTGGCTAATTCTTTTTGAAAACTGCATTACATTTTCTGTAACCTTTTCATGGTTGCTGGGAAAATACTGAAGAATTAACTTTCTTATAAACTTTCAATAATCACAAACTTGTGATTGTTTTTTCTGTTCTGAGTGATTTAATTACTCTTTTGCTTCTCTATTTTAAATCACTGTGCAATGCTAGTATGTCCTTATTAAGTAGTTACAGTGAAATTCTGTTGGAGGACTTGTGAATATTGCTATTAAATTTGGGGATGCAGTATTTTCTTTCACTTAGCATTCGTTTTTATTGCATGGATTTTTCTGCAGTATCTTCTAAAGACTGTAGAACTGTAATCGTTAAGTCTACGAAGTCCACGAGACATTTAGAAATGTGACGTATTTGCACAGAATAAATGTCAGTACATTAAGTCAATTTTTACTTCAGGGAGAGTTGGTGATATGATATTACACTGACAAAAATAAGAAATCCACTATGATTTGGTTTTTGGGTGCTTGGGTTTTTTGTTTTGTTTTG
>VXAZ01006435.1:0-119224 GCA_013399875.1 Gymnorhina tibicen
GGAAGCGGTGGGAGAGACTGGGCGAGGTGGAGGTCGGGTTGGGGATGCTGCAGGATGGCTCCGAGTCCACTTCCACCACTACGGTGGCCATCGCCTCCGCCCCGCGGCTCCGGGGCGCTGGCAGCAGAGGGGCCGCTCGGCGGCTGCTCCGCAGGCGGCAAGGAGGGAGTGAGGGCGGGCGGGGAGGCGGCGGCGCTTTTATACGGAGACGGTGCAGGGCAGGGACCTGGTGAGGAGGAGGAGGAGGAAGGGGGGGAGCCGGCGCATCCTCCGCGCCGCCGCCGCCTTTCCAGCATCCACAGCTGATGTCATCTGCGGCAAATCCTCCCCGCGGCGGCCCCCGGAAGCAGGAAGGACGCGGGGGGCGAACAACGCCCCGAGGGGACGCCAAGGGGTGCGCCCCGCGCCCGGCTCCCGTCCCCGCCGTGGGACCCCTGGGCCCGCGCCCCTCGGATCCCTTGCTCCCCGTGCCCGTTCGGGGCGCCACCCTGCCGGCCTGTCACCCCGAGGCCCGTGCCGGGTCCCAGCTTTGAAACAGGGCGATGAGGAGCCGCAGGTGATGGCCTGTCAGACCTGGGGAACTCATCTGGGAAAGCCGGCATCGGGACTCTGGAGCACTCCGGACGCCGACGGGTGAAAAAGCAGCGCCACTGCCCAAGGCCAGTTGTCCTCTCCAACATCTTGCTGTAGCACTGCAGCAAAATTTGAGTCATACTTAAACACACACACTCACCCAGCAATCTAAACATTCTTGCTAACTTTTTTAGTTTAAAAAGCACTTCATTTAATAAGATACCTCACATGTGCCCTTTCTGCACATATTCAATGCCCTTGGATATATACCAGAAAAACACTGGTTTTGGACAAGGTGCTGAAACCCATATTCTTAGCTTATTCGAAGCTGCAGAAGTTCAGAGGGGTTTGGGTAAGTGATATTGACCAGGCTCAAGCAACTCTAGGGAGCAGTGATAGCAGAAAACTTCTACAATGGCAGAACCAAAGGTTTCATTTCTCTTCTCACGGATGTCAGATATATACACCCCAATACTCAGTGATAACCACCTCTGAAAAGTGTGTTACTTTCTCCTAACCTGAGATGGAGACAAATCTGTGTGAGATGTTCCTGTCACTTTACTGACACAAGCAAGCCACTAGTTTACACTAAGCCTCTTGTTTATATGGCTCAAGTGATGTGGGCTAAATTTCACTGTGACACAGGAAAGGATATAAACTTTTATAGCCTGCTTTTTAAGATAACCTCTCGTCCCTGACTAAGAAGGCACTTCCTCTGTCTGCAATTTCTTACACTGCTGGGTGCGCAAATTCTGTGCCTACTGCTCAGAAACAGAGTGCTTGCCTGGATGAACCAGTGCATCAGCCCTGTCTTTGTATTTTTGTTCCAGGGCACAGTGGACTAATCCACATGCGTTTCAGGTTGTCACTGCTAAGTTTTTTTGTCTTACTAGCCTAGAGGCTACAGTTTCAACCTACAAAGGTTAAAGCATCACCATTTTAAGTGCTGGTCCATAATGTTGCATCTGTCTATAGCACCTAGTGGTTTTGATATGAATAGTTCATCTGCGTAAATACAGTACTGAGAGCCTTGGCTTACATGGTGTGGTGTGTTTGGGTGTTGCATTCAGTAGACTTTTTCTGAACTGCCATTAGTCTGAAGGTTGTAGAGTGCGGACAAGCATTTTCACAGCCATGTCAGGTGGCTGAGATGACACAGTGGTAAAGAGCAGCAGTGCTCATTCTTCACTAGAGCTGACACTGCTGATAGAACAAATACAATGGCATAGATGCAGAAGAGCTAGCAGCAGTTTTAAGGTTTGCAAGGTGTTCAGAGGTGCAGGGTGTTGCTCTTTGGATGCCCCTGTTCATCTGAGCCCCACTGACTTTGCTGTTTCCTTGCTAATCCTGTCAGCTTCCATGGGATGGTGTAGATGCCTACTTAGAAATGTCCATCCCCTGTGGCCTTGTCCTATACAACCCCCTTCCTAATAATCTATCTTAATTATAGATACCTTCAAGACTTTCCACATGGTGCCCACTAGAGAAAGCCAGCTTCAGGCTTCCCCCACTGCAGTCTGTAGTTTTGGGATATGCCTTTACTTCAATCACCAACAAGAGCAGCTAATCTCTCAAGCATGGAAGGGGCTTGCCATGGGGACTTACAAACTGGTTACAGAACAGACAGATACTGGTTCCTGGACATAAAGGTAAGACAATTACTTGCCTCACAAGAACAGCAAGTTAAATGTGATTCTCAGAGAAATGCACACCACTACTCAAAAGGCACTGTATGTGTTTTTAAGCACTGTTTCATTTTAAGGAAAAATGGAAATGTCCATAGCTGGAAAGATGTCTGTGAATCTGAAAAGTAAGAGCTGAAAAGAATGCATTTTATCAGAGAATAAAATGCTTACATACAGGTGGGTAATACAGCTATATTTGAAATAGCCTGCTCAGGTAGTCCTCTGTTTTATACTGCACTGTAAAGTAATATGCAGCTAGAACATGGTATGATAACAGCTGAACTGTTACAGTCAAGCTGTCTTGTGATGGGTGATGTATTACACATTAAAACACTAAGGACAAGAGGTTGTCTTTGGAAGAAAATGGTTTTGTGCTAAACTCTTCAAAGGATGCAGACCTCTGGCCTTGTCCATTCACAAGCGTATGCTGCATCATCTGAGATGGAAAGTAGACAAGAAAAGGTGCTTTATCCTCCTGAACATGTCTCTGAGGAAGCTGCAGGGTCCCAGCTCCATAGCCACTGTTCACACTGTGACTTGCCCTGTCGGTATCTCAGTCAGGTAGATTTGTTTGTCATTGTCTTTCCCTATCTGGAAACGAATTTATATTCTGCAGTATGGAGCATCAGGTTCACTGCTGAGTGAAACATGGAGATATGCTGCATAAAGCTGACTTAGTGTCCTGTGACTCTCACTGTTTGAAAGTGATACTACCTGCTTAGCTGCAGCTAAATCACATAGATATGCCCTTTCAGTAGAAGAAACAGCAGCATTCATGGACCAAGTAATATATCTTGCTGTGTCAAAGAGGCAGTGATTGAGACCCACACCTGTCTGGCCTTTGTTTGTTGTGGTTTCATTTTGTTGTTTTGTTATGTTCAATACCAAATTGGAGTCCCACAATTGAATATGATCAAATATTGTATTTGAGAGCTGTATTTTTTCGATGTTGTATTTTTTAAAGAGGCAGTTTAAATAAAGTGCTTGAAGTTTGAAACATACTTCTTGGTGGTATGTGCCATTTGTTACCCACTAATATTCAAGCTTCATTCAAGTCCAATCTTCAAATTTTAAATGAAGTTTCAGTGATATACAAGCTGGCCTTTGTCTCAGGTCAAGTGTCATCCCTTGCATAAAAGAAATACATATCCACGTGGATTGCTTCAGACCAATTGAAATACAGACCGAGGAACTAGAGAGTGGAGAGAAGCACCGTAGAGAGGGACCTGTGGTTGAACATGAGTCAGCAGTGCCCTGGCTGCCAGGAGGGCCACCCATGTCCTGGGGGGCATCAGGCACAGCATTGCCAGCTGGGCAAGGGAGGGGATTGTCCCGCTCTGCTCTGCACTGGGGCGGCCTCACCTCGAGTGCTGGGGGCAGTTTTGGGTGTCACAGGGTAAGAGAGATATAAAGCTATTGGAGAGTGTCCAAAGGAGGGGCATGAGGATGATGAAGGGCCTGGAGGGGAAGCCTGTGAGGAGCAGCTGAGGTCACTTGGTCTGTTCAGCCTGGAGCAGAGGAGACTGAGGAGAAACATTGCAGTCTGCAACTTCCTTGTGAGGGAAAGACGAGGGACAGACACTGTCACTGTATCTCTTCTCTCTGGCGACCAGTGACAGGACGCGAGGGAATGGCCTGAATTTGTGTCAGGGGAGGTTTAGACTGGATAGAAAGAAAAGGTTCTTCACCCAGAGGGTGGCTGGGCACTGGAACAGACTCCCCAGGGAAGTGGTCACAGCACCAGCCTGACAGAGTTCAAGAAGTGTTGGACAATGCTCTCAGGCATGTAGTGTGATTCTTGGGGTGTTCTATGCAGGGCCAGGATTTGGACTTCAGTGATCCTCATGGATCACTTCCAACTGAGGGTATTCTGTGATTCTTTGAATTTAAGAACTTTACTGAAAGTGAAGTGTCTCAGAAGGCTGTCTTCACTGAGAGAAATCTCCATCTGAGGATTGCACTGTGTGTCATGAAGGGGGTTCCTCGGGTAGGTAGGATTTCTTAAGGATGGGCAGGAAGGCCTAACTTCTAGAGATAGAGATTTGCCAGCCTATACCTGAGGTGACAGATTCACAGAATGGCTGGCTAGAAGGGACCTCTGAAAGTCATTTTGTCTAATTCCCCTGCTCAAGCAGAGCCACCTAAAGTAGGGTTCTGAGAGCTGTGTTCAATGGGGTTTGAATATCTCCGTGGATAGAAACCACCATCAGTGATGGTCTGGGCAACCATCACTCTCACTGTGAAAGTGTTTCTGATGCATGATGAAGTCAGGAATATGCAACCAATACTACAGCAGATAATGCCTATAACATTTTGTACCTTACCTGATGCCTTCTCAGTGTGACCATCATTCTCAATACCCCCACTCCACCTCACCCCCCATTTCCTGCAATCGGAAGCTCTACCATCCCCATGTGATCCAGCCTTTACCTCACAGAGTCTCCTCCATGCATTACTCCTTTGGGGCGACTCAGCAGAGCATGCAGCAGCAGTGCAGGTGCAGAGGGACGGTCAGCATGTCATCCTGACCCCAGCAGAGCAGAAGTGTCACCCTGCAGCTGCTGGCCATGGTGTGATTATTCATGAGCCCTTCCCTGCAAACACCTGGATGTGTGGTTCATGAAGACAACTCCTCTTGCCTTCCCCCACTTTTTAGGCAGGGAAGCATCTTCATCTCTAACATCCTAAAGCTGGCACTGCCAGAGGAGCTCCTCCTGCAGCAGTGATATGGCAATTGCCAGGATCACCAGAGAGAGCTGTACCTGGATGAGCAGACAGAGACTTGGACTACATGAGAGACTCTTTAAGACGGGAAGTACTTCATGTTTTAGGATGGCAGGCTTTATTTTTAACTACATGCAAAATAAAAATTACTTGACCAACATTAATTTCAGATATTTTAAATATATTACTTCAATTTTAATAATTACTTTTTAAATTGCAAAGGAGAGAAAGCTTTTATTTGCTTATGGTGAAATACCCATTTCAATTGGTATTTCATCTGTTCCCACTCCTTACACTTTCTCCACAGAAAAGGGGAAGTTAAATACAAAATTTTTAAAAAAAGTGAAGAAAGCAACACTATTGCTTTTAAAAATAACATTTTATCTCACTTTTAGCTTTCTGTCTTCAAGTGAGAGAAAAATAACACCAAGTAACATTTTGCCTTAGTTCCCAGTGGAAAAATTAGTTCTTTTTTATCAGAGTGATTTCCCTCTTTTTCTTCAGTGGAAAAAAAAATAGAAGTAAAAAAAGAGAAAAGTACTTTATTTAACTGCAATAAGAATTAAATGAAAAGAAAAAGATTTTCCATGGGACCATTAAAAAAAAGAGAAATTAAAAAATAATTATTTTGCATAATTTTATCCTGACATTTGCTATGAAAAGAACATGTAGCTTTTTATGAAAATAAAATGATTGCTTCTCCACTGTTGGAGGAAAAATAGAGCAGTTTTAAGTAATTAGATCATGTTTACTAATTAGGATGATGTTTAAAATTCAGCAATAAATGGTAATAAAAGCATTGAAGGCAGTGGTACCCATTGTACCACAAAGTTGGATGGATAATTAAAACATCATCAGCTGCAAAAACTATGGTAAGACAAAGTGGTTGGCATCAGGCAGTAGCTTTGAGCTTCCTTTGAGCTCAGGGTTCAGTTGTCAGCCCTTCTGAACAAGAGCAGGAATGGTCTGTTGATGTGGGATACAGTTAGGGTTTCAGGAGGTGAGTTTGTCAGGTTTTTAGTTCTTATTGAAGAACTGCAAGTTACAGAATTTCTTTTGGATTCTAGGGGTAAAATACAATTTATGTCCTGTCACACCAACCTGAAGAACCCTACGGTCCAGAGTCCCCACATGTGCTTCCTTTCAGGGCAGTTTTTGAGCTCAGTCTTAACTTGAGAGGGGAGGCAAATCAAGCCATGGGTTTAGAATGACCGTACGTACACTATCACCTGCCTGGTTTGCGGTCAGCTGGAAGCTGCAAGTTCCTGCACTGGGCTGTTGGCTGCCGTGACACCCATGTTCAGCCTGGCCGCAGACTGCCCCAAACCTGCCTGCCCTGGCAGCACACCCTGTCCATGGCCGTGATGGAGGACCATCAGCCAAGGTGTTAGTTCCTTAACTCACTACAAGCACAGAGGAGAAAAATATCAGTGTGCTGTTGGCCACATGCTCCTCCATCCTACATACTCAGGTGGCAAAAGCACATGGAGGTGCTCTAAAGAAAAGGGTGGGTTGGGTTTTTTTTGTTTTCTCTCCAAGCTGAGTTGTCTAAAGCTGCCTCTGGGAACCAACAGCAAGTAGATATTTTACATAGTATTTTCATGTAGTTATAAGACGTGCCTTACAATACTTTTCAGATGTTGCCTGCTAGCTCTGGCAGTTCTGTAGGATTTAAAATTGCTTCTCATTATTATTATTTTACAAGGGTCCTGTTCTCTCAAGCACACTGTAGTAGAAATGACATATTGCTACTACACAGAGAATAGGAAGAAAGAAATCTAGGCAAGCATCATTTAATAAAGTGCACTGACCAGCTTCCATACACAGAATCTGCGGAACTGCTCCATCTTCATACTAGAAAGGTCCAACAGACCTGGTCCTACACTGGAGTCATCACAACTCTTCAAGGCTGCAGCAAGTTCATGTATTGCATAGCTGCAACCAGAGTAGTGCATCATTTTGCACCCTTGCCCAGGACTTTTTGTGCATGCAAGGATCTTGATGCAGCCTTTCATTCTAGCTCTCTTATTATGTAGAATGCTACAATAACTCTGATTCCTAAAAGAATAGTTTGTGATTCTGATATTGCCTAAACAGGGTTTAGCCATCCTACTGATCTAGCCTTTAGTCTTACTGTTACAATCATCCAGTCTTTTAACTGTTTCAACTACCACAAAATCTCATACTTTCTCAGTAGAACTTGGTAATCAAACAGCATAAATGGTGGAAATGGTTAACTTAATTTTATATGTATCTCAAAACAAATTCCAGAGTTGTTTATTCAGACCACCTACATGACTGACCATCTGGTTCCTTTCCCCTTTTGTGCACTTTATTATTTTGGCTTAATAGCAGCATTACTATTTGTACAATTTTGCAGCATCATTCTGGCTTATTTGTTTGTTTGCCTTTGTTTTCTGTTTTCATTTATTTGTCTGCCTCCTGCACTCCAATAGGCTGACACAAAGTAAAGATGATTTAAGGGTGCTCTTTAAATTAATAAGTCATTCCTAGTCACTGGTATTTTGCAGTAGGTTGGGATGTGCTGACTAAGAGTTGCACTGCAGAATTTACTGAAAGGCCTGGGCGGAGGGTGTACAGCAGGGGTGCCCAGAGAGGTCAGTAAGCTGAGCATTTTGCTGAAGGGCCCCTGTTTTGGGAGTGGGCAGAGACCACCACCACTGTGCATTCTGATATAAGGGTTCACCATCAGTGTTTGCTTTGTGCCCAAGGGTGTGCCTTCTAGTCCTGCCATGGCAGTGCCCCAAGAGTCCTTGTGGAGCTGGAACCATGCCATGGGACAGACAGGGTCTGCCATGATTTCTTCCTAGAAATTGTCCTGATTTTTTGTCGGGTATCCTGCTTGCCAGAAGTTGCATTATAACTTCTTTGGGTAATTCTAGAATGGTGTTATATTTCTGAAATAGAGAGAAATTTTGTTCTTTCTCATTATTTGCAAAGGCAGTAGAGCTACAGTGGTAGAGCCATTGCTGAAAAGTATGATTTCCAATGCAAGAATATAGATCCATGACCAAGTACATTACAAAATGCAGGAAAAGGGCTTTTTTTTTAGAATGTTTTTTTCCAAATATGTGTAGGCTGATTTTTGGGGTTGTCCTGTGCAGGGCCAGGAGTTGGATTGAGTGATTCTTGTGGGTCCTTTCCAAGTTAGGTTATCCTATGATTCTACTAAATATTCCATTCAGTTTTCCCCAAAATAGCTCGAACTTCTTTGATTGTAGTTTTTTTCCAACTTCTCCTTATGCTGATTCCAAAAACATTTTGAATTCCAAATTTGAAAGGGTACAGTTATTCTTCAAAGCTCAAGGAAGGCAAGATTTGTATTAGCCTGACTTACTTTACTGCAGTCACCCTGCAGGCATACTTTTGATATAGCAGCTATTATATTGTGATTATGTGGAACAATAGTATATATTTGTGTATATCACATAAACGGTACAGGAAAAACCCCTTTCGCCTCCCAGTAATACTGGAAATACTTTCTCCAGTAATACTGGAAATACTACTTTTTACATGCAGGAGTACATTTTTCCAAAGCAGCATGGAAATGTTGCTATTTGTGGGATAACACAAAGTGCCGTTGCACTCAGTTTTGTGAAAAGGCATGAATGAATATATCCTTTCTGAGCAAAGTCATGGAAATACATTGCATAGATAGAATGTAATCTCCATTTTTGAGTAATTTTTGCTGGATTTCAGCAACACATGATCAGAGCTGCTTTTTCATATTTCCCTGAGAAAATCCCGGTTCCACAAACCACAATGTGTCTACTCTGTAATAGGAAATAGGTTCACTAATAAATTGAGGGAACAGTTTTATTTGTCTGGATATCCTTACCACAAGCTCTGTATGTTTTCATTGGAGTATTTGTGTTGAGTAGGTTCAGTCACAGTAGATTTTATCATCACTGAGAGAAAGCACTCAAACAAATCCCTATGACCCATGGGTCATAAAATTGTTCATTGCTATATTCCTGCATTTACACATTCTATTTTTAAAAGCATTAAAGTCATTGTAGATGATTCCTTCAATGAAAACTTTTCTTATTTCCAGAGGAGTCTGTGACTACTTCTTGCTTTTTCGACATCTCAAGCTAAAGGCTCAGTCTTCCAGTTTGGCCACATCATATTCCTTGGGTTCAATTAGTGTCTCAATCTGATTTGATAGTAACAAACTCAGTAGGGAGCCTAAAACAGCTGCCCATAGCCACTTTCATAGAAAACTAAATTAAAGCTGTGGTAGAAGGACCAGGAATTCTCCATCTAGAAGAAAACTGCTAAAGCCACCTTATGGTGCAAAGTACTGAGAAGAGGAATGAATGGAAGAAAAGATTGGGAGCCTGTGCAGGTTTTGGCAGGGATAGAGTTAGGTTTTTCACAATAGCTGCTATGGGGCTGTGTTTTGGATTTCTGCTGAAAACTGTGTTGACAATATAGAGATATTTTCATTATTGCTGAGCAGTGTTTTCTGCCAGAGCCTTTTCTGCTCCTCACACCACCCCACCAGTGAGGGGGCTGGGGTGTACAAGGACTCAGGAGGGGACACAGCTGGGATAGCTGACCCCAACTGACCACAGGGATATCCCAGACCATATGGCAGCATGCTGAGCATATAAAGCTGGGGGAAGACAAAGGAAAAGGAGTATGTTCAAAGTCTTGGCACTTGTCTTCCCACGTCACTGTTACGCATGATGGAGCCCTGCTTTTCTTGAAGACAGTGTGCCCGTGGAAAGCAGTGAATTAATTCCTTGGTTTTTTTGCTGGTTCATGAGGCTTTTGCTTTACCTATTAAATTGTCTTTATCTCAATGCATGAGTTTTCTTGTTTTTACCCTTCCAATTCTTTCCCCCGTCCTCCTGGTGAGGGAGTGAATGAGCAGGTGTGTGGGGCTTTGTTGCCAGCTGGGGTGAAACCTGACGGAGATGAAGCACAAAGGACACTGATGAAGTTATAATAAAATGGACTGAGAGTTATTTTCTCTCTCAGAAATATTTTCTGAAGTCTAGGTTTTGGTTTTGTGCCCCAAGGATGATCAGGGTTGATGGTAAGATTTTTTTGCCATTGGCTTTGCAGAAAGCCCAGTTAGGAGGCTAGCATGGCAGTCTAGCTCCAAAGGGAATTGCTGGCAGGCAAAGTCCATGTTCTGCTAGCATCCAGCATATAAAAGGGGTAAATATCAAGGCTGTGAAATATTTTTAGGAGAAAAAGTTTCTGAATAAGAACAACATGAAATCAAGAAAGAGTCCTGTTTATTTTGGCTGAAAAAGATGCCCCAGGCACTGTGCAAATTAATGTTAAAACACACGTTGCTACCTCCTTTCAGGCTGTCAACAGTGGAGGAAAAGTAGAGTAAGAGCAAAGAGGTGACTAGCAAGAGGGCCGTGATATTGTCAATTGAAATTGGAAAATAATCACAAAAATAAAGTATGAGCTGATGTAGGAAGAGACTTGGAGAGATACAGTAGGTATTGAAACAAATATTAAACATGATTACTTCTCTTCCCATGTGTGCTTCTTGCAAGTAACAGCGTGGGAATTCATCATTTGGGGAAGAAGAGGAAGAGGATTGGTTCTGGCACAATTCCCCTTCAGCCCTGCAAAACCCAGGGCATTGCACAAAGGGTAAGTCAAGGTGTGCACTGGCATCCCCTCCAACAAGTAGAATGATTTTTTGCAGCAATGGTTGCCTGTGTTCCCCATAGAGCAGAGCACTGGCCATGCAGTCAGCATTGGGAGGGCACCCAAAGATTCTCATGCACCTACAAAGGACACTGAAGCCCCTGCTGTAACCAGCAGAACTGTTTGTTCCAGGCAAAGGCAGGGGACAATCATGTCACAGGATTGCTATACAGCATGCTGCTCATCAGCTTCTCCTCAAGCAGTGCCAACATGCTCTGGGTGCAAGGCCAAAAGCTAATGGGATGCTCTTGTGAGTAAGCATTTCTGTACTGAGTGCGCTGTGATCTTCATGAACTGCACATCTTTGGGGAGAAATTTCTCAAAATTGCTTGCAGACCCCTGCCTCCCTCTATTTCTGCATTGTGCCACTGGTGGCTTAGCCACTACATCTACTACTGCAGCAGCAGTAAGGGCAGAAGAACTAATGACAGGTGTCTAACAAATCCCCAAATTGGTGCTGCCTTGCTGTCTGACCAGGGTAGCCACTAACATTTTCATTCCATGAGAATTGTTTTTCAATGTCTTCAGCATAAATTCCCATTTAAAAGCTTTTTCTAGGGTTTTTGTTCTGTTTTGCTTGGGGGTTTTTGTTGTTGGTTGGTTTGTTTATTTGTTTTGCTGTTTTTGTTGTTGTTTTTTTTCTGAGCATGAGCAGGAAAACATACACCAGAATCTAATAAATACTGAAAGCCAACCTGGGTTATTTTGTGTTGATGAGTCTATAGTGAAATTTTGCACTGAGTATTTAAAGCTCTCTTTATGATAAATAAACCAGAATAAAACCAGCTGATCTTCCAAGAACTGAATTTGTCCTCTACTGTTACTGGCAGTTAAAATTAATAAAATATTATTTTAGTCTGCAGTGTAAGTTTAGATAATTCTGAAAGAATGAAAGGAGCCCACTTGCCTAGGGAAACCATGTATTTTACCTTTGTCACATAGATGTACTTATATTAAATCATATAGTTGGCCTTCATTGTTCTTCTGTTTTCTCACTTGTAAGCCACAGATTTTCTTGTGTTTGGAAAGCTGTTTGGAAAAGTGGATATAAATTCTTCAAGAACAGTAAGAAGTGTTTTTCTTCTGTGGATTTTTGTGTACATTGATTTTCTTCTGCTTAATTTCCTACACGTATATTTTGATTTTAAGGAATTTTCTGCTAATGTTACTCAGTTGAGGGCTTTTACCTCAAGCATTTATACCCTTGATATCATTGATTGAAAAAGCAAGGAGATGTCCATATGCAAGGCAGTGAAGGTGAGATTATGTAACATGAGAGGATGATCATTCTCCTTTTACAGTCACCTAAACTGAGGGGTTGTCTTATCTAGAATTTATCTCCAGATAAATTCTAAGCATGCTGTAATAACATTAACAAAAGGAGTTTATCGTATTGAATGTTTATCATTCTCACAGAGTTTAAGATCCAGACATGCTGAAGAAAAGTCTACCTTAAACTCACTTTTTTATGTTTTCCTGAGGGAGTAGAAAGTTTATTCTGTTGGTGTAATAGTATCTCCAGTACAATATAGCAGCATAGCTCTCTTTTTACTTGTGATACAATGCCTCTGGCTTAGTATAAAGTCATTATGCAGTACGCCCAGTTTACTGAAATTCTGGAAGCTGATAACAATAATTAAAATACTGCATGACAAGTAGTATTTTATTATGTAATCCCACAATGCCTCAGTGAGTTGTTAGGCACACAGCCAACTGCTTTGAACCACCTGGAAGAATTATTTTTACACCTATCATGGATAGTGTTAGGGAATGATCTTATGGGCTTCTGCAGTGATCACACACTAATCACACTGGTAAGATTTCATCTCCTGAGTAACTAGACTGATATGAGTTAGGTGATAATGACTGGGGGTGAACATTGCTGCTGCCTTAATGACTGATGGAGCTAAACACATGGCTCAAGGCTTAACAACGGGCCGCTAGTCAGCAGGCAGAGCCCCAAATGCAGCTGTGGGTGTTGTTATGAGCTAAGACTGGCTGCAGGTGTTTCAGGTTTCAGGAGGAAGGCGAAGAAAAAAGTAGCATCCTTGGATAGGCATAGGATATGGCTAAGGAATAAAGCGTGCGTGAGCCACATGTTGTAAGTGTGCTTAACATTTCATAGCTGTAAATATGTGTAAATTTATCTGAATAGCTTCTAGTCTTTTTTTTTTTTTTTTTTAATACTTGAATTTTTTGCTGTCAAATTACTTAACATGTCTTAGAAGGTTACATTTCCAGAAAATGGGATACCCTCAGTCTGGACACTTCATCCTCTGATGACCAGTTTAATCAATTACTGCCTTGATTTTCAAATTTGTTTGTGTACCTTTCCAAGCCTTTGCTCACACTGGGACTAACCTGGGGCATGATGAAGTCACAGCAAAAATCACAGTTCTTTTACTGGGATGGTAATTCTTGTGTGGTGGTTTTACAGCTTCAAGATACTGCCAGGTTGAAGTTTGGAGTATTTCGCTAGTCCAGACCACAATAACTGCATCTCTTGTCTTCACTGCAGCCTTAAGAACACGGTGGTCTGTCCTTTTGTATTGCTGCTTAACACTGCATACATGTATGTTAGGTAACACACCAGGATTTTTCAACAGTAGCCATGACAAGTTAAGTTTGAAAATGCACCATGAGTATTGGGAATAGTCATGTTTTCTAAGAAAGACACTAAGCCTGGGTTTCTAGGTTAGGAAGGAAATTTTTTGATATATTCCTAATAATTTCTTCCTAATGTCTGTTCCCTGCATTGTCAGGAGAGAATGAGATGGTGTTCAGAGCAAAAACCTAACTGGGGTGCTGTGAGAAGCACTCTATGCAGGAGCACCCCTTTTCCTCTGCTTGTTATAGTGGGAACTGAGGCTGCTGAACTATTCAGGACACTAAATTAGATGCCCAAAAAAAAAAAGTTACTTGAAAATAATAACTTAAGCTTATCATGTTAAAATTTTGTATTGTATATGGAAAATAACTGAGTTAGTAGTTTTGCATGAAGGCTGAAGTAGTTTTGGTTGCTCAGCTGATGACAACTCATTGTTTCTCAGAAGATATGATCATTGGTGCGTGTCATGATTTAGGAATGGTACTCCCCAGTTCAGTGTTTCCACTGAAGCTCCCCAAACCATGTTGTTTCTTGCTTGCTCCCCTTCCTCCTCCCCCTCTCCTGCACTGGATGGAGAGGAGAACTGGAGGCACAAAAGGTGAAGGTCATGGGTTGAGAGAAGAACAATTTACAGGAAACAGCAAAGAGATAAGAAAACAAACACTGACAGCAAGAATATTAATAACAAAAGTGTAGGAAAGAGAGAGTGATTCACTTGTGAAATGCTCACTGCAGAGCTTGACCTGACCACAGCCATGCTATCCTGACTGCTCCATCCAGCTTGTAACTAGTGCCACCCAACCACTCCCTCTGGTTTGGAGCCAGCATTATCCCACTGCTCCTCTGCCATGTTCCTCAACAGGAAAGAACCCCTTCTCCTCAGAAGAGAGTCCCTTCCCCCTGCCCCTGGCAATGACGGTAATGACAGCAATGACGTGAGGTGGTATAGAATAACCCCCAAGTCCCAGACATGCGCCCTCCTGGCTACTGCAAAAATTAACCCTGTCCTGGTCGGAACAAGGACTGTAACTGAACTGAAGAGCATAAACATTTTGTCACTTGTTCAGTGGTTTTATTGCTAAGTTTCATCTAAGCTTGCCTGTCCAATGAGGACTCTGAGGGAAAATTGATTTTTCTGTTCTTAATAAGTCAAGGGTCTTCAAGCAGTTTTACCTTGAATGATGCCTCTGGAACATCATTTTGTACTACTTCCTCAACATTTCAGAATGACAATTCAGAAAATATATTAACACAAAATTTAGACAGACAGTGTGGTCATGACAGTCCCACGCTCTTTGAAACCCAGCTGGAAACACAGCTCAAATTCCACAAGTCTTTGCCATTTGCTGTAACATAAAAGGGAATTTGTAATATGCAGTGGTAATTTCAGTTGCCTGGCTGAGTGGTAGGCCAGTTTAGGTGCTGCCTAACAGTGGCTTGCTCTTGCACAAGCCTTGGTCTGGTGGATTACAGCAGAGGGACCATGTCGTGACAGAAGATGCCGTTTGATTATGTCACACCTGTGACTGTAGGGTCTGTCATAAAAAAAAAATTGGCATAGCTGATCAATATCTGGGCTATAAGAAAAATAGGTAAGTGCTGCAGGCATAGAATTTGTGAGCCTGTACACAGGTTGGAGGTGTACAGTATTAACCTGTCATTTAAATCAATCATATGAGAGGAAAAAATTGTAGAAGATGTGTAGGAAATCATAAACCTGGAAAACTTCTGTGTAATGATTAGTCAGGAGAGTGTCTGAATGTATATTTAAATGCCTTCTAAACTCTCCATCTTAGAGAAAACACTCAGCAGAAATCTTCGGGCAAGTTTCATTCATGGGAGTTGCTGACAGCAGTGAAAGGGCAAATGGCAAAGGGCATCATCTCTGTAGTAAGACTGTCACCAGAGGCTTATGAACCTCTGCTCTGTTTCCATGAGCAGAGCTGGACAAGGTAAGTGGAGCTATCAGAACTCTCCTTTTCCCAGCTTTAGACCTGTCATGAATAGCTATGCTGCTTCTTGCTTCCCTGACAGCTTAAAAGAAATGCAGCCTGTAACTATACTGTTGCCAGCCCAATGTGACTTCTCTTTGTTATCAAAACGTTTGCTACAATGTGTAACATTGGAGAGTACAGACAAAGCACCTTGCTTTAAGTCTTAATTTGCTATTGTAACCCCAAGGGAAAATGCTATCCATGAAGTTTTCCATGAACCATAATATGAGAATGGGTTGGAAAAAGAAAGACAAATGAAGATTTTCCTGCTGTGCTACTCTCCGTGGTGGTGTGATGGGCTTAAAAGCTGGTTTAAAACCAGATCTCTGCAGGTGGCTGCAGAAGACAAGCACAGTCTGTACCACCTGGGTCTGAAGAAATTTCCAGTTTGATTGCTTATAAGCAAGTTGCCTTGAAAGGTGCTATACCATCAGCAAATGCTGCCAAATGTGATCCTTCTCTGGAAGTTTCAGGCTTTTAGCACTAGGACCCCATCCAACTGAAGGCTCAGTAGTGATGATAAAGCAAAGCTAACAATCAGCTCAGCTAGACAGAGAGTAGTCTCTTTGATTTAGGTAAGGAAAGTTGCTTTTCTCAAACAGCAGCATTCAAGATTTCCTTTGCATTGTTTGTTTTTCTTGCATTTTATCTGGACCAGAGAAATGGGGGGCCTTGAAACTTATGATGCGTACCTTGCTATAAAAATAGTGTTGCATTCCAGCATCAGTCTTGTACAAAACAGGATACTATCTATTACAAAAGTCCTTTTCTTCGCCTCCTAAAAACTCATCAGTATTTTCATTTCTTTCTGCTGTAGTGCTTTGAGGCCTCAGACTTCATTAGTCCTATCTCTTATCGGAAGGCAATGCTGGAGATGGCTGAACTCCCTCACACAGCACAGGGAGTTGTGCCAGAACAGATTGCAAGGAGAGTGATGCAGCACAACTCGGCTCCCTCCTTCTCTCAAGATAGAAACTGGGCTTTGAAAAAGATAAGTCTCTCTACTAGGCATGCTCAGAAGCTCCCCACCGACTGCTGATTACTGTCGGCATCCACTTACTGCCTGGAAGGTGTAACAAGCCAAGCTCCAGCTCTTTTCTGATGTACAATAGATTGAATCACTGGTTTTGTAGTCTTGAAAAATATAAATATTTGATAAGCTACAAACTATTATTGTCTCCCAACTCATTTTCCTGCACTGTATTTATCACACAGGAACCAGCTTAAAATCCATGTCCAAAGATCACATATCCACCCCCGTGAAATGAACTGTTAAGGTGAATGCATCTAGGGGTACCCTAGATGATAATTTAAATCCTATTATCCTATACTTTGGGTGACAAAAAGACTTTGCCATGAGTTACAGATATTCTCCTGCAAAAGCCAGTTTCTTTAGCCATTTCCCTTGGAATTTTCAAATGTCAGAAATTTTCAGTGCTATTAGTTGAATTCAACATTGGTAAAAAAACTCCTAGTAGTGCTACAACAGTGGTCAATTTTATCACCACCACCAGAGTATTGATCTGAGATTGGACAAGTAGCGCCCAGTGACTTCTGAACATAGCAGAGTGTCAAGCTGGCAAAATAGAAATCAGGCTAAGGGTTAGGTCACCAATAAGTTGAGAACAGAAATACTACATTCAGAGTGATGCAGAAATTATAAAAGCCAAGTAATTAGTGCAAATTTTCAGAAAAAATTTAGCATAAAAGATTAAAGATTACCAAATGAAAACAAACAGTAATTTTTAAATAATTTTTTTTTTAATTCAGTGTCATCTTTCCATGGCAGAACTTGGACAAAGGGATTTTTGAGAAGCCTGATACAAGCAGCTAAGAGTTTCTCTGTAGTTACTAGCAGAAAGGAATATTATCTGTTTATTTCAACACATGAGAAAAATCAAAGCAATCCTGACATCAATGTCACCATAAAAAGAGGTTTGCCTGGTAATTCAAACCGTGAGTTTTGACAAAGAACATTCACAGAGACAAAGAACATTCACAGAACCCGATAGTAAAGTTTGTTCCTTGTTTTCTCTGTAGCTAGAACAATTCTCCTAATTTACTGCACCCAGAAAATAGTTTACTCTCCAATTTTCAACAGTCCGCAGTTACATTAGAAATTGTAGCCCAACACTGTTATAACAGTGTTATATAACATATTATTATATGTTATATGTTATAACACTGTTATATTATAACTGTTATATATCCCTGAAACCCAATATCATGCATCTTCACAGCTCACACGCATTTTTAGACTGAATGGTTTTATTTGGGTTATTGCGGCTAGAATAGAAAGAATCATTATAACATCTTTTTGATGAAGCACACAGCCTGTATGATGCACACAACAATGTCATTGGTCTTGGACTACTTCCCGTGGAACAGCCCCACAGTAGGATGACCCTCACTCTATACCTAAGGAGACACGGTACAGCTTTGACATGGCACAACTCATTGCTACTCAGCAGCAATAAAGATATGCGTTCATGAAATGTTCAAGGCCAGGCTGGCTGGGGCTTTGAGCAAACTGGTCTAGTGAAAGGTTTCTCTGCCCAAAGTAGGAGGGTTGGAACTAAGTTTGATCCTTAAGATCCTTTCCAAACCCAGTCATTCTGTAATGATTAATATTCTGGGCAAAGCCTTGGGTTGCACGCAAATCCCCCAAAATGCTAAAAAAATGTCAAATCTGCGCAATCCCATCCAAAGAATAAGTGCATAAAGCCTCAGACCCTTCACTTGGGAATATTCTTTTTGGGGCCATACATCTCTTTTTGATAATGTTTTTGCAGCATCTTGAACTTAAAGGATAACCACATGCCAAATTCCACCAAAATGAACAGGAAAAAGAGGCAAGACATAAAGAAAGTAAGAGCCATACAGCCTCTTGTTTTGTGTTGTCATGGACTCTTTCATCCCCCAAAGAGAAGGAATAATAACTCTAACTCTGATCTCTTATCCTGGATTATTTCAGTTACTGGGTATTATTTTTTTCCTAATCAAAGCACAGCAATCTCTTTCATGAATTAACTTTCAACTAAGAATCAGCTTTGGTGAAGTACCAAATTCAAGTTTCTGAAACAGTTACTGCAGTCTTGGGTAAGCATATCTGTAGATGAGGACCAGAGCTATTTCCAGGTCCATTAGTGAGAATAAGAGTGATGCCATGGTGATCAATGCAATTATTTTGCTTCAGAAGGAAATGGTTTGGCAGGGACATTGCAAAGGGACATTAACTGAATGGTTTTTTATTAGATAAATGATGAAGATGGTTTCTGTATTGTTTTAAATGCATGTTTGCTCACTTGTATTTTCCAGTGTGATACACAATATATAAATTTATAATCCAAACATATGTCCAAGCATAGTATTTGGTAATCAGGACACATGATATCCAGAATAGCAATTTAGTAGTCTACATCTAATAGCTGAAAAACACACCTGAAACTGGAAAATACATAGAATGATCATAGACTCATGGAATTGGTTAGGTTGAAAAAGACCTTTAGGATGATTAAATCCAATGCTGCAAAGTCCTCAGCTAAACCACATCCCTCTCTGAGTGCCACATCTACACATCTTAAGTATCTCCAGGGATGGTGACTCATCCACTACCCTGAGGAGCCTATTCCAGTCTTGACAGCCCTTTCCGTACAAAAATTTTTCCTGTTGTTGTTAGTATAAGATCTAAACCTCCCCTAGTGAAACTTGAGGCCATTTCCTCTTGTCCTATCACTTGTTACTTAGGAGAAGTGACCGACCCTCACCTCCCTGCAACCTCCTTTTAGGTAGTTGTAGAGTGTGGTAAGCCACATCTCGCACCCCACCCCAAGCCAGAACCTCCTTTTCTTGAGGCTAAACACCTGCAGCTCCCTCAGCTGCTCCTCACAGGTCTTGTGCTCCAGACCCTTCCCCAGCTTCACTGCCCTTCTCTAGATATGCTCCAGCACCTCCATGTCTTTTCTTCTAGTGAGTGGCCCAAAACTGAACACAGGATTCGAGCTGTAACTCTTTCCCCCCATATCCAAAGAGGATGGAGATTCTCCTTAGCCCTCTTTCTGTTGTTCATGCATTTATAGAACAGAATATAGAATTTATGTTACAGTAGGAATATAAATATGGAAGAAATATTCTATTCCTTCCTTCATTAAGACTGCATTTACCAAATAAGGGGCATATGCCATGGACATAAGTTTGCTTCACTCAAATCCTTCATAATTATTATTTCTTCTTTTCAACTGAACTGAAAGAAACCCCCAAAAAGTGGATATAGTGATGGATGAGCTAGCTAAAATGTGGTTTAAGGCCGTCTGCATGCTTGATATATGTATACAACAGCATGCAACATTTGGGAAAGAGAAGTGACGTACAGTTTACTTTGTATAGGTATAAACTTTTAACAGAAAACAATGGTTTAAGATTCCATAAGATATTTGACATCTCCCATTTAATTTGCATCCTGGGTAATGCTGGAGCTGTTGGATGGGTGCCATGAGTACAGCTGCAAAAAAAACTATCCAGACCATTTTGATCTTGTCCTCCATTAGGGTAATGATGTCCCAGGAGACTGATGATGGAATTTCCTATGTTTGTGCCATGTCACTCTTTGCAATTTTGATTTTTATGCCCAGCAGTCATGCTCTTATGAAATGAGATCCTGGAAAGGAACATTTTCATACTCCTGCCTTTATGAGCACCTTTTTTCCTTTCCTTTTAAGAAAGAAGACAGACTATTTGTTCATTTTTCATGATAAATTTGAACCATGATGAGACCATTGTATTTGTCCTTTTTTCTTATTTCTTTAATCACTATCTTACGGACTTGTTTTCTTTCACTGGAAAGAAGCCCATTAACAGACTCTTCAGTGGTATGATTCCTTATTCAGTACCAATGTAGTAAAGCCTTTCATGTAATTTGCCAAAACCCAGACATCTTAATTTCCCTGGGTTTCGCATTCCTGCCTCAGATGGCAATGCTGGGAATTCAATAATAAAAAAAGTTGGATGCATACAGTGATCTTCCTATAAATAAGAGATATCACTTGGCTGTCAAAATGGATGATCATATTGTGTTTTACTGATAAATGGTGTTTATCTTTTATATTTAATGCATTAATTTTTTTAAATGCTTTAACACTCAAAATGAAAACATCTACAAAGAAGTGGTGCTTTCTTTCAAGGCACAGGCACATATGCTTCATGTTTCAGTAGTAGCACACTGATTCACAGCAACTACACCTTCTGTGACATGTTTTTGGATTAAAGTAATAGAAAATAAATTAAATGTTTGGATTCCAAAATACTGGCCAGATCTTTTCTTTATTGAGTTGTGTAAAAGAACTTGCTTTTCAGTGGATGCAAGGGGAGGCAGGGAGTATTTGGATGCACTAGAAGGAAACCGATTTACAGAGCAGTCTTTCTTCTGCTCTGAAAAAAACATTGCCACTGTCTTACTATCCAGAGCCAATCACATCAGTGTGAGACTGGGCACTGCTTCCAAAAGACACTGCACTGACATATCCTAATTTATTAATCCCATCCCTTGAGCAGGCATTACTTAATTGCATACTCAGACAAAGTTTACTAGCAGTCGGGTCAGAAAATTCATGAAAGAATCATGATGAGACTGGATTTGATCTTAATATCTGCATCACTTATCAAATCTTTATTCATGAAATAAGAAACAGTGCTGAGTTTCCACTTTGTGATGCTATTCTGAGCTACACTGAGCTGCCAGAAGAGGTTCAGAAAAATGTAGGATACAGCGCAGAGAAAATCCATCTGCCAGAATTTTTAGAAAGGGGGTCTTGCAGGCTCTGCATTGACTTTGAGATTTCTGAAGAGCTGAGTGATCCCTGCTCTTCAGAATTTAAGGGCTTCCAACAATAATGGCCTTTTGAACCAAGATAATATGCATTTAGCTGTCTGCTACGTTAAAATCTCTTCTTCTTTAGTAAGGAGCCTCTTCTACTCGGTACCGTCTTACCTCCGTGCATACCCTCCCCCCCAAAAAGCCCCACCCAGCAGTCTGGAGGTTGCACTACAGCATGTGCTTAGCTTTTACTTTGATGATGGTTGCATCTGCCATGGCAGGCAGGGCCAGTGAGCCTGGTGTGGTTAGAGCAGCTCAGGCTGATGTACCCAGAAGCAGCTGTTGCTGAGAAGCTGGCAGAGAGGCTCTGTGTAGGCACAGAGGTCCCATCAGAGGTGTACAGCATGTGTACAGCATCGCACATGTGCAAAGCCTGGGCCCAAGGACACAGGATTGACTAGGATGGCCCTGCTGCTCTTAAGGATAAGCAATATTTTAGAAGTGACCAACCATTAGTAGGTGATGGCTGGTAAATAAATGAGCACACTGCACTGTCAGATTGCCACTGCCATGTGTTGACATCAAAGCTGGTGGAGTTATTCTGAATATGTACTGGTAGAGAAGAGATCAGCATCCTGCCTGCTATAGGTGGAGTGTTGTAAATATAAAATAGCATAATATATTAAAATGAAACATGTGCCAACCTTTTATATACGGTTTGATTGACTTCAAAGTGGCTTCTATAGCACAGAAGACATCTCATTTACAAAAAAAACAAACCCAAAACAAACAAACAGAAGAACCCTTCAGAAGTGAGATCATTTGCCTGGATCTTATCTGCAGTATACTTTCTTTTAATAGTTTCAGTGTGATTCTAAAGATAAGAAAAATAGCAGTCCTATATTCACTTTTTTCCCATTGCACATCAGTCTTCTATATTAGACACATTTTACTCTACAGCCTTTCAAGATTATCCTTTTTTCCCTGCCCTCTGGGTTGCTATGTGTCTGAAGTCAGGCTTGTCCTTTGTTGTACAGATGAGGAGGGGAAGGTATGGAAATATGCTCTGTGTTACCACACATCCATGCACACTACCCCATGCATGTCTGGGAGCACAGGAGACCCCAGTGGCTGTGCAGCCCCCTGTCCATCCCCCTTGTATTCATCCTGCAGCTGCAGCCAGGCTGGACAATAGCCTTTTTCCCCCCCATATGATCCATGCTGAATCTCCAACAGTGTGAAAAAGAGTGCCAGTCATGTCTATGCTGTGATGCCTGATACATCGTATATTGCATCGTATCCCTGGTTTGTGCACCCAGGGGTCGATGGGAATTCGGGAATTTGGAAGTCTAACACTTCCAGGCAGTGTTTCCTGGGTTTTTTTGAGGACATGAGGTCAGTTCCTAGTGTAATGTGTGTATTTGTGGGGATGCTGCCCATCCCATGTTCTGGGAAAGTTCAGAGAATACATCTGTTGCAAAAGAACTGGGAATATAAATTTGTGGTGAAATTCAGCCTATGTTCATAGCCACACGAAAATCATAAACCTCTTAATTTCCTAGTCTTCAAGAAAGTCTGCCAGGATAAAGAAAATATGGTTTACTAATGTAATAAAAAAGCACATTGTGCTATATGGAGTAGAGACACTCCCATACAGAGGTCACAAGCCTTTGTTTATTTTCCACCTAGCTAGAAGCATGTAGCTTCCTTGGGAAAAAAAAAATGTTCCTGTTGAATTATTCAGTTTTGCTTCATTTACACTCAGGTATACTTTATGATTACTATCATTATTCTTTTTTGTTATTTCATTACCCACTAGCTCACTTCCAGGGTAAACTATTTGGTGGTGGGTGTTGCAGAAATCTGAAAGAAAACAACAGCAGCTACTTCACACAAGTGAAAATGTCCTTCTCTGGCTCAATCCTGGCTCTTCCTACAAAAGCATGAGGTGTGCAGTATTCAAGGCCAACATATTTCCACCAATAATAGAATTAAACAATTGCCCCAAACAGATGCAAGAGGAGGAGAATAAAGCAAGGGTAACCTGAGAGGGTGTTCATGTAGATTAGCTGTGCACAGTTTAACTCACCACCTGCCTTCTCCTAACCTGCATGTTCAAGATAGCACTGGGTTTCACAAAGGAGTGAGAATTTGCCAGATGTATGTGGATGAAATTGCTGTTTTCTGTACAGTAGTTTGTTCATGGTTCTCCTTCTGTCTCATCATGGTGGCTTTGTTTTAGCCATGCTAAAATAAACACTGTACACTTGCACTGTTGTTCTTTATATGTATTTATATATATGTGTGCTATGTAGAGAAACTAATATGTATGCCTGCATGCATGTGCTATCTTGACATGTATGTACAAGTATACACATACACACACCACATTTTTCTAAATGTATTCATCTACATGTAAAAGTTTCATAGGAGTAACAGTATTTCAGAGGTATATTAAAAGCGTATATCTGGGCATTCATGAGAGAAAGGGAGTAATAGAAACCCAAATTCAAGTTTCAGCACATTAGTTATTAATTATTATAATAAACAGCTTGTCTATACGGAAAATAGAATTTTCACAGGATTAATGGAAATTTTAAAAGTCTTAATATATTTAATGCATGAGTTGCTTATTCGGATTTGTATTAGAAGGAAACAAATATATTGACTAACCCCTCTTAAAGTTATATTTGCAAGTAGCTGCTTAAAATAAAATGGTGACTAAAAATGTAAGAGATTATGCCATTTTTCCTCTTGCTTGCTACAGCTTCTGTTTTCAGACTTCGGAACTGGACTCAAACTGCTCTCCCAGGAGGAGCTAGGCCCATGGCTTCTTGGGCAGCTGGCTTCCAGAAGAAAGGGCTTTTCCTACCATGAACAGTCAGTTTGCCCTCTGCCAACCCACACATCTCTATCACTCCACCAAGCTTTTATAAAGGCTATTCTTTCCCGAGCACAGAGAAGCATCCTCTAAGCTCTAAAACATGAATGAGCTGGAAGGATCACAAGCATGTTAGGATCTCTCAGTCCTGCAGATAACCAAACTTGGTAGCCCAGATTTGCTTCCAACTGCATATCAGCAGTGAAAGTGAATTTTCTTCAAGAGCACGTGGTGTCCCAGCTCCCCATTTGCATTTTCATAGCTTTAGGGTTTTTGTGAGCAAACATGATGCTTTGCTATGAGCTTCAAAAGCAAAACACAGAGCTGAATAATTCAGGCCCCCTATTTTTATTACATTTCAGAAATGGCCCCATCTCTATTTTTCACTGCTAATTTATGCTCCGCAGACCCCTTTTGGCTACACAAAGGTCCCACAAAATGTAAGGTCACAAAGATACTGCTTCCAGTTTTTCTGTTACAAGCAATCGAAGGTGTCCTGCCCCTGACACTAGTCACTCCTTAAGGTATTCCTCCATGCCCAAAAAATTCTCTTTTAAAATCCTGGGTGGGAAAAATATCAAGATCCGAAAGACTACAGGAGACACAATATCTGCACAGGCCTGTGTGGATTTCAGGTGAGAGCTGATCCCCTTGTTCATCACCTAACAACAGAGAGGAGCAGAATTCATCACTTGCATATAAATAAGTAGGTGAGCACTGTGAGGTATTGCAGGACCACCCTCTCTGCTCTAGCAGCCTCCTGGATGGTCTCTGCCTGCAGGAGAGCCTCAGGTTTTATAAGTGGCACCTTCCTCATCTCTGCTGTTTTCTTCTGGCTGGCTGTGTTTAATTTTTTAATTTCGTTCAATCCATCTTTCATATCCTCTCAGCGCAGCTTTCCTCTCTTCCCTCTGTTCTCTTTCCTAACCAGACACTTTCAAGTGTCTTCACTCTAATTTCCAACCACTATCTATTTCTTTGCATGTTAACTCTAGGGAGAATGTGAGCACAAAAACATTAGTTTTCAGTCAATCAGGGACTTTCAAAATTGATCAAACTTCTTCTCCTCATTTTGTAATTATTATTATAATATTCCCATTTTGCTAAATGAGCTTTTTAACATACTTTTTGCTGTCTATGCTTTCTAATGGCTTTCTAATTACCAAAATTCATAGAGCAATTTATATTTAATAACGCTGATGTCTGTTTGCTTAACACAAGAGAATGTTTGCTAATAAGAGGGCACTTAAATAATCAACTACACAGCCCTCAGAAACAACACAAAAAAATAGGAAACTGCAAGTCACCATGGATCTGTAATGAAACAATGCCCTCCACACGAGCATGCTGTGTGAGAAGAGCACCTGAGCTCTACTGAAACAGCTAATCAGGGCAGTGAAGGCCCTCCTTCCATGAAACAAAACCAGTAGATAACTCGTATCTCAAAACAAGCTTCAAAAACAGAATAATGGAAAGGGAGGATCTTAAGCCTGTTGCTGCAGCATTTTCCAAAGTAGGCGATTTTGTACTGTAAAACTTCCGAGCAGACACTGCCCAGGCAGTTTTCACTCAGTACCTGGATGCAGCAACACAGGATTGATTCCTATTTCCTGCCCTACCCTCTAAAATTTTCTCAGATGCTCCTCCCTCTCATTTCAGAAGCACTGTACTTAACTTTTGGTGTCCTAGTTTCTTTTTCCATCAATATATTTAGTGTCGTCTCCCAGTATCTTTGATTTGCTCACTTTCCATTGTTGGAGAGTCTCACAACTGGAGTATCTCCAAGAGCATGCCTCACAAAGACACACTAAAAGATACCAGAACAGTTGGAATCCCAACATGCCTAAAGTTCCTTGATAACAAAATTTTCTTATTTTTCCATCTACATTATTTTTTGGGACATTGCCACCTTCCTCAGAGCTCTTGGCCTTTTGCCATCACTTTGAAAGAGAAACTGCCACAAAAGTCGATGGGAGATTAGCGTAACATTCAGTGACAGATTTGGCACGTTGCAACTCTAATACTAAATTTGCTTGAAGGGTCATAAGACTTAATCACTGTTCATATCAACCCCCTTTGGCCATGTAATAATATACTCCATCACTGACGCAGCATTAAAAACCTGAAATTCATTACACACTGAACCACCCATGGTAATTTTGCCATCACTCACCCTGACCCTGCAAGTCAGCCTTGGTACCATAGATACTGTTCCAGGACAGCTCTGCAGTTCTTTTTAGTCATCACATTAGATTGTCTCCATCCTCTTGCTACTTCTGCCTACCTTAAGGTTCTATTTTCACTACTAGTTTTTAAACTGCTGCCTCTAAAACTGTATGTGAAACATACAGACACGTGGTTTTTGCATGCAAATGGGTATTCATTCATTCATTCAAATTCATACCTTCATTATCAGATACTTCCTAGCTGGCCTTTGCATACATACAGAAATGCTAATTCTGAAAGCACATATAAATAAAGGGATGTTCAGCATATGTACATGTGAACTCAAACACCAGTTTGAATCTTGCTGGCATTTTGACCTTTTCCACTCACCAGCTCAGACTCAGAGGCAGAAATGTGCAAGAATAAGAAGAGGGGGAGTGTCTGTTTCATCCAGTATATAAGCAATAGGTGACATTACTGAAATGGGCCAATAGTTTAATCATTGAGAGAATGAAGCTAATTCAATATGATTTGGGATGAAAACACAAAGTATTACTAATCCCAACTGAAACACAGCAAACACAATTACCATTCATTTGGAGAAGTAAAATTGAAGATTTGCCAACATTCTTTTACAAAACAAGGACAATTAATAATTCTACACTAAACTTTTTCAGCTGAATCTAAATACACATTTCATAGTGTCTCACCTTTAATAAACAGCAAATAACCTCTAGTAAACAGCAAGTGATTTCTAGATCAAATTTTAAATAAATTCTAGACTTGGCAAGTGAGCATCCCCAATTAGAACTGGGACACTAATCAGGATCTTCACCAGGGCCTTTCAGCTGTCATCTGTGGGCTACTCCTGAGAAAGCTGAATAAGAAAAGCAGGGGCACACACACACATACACATACATGTGACATTCCCTGGGGAAATGCCACTCCACCACAAAGCAGCAACAAATGCAGCAGGTCTGGCTCTGTAAAGAGTGGCCTACAGGCTCATTTTCAGCTCACTACCTATTATCCCATAGCATTTCACCCTTACTTTCACAAAGGTCTTTGCTACACCTTCCCTTCTGATTTGCCTCACTGTTCAAAGTGTCCATGACAAAAAATGAGTGTGTGGTGCCTTTCACTGTCTCTGGCAGCACGGAGATGAAAGATGTCCTTTGTAAACAAGAACCCCTGCTGCTGCAGTTTCAAACCATTGGGGCAAAACAGAGGCTGACAAGCTTAAAACCCTTTTTCACAGTTCCAGTTCTTCTTTCAGGGTTTTGCTGGCTGAAATACTGTTTTTCTAGCTTTGTTACTGGACTTGCGTCCAGTGTTTACATTGCATTACCAATATCTGCTCTGTATTGCTTCTGTCACAGTGTTTCAGTTAGCATACATTTTCATTTTATAGCTCTCCTGCTTCGCTTTAACTTATGACCTTTATTGAAAATGAACGCATTTGTTTGCGGAATGTCAGGCGAAAGGGTTGAATCACAGGGGCTTGGCATCTATGAAATGCTTTGCAATCTATTGCAGCTGTATTGGGAAAGTAGTGATGGAAAACTATAAAATGCCTGAGATTAGAAGTTTATTCTGGAGAACCCTAACTTGTCTTTGGATTGCCAAGCACATTTCACTCACCAAAATAAAAAAAAGAGGCTTGTTGGGAATGACTCTCTTGATGCTTCCCTAACACATTATTTTGTTGACTCTTCTATAAACATTTCTGTTATTTTTGTCATATCTTTACTGCTCACAGTATCTCACAGTTCTCCTCAGTGGGCCCTAGGTGCTTGCATGAAGTGCTTCAGAAGCCAGATGGGGACTGGGTGAGTTCCAGAACTCAGCAGCGTTTGGCAGCAAGGTCCAAACTGCAGCGCTGGGACATAACATGTTACAAAACAGAGGCAAAAAGCCATTTTGCTTTAATTTCAACAATTCATTAAACCCTAGCCACTCAGGATCTTACATCTGCTTTGTTTACCAGCAGCCTAAAGAATGCTGTAGTCTAAAAAAGTTCATGCATCTTGGAGCACGGTGAGCTTTGTACCAGTGCCTCTGACAAGGAGAAGGATTTATCAGGAGGAGGATGGGATGAACATGAGACTATTTGTATGCTGTTGCTGCAGATATTCCTGCAGATATTCCTAAAAGGGCCTCTTTACACCCAGACTTGGAGCTAAGGATATTCTACCTGAGAGCACCATTTAGGGGACTGCACAGGTTTTCAGGGTTTTAGGTGGAACCTTAAACTGGGTTAAGTAATTTGTGGAAGGCAACTGCAGTTATGCAAATCTTCTGTCTACTGCCCACTACCCCACTGGTAAAGCTCTGAAAGTGTGCAGTGGCAAGGCCATGTGCAGTTGCCCCATCACAGACCACAGATGGATATCTTCATTCCTCTGGGTGCAGCAGAATGGGAACCTTGTGGTGGTTTCCCCTAAATGGGCCCAGCTTTCAAGAGTAGCAAAGGGCTGAAACATGAAAAATGGGCCAGAAGTCAGTGGCACAGTCCTTCTTATACATACACCTGGCTGCTGAACTGGTACTTAGGTTGCCCTGCTAGCTACATGCCAATTACTGGCAATTCATACAAGTTCTGATGACCTTGGCACTGGTCAGAACAACAGCATCTTTATTGAACCTGAACTTAGAGGGCTTTGAGGGCTTGACAGTATGTTTGGAACACATTTCTGGAGAAAAAAATCAAGAACCACAGGGAAGAAGGTGACAGTGGCATTTATGTGTCATCCATGCATCTCAGAGTTAAGCTGGCATCGTAGGAAAATGTGAAATCCATGCTTACCAGAGTTTGTTAGAGGCCCAGAACAACCCAGCTGATTGATGTTGAGCAGGAGTGGGAGACAGAAGAAGCCCTGCTTAAACAAAAGAATTGAACTAAAAAAGTATGGAGCTCCTAGGATTTTTAGAATGGTTTGGGTTAGAATGGACATTAAAGATCATCTAATTCCAGCACCCCTGCAATAGGCAGGGTCTTCTTCCACTAGATCCGGTTGCTCAGAGCTCCATCCAGCCTGGCCTTGAACACTGCCAGGGATGCAGCATTCGCAATGGCTCTGGGCAACCTATTACCATGCTTCACCACACTCACAGTAAAGAATTTCCCCCTAGCATCTAATCCAAATCTCCATTTTTTCAGTTTAAAATAATTCCTCTTTGTCTTACCACTATCTGCCCATGTAAAAAAATCTCTCTCCATCTTTTCTATAAAACCATTTTAAGTACTGAAATGCTGCATCTACACAGCTCTTCACAGAATCACAGAATATGCTGAATTGGAAGGGACCCACAAGGATCACTGAGTCCAGCTCCCAGTACTGCACAGCAACATCCCCAAGAATCACACCATATATCTGAGAACATTGTCCAAACGCTTCTTGAACTCTGTCAGGCTGGTGCTGTGACCACTTCCCTGGGAGCCTATTCCAGTGCCCAGCCACCCTCTGGGTGAAAAACCATTTTCTTGTATCCAACCTAAACCTCCCCTAACACAAATTCAGGCCATTCCCTCTGATCCTGTCACTGGTCACCAGAGAGAAGAGATCAGTGTCTCCCCCTTCCCTTCCCCTTACAAAGAAGTTGCAGACCTCAATGAGGTCTCCCCTCAGTCTTCTCCAGGCTGAACAGACCAAGTGACCTCAGCCACTCCTCATACAACTTAATCTCAAGGCCCTTCACCATTCTCATGATTCTCCTTTGGATGCTCTCTAACGGCTTAATATCTTTCTTTTATTGTGGTGACTAACACTGCACACAATTTCCCTCAGCAGGACATCTCAGGCAATGCTGTCATCTAAACCCCGCTCCCTAAAAAAAGAAAACATCACAAAACATAATAGACAATTATGATATAGCTTGCCTTGAAGGGACAGGTATCCTTACCTCTCCAATCCTGAGCTGCAGCCTTGAGGATGAAGGGAGGTATGACAGAGACTAGGCAAGTCACCTAGACTGGCCCACTGGCAAAGAACAATTAAGGTATAAGTAGCAGTCAGGATTTCTAAAAGGTGTTTTACGTGGAAAATTTTATGTTTATGTGGAAATTTCTTTCTCAGAACTCAGCTGTGCTATTAGGGCCAAGGCTTGTCTTCCCTTAGAAACCATGTAGTTTTTTTTTTTAAAGAGTGATTTTTCAGTCTTGTTCTCATTCAAAATTTTTGTCTGCAGTTACACAAGATTGCTTGTAGGCTATAACATGCTTTGTGATCTCTTCTTGATGTCTCAAAGAGCTGGATCACTCCATAGCAAAATTAGGCTTCATCTCCAAAGCGTATTTATTATTCCTTGCTCTACAGCTGAAACAACTAACCTTGTATTTTCTCTGTTTTTTGGTCACTGCATAAGTGATGTACCTCTGGGCAGGCTTGTATTGATCTAAAAAAGCATTGTAAATTTTCCAGTTTCACATTCAAGTTGCATTAACTGGAAAAGGCAGATCACGTAAAATGCAATATTCTCAAGAATCAATAAATCTTGCTATCAGAACGGATCAGGGTTTTCACTGCCTCCCCTCCACTTTCCTGCCACCTCTTGAGACGGAAGCAGGACATCTTGCTGTGCAGGAGGAGTGGTCACAAACCAAGTCCTCACAGTACCCTCCAGCGTTGTTCTTCACATGGCAGCAGCATCCACTCTCTGGCTACTGGGCTAGGCACAGATGCCAGAGCAAGAGAAGGGCTAGATTTGGCAAGTTGATTAAAGTAATGTTGGCAGAGCATTTCAGGTCTACCAGTCATCTTGCTATCTTAATAGAACTGAGGTGTGCCAGGCCTGCATCAATCACTTGCATGATCCCTTTTAGCATTCCTCTAATTATTAGTGTTGATTTTTAAAATTTAATGATGCATGTCAGTGTTTCCTATTTTAATTCCCAAAAAGAGGTTTTTTTCTTGCAAATATACTTTAAATATCAAGAATAACAGAATGCCATTTTGATATTTGTCCTCTTCTCCATATTCTTCACTGTAAATTCACTATCATGGACATCTGGTCACAACAAAATCTCATTGCAAGGAATGCTGCCGCATTAGATTTGTTGCTGTCTGTTTTGCTGTGGACAGCTGATCACAGAAATTTTACCCTGTGCAGCATTTATTCCAGGTCATGGATCTATTTCCAACAAGTGGAGATGAAGTTTCCCTACAGTTACTACAGCTACTTCAGTTCTGCATCTTTTCAGTATACAGCAGATTCATGCAAACATTTCTCATTTGGCCAACACAGCCAAAATATCCTGGATAACTGAGAAATGATAAAAGAACAGGTGGCCTTTCAGAGAGATTGGACAGGGACAAATCACAAATTCAAGTGTCTGAACTTGCTTCAGGGTGGGATTTTAATCAAGACTGTCAAAGACACTTGTATTTTATTCTTAGCACAAGGAAAATGACAGATGTCACATACTACCAGTACCATCAGCAAGAAATTGCATATTTAACCCCAGCTCCTTTGGTCCCAGAGACTTCAGAAGTGGCATTCCATGAGAATTTGCCTCTCTAGCAATCAGGAAATTCCTTAGAAATCCTGTGCTATCTATTCCTTTGCAAGTCCTATAATCAGCACCTACCAATGAGGAACCATACATTTCTTTTGACAACTGAAAATGTTGACTTAAAGGCAATGTCTGATTTTACTCTTGATTGACTTTATCACCTGGGCTAAGATCTGGCATAATCCAGTCACAACAAATCCCAACAGAGCATTGGCACCAGCACTGAGCAGAGCAGCAATGCAATTAACTCACATTAATGGATGGCATGGTGGGACTTGCCCTTTCTTTCTCCAGCCATCCCAACAATGCCTTTACTGGCGGAGAGACCCCTGCACCCATCAGCAGTTTTGTCACTTCAAGGACCCACCAGGCCAGCTGCCCTGGATCCCTGATGCCGTGCCCTCAGGGTTGCCCCCCATACCTGGATGTGGCCAGTCTGACAAGTGGATGAGAAGGAACAAAGCAGTTAGGCTTAAAGGCTGGGATGGCCACAAGCAAAGCAGGTGACTGGAGCTCGTGGGATGCCCTCTTTCTACATGGGAATATTGCCTTTCTTTAAAAAACCCAAACCTCTGCCCTCAGCTTTTACCAACTGGGCCCATCGCGGACTGTCTCATTTTCCCCTAACTTAGCACCCAAATGTTCTGATGCATTTTTCAAGGAATTAGTAATCTCATTTTAAGTCTTTTTGTTTTAACCTACTGTTTTCAGCCTTGTTTTCTTTCTAGGCACTATATTTTTAATTTTAAAATGCTATTTATCCATCTTCAAATTTTCCATTTAATTTATAGTTGCTCACTAAACCCAGAAGACAAATGTGGCTATCAAACCTGTTTATTTTTGGGAGGGGGGGACAGGGAAAGGAAGGGAATGGGAATAGTTAATAGCAGCTTTAGCAATAAGCAAAAAGGAATCACAACATTCTGGGGACTGGCTGGGACCTCTGGAGATCCTCTAGTCCTGATCCCAGCAGGGTCAGGGCAGCAGGTTGCCCTGGAGCATACCCAGGTGAGCTTTTAATATCTCCAACAACACCCAGCAATATTGCCTCATTGTTAAGAAAATGTAAGTATCAACAGAGAGCCACAGTTAGCTGTAAAACAGTCTTGCTAATTCAGTGTGTTAACAATTTTTGGCAGTATTATCATCTGAGACAAATGATGTCTCATTAACAATTTGGGAACTTCCTCTTACGTTACCAGGGTATTTTCAGTTGCATCTTTCCATCTAATCTAAGAAAATTACTACTGCTTTCCTGTTTTCTGATGCTAAGAATTAGTTTGTTTTCTGGATGGGGCATTTTAGCCACTTGCATGATGCAAATGTCATTGCAACCAGAGTATTTTATAATTCTGTGTATCTCTAATACCAGATGTATCAGATTTTCTTGTGATATTTCAGGAAATAGAGCTTCGGGACATGACATCTTTGGGTACTTGCACCTGCAGGCTGGTCCCATATCCTACAACCTACACATTCATAGCAGTGACTGTGCCTCCTATCTCTTATCAGTTTATCATTTGATGACTCTCAGCCCTCAGGCTTCTTCTAGTGACATACAACATGGTACAGCAATTACCCCAGAGGGACCCTAACAGCTCACCTGCATCTCAGGAGAGTATATAATGAATCGTCCTCCTGGCTGCCAGATATAAATCAGTCTAGAAAGTGTATTCAACCTTCATCTGCCCTTGCCTGAAGCAAGTGCTGCCTGTTTTGCATCCCATCTGACCTGCTGGTAAGGTCGCTGCAAACTTATTGCCCCTGGTGAAAGGCCATATTTGCACTGGGCAGCATGCAGAGGTGTATTTAATAAGTTGAAAAACCTTGTTAAAATTTTTCTTTCTTCTGATTTCATGATGACAAAATCTTGCAGGCAATTCAAAATTCAGTTCTACAACAGAGAAGTAACTGAGCTTTCATCGAAAGTGAGCACTTATACTTGCAAAATGAAGAATGAAAGATGTGAAAATGTAATGGGAGAGTCATTACCCTGGGGTGGAATGAAGCAGACCCTTGACCCTGGGAGACGCTACTCCCTTATGTGTTAGAAATATATAGATGCATTTGTAATCAGCACAGCCAGGGTGAAATAGCAAGAGAAAAACTAACCCAATCCACTGTTTGCCTGGGACTAGTAGGTGACAGCACTACACTACGTGAGAGGGACTCAGGCTGAGACTGGGGAGGAAAGAAGCCAGGAAACCCAACTCCTTACAAGCACAGAAATGCTGGAGTGACAGCTTGCTCCCAGGTTGCGGAAAGCATGGGGTTACAGAGCTGTCATATGAGTCGCAGCAGCAAGGTCGGTCACTGCTCTTGTGTTCTGAGAAGACTGGGTATGTATCAGGAAGAGGATCTCTGAAACAAACATGCTGTTTCACACAAAACCTGCCTGTGCATCAAAAAAAAAAAAAAATGCAAGGTTTCTCCAAGCTCCTCTCCAGCCTGCATGTAAATCTCACAAATTCATATGTGCTCAAGTGAAATCAGTTTCAATAAATCACACGTTTCAATAAATCACACGGCTGACTTTGTCTTTAGCATATCCACTTACAATCTGTAAACAAATCCTGGCAGGTAGTAAACAAATAAACTTTTCTATGTAATAATTTATTTCTATTCTTCCAGCATTCTTACAAAGACAATATAGAAATCACAGAAATAATGTGGATGGCATTTTCTGTTGCTGTTGCAAACAAACCAGTTGATGCTAGCAGTAATGTTCAAATGACATTGTCAAGCTAGACTTTCAAAGCCAGCTTGCATTACCTTGATTCTGATCCCACAGAAGGAAATGAGATCAGCTTTGAGAAATACTGAGAATCTCAGCCGTGAACACTATTGTTCTTACCCATAAAGTATATTCCTGTTTGAGAAGGCAATAAACCATTCAAATACAAATTACCTTATGCCAGACTAAATTTGGACCCTGCCTTATGTATGGCTGCATCAGTGAGAGTATTGCAGCTCAGACCATGTATCACAGATTGCTTCATGTTGACTCAGCTTCAAGGGTCTGTTCAAGGTCTCAGAGACAGTCTGTGGCAGAGTGAGATATTAAAATCAGTTTTCCTAATTTCTGGAGCACTGCTGCAACCACTATTTCTACCAGCTTATCACTGATTCTTCAGTATTTATGTGTGGACACCATGTTAATGTATGGTGTTTCTTTATGAAGTGTGTCTAGGACAGCTGGATTTGTCACAGGTGCAGAAGCAAAATATCACATGAGACTGAAGATGAATGACTGAGATCATAATCTCATTCACAACTCAATCTCCTCAACTTAAAAGCAATTAAGGTCTACTTTGGTAGCACACATTTTTTCTTTTAATTAAAACATTATCTAAGTTCACTGTATGTTAAGAACAACCATTTTGATGATACTTCCCTTGCCAAAAACTCATCCTGCAATAACCCTTTTTCCTTTTCAAAGCTTTTGTCTTACTCAATATTAGAATATTAATACATCAAAACCATGATTGTCCTTCCGAAGTCATAGCATAATTGTACTCCATTTTAGTACCAGAACATTATTCAGCAAAAATAAAACTAATTACCACAAGAAGCAGTTCACATTCAGTGTGCCAACTTATTTTTTAAAGTACCACTAACAACGGTATGCACACATTTTTCTCTGACTCTTCCTTGGAATACACTCTTTATCTTTGTGCTAATTTCCCATGATTATCAGTGCGATTTTGCTTTATTTTCATGGTACTTGCAGAGAACAAATTTCAAATTCACAGGTTTGATACCCAAAGCACCCATCTCCAAAGGAAATCATCTCCCAAGCTTTTAATCACAAACTATATTCACTCAGAAAAGGCATGAAACCCTAAACACAACAGAACAGGGCCACATGATTGATGGTCTAGTCAACATGTCTCAGCCTTAAGCACTGAATTCTCTAAATGTTTGCCATAAATCCAGAGTTCAGGAAGAAAGGCAAAACTTTACTGAGAAGTTCAAGGATAGGAAATAAGGATTGTCTCACTACCATTCTGGAAGAAGAAGGAGCACTGAGAAAAAAAATCATGTGGTGCTGAATTATTTACTCTACTACCCAGGACATATTTGGAACAGTATTGCTTTAGAGGGGAGGGTAAACTCAGTGTTACTGCAGTCTGTGCTGTCAGGTGAGTCATATTTCTTCGGAGACCAAGTAGTTTGCGTTTTTTTTCCCAATGACTAAAGTGCTTATATTCACTTCTTGTCAATCAGCCGCAGGGGATTGTCTGGTAGATCTTGAAGTGTAGAGTGACAGCATCAAGGGGAACACTGCTAATAAAGGAGCAGCCATTGTGGGGGGGGAAAGAATTAAACCTCTGCTGAGCCTGGCTCTGATTCTCTGTTCTCTAGGAATTAGTGCTCAACCAGGCATTCATAAAAGTCAGCTGAAATCTTACAGAAGGAGTCAAGAATGTGATTTCACTCAGTGCTCTACTGTAGAAGTGCTCATATCACAAAGCAGAAAAGTATTGCTGTCAAACACCTATCAAATGAAAGTAGGGCAAACATGCTGGAAGAGAACAAAGGGCTTGGGGAAAAAAAGAAAACCAAAACAGAAAAAACCCACCAACTTTTATTTTTCCTTGAAACTACCAGAATGTATCTCTCTCGCAAGGTCTGTAACTGTGCTCTGTGTCAGTCCACAGCGCAGTCCGGGGGTTTTTCAGGAAGCCCAAGTCTGACATTGTACTTCTGTCAGTGCTGTTTACATTATTCAACTTGGTAACCTGCCTTCGACGGCAGCGCGGCTTAGCTGGCTGTGATGCCTCGTGGGAAGGGATGGCATGCCTGCCGGGCATGCCTGGCGGGCAGCGCTCCCATCCAGGGTCCCTCTGGAGCCAGCCAGATGCCAGACCCAGAAGCCAGTTCAGCAACATGACTAATTTTCTGCTCTCCACAGCACCGCTGAGCTGTTTCTGACACCTCCCCCTCCTTTCTTTCATGCAACAAAAGCTATTTTGTAGGGAGGGGCATTTTCAATTCAAGAGTAGAAAATCTGTGTATTCAGTATTTTTGGGGGAGGATGAGGGGAAATAATTATACAGCAGCACAGCCAGTTGCTCTGGTTTTGTCTGATTGCTTAGCAAACTTTCAAAGGAAAGCGAGTAGTCACTATAGAAACTACCACATCATATGGCTGTCTGTGTTGCCTCTGAGATATGGAATATCTTTTAATAAGACATTTGTATTTTTTTCTGCCTTTAGAAGACACTCTACAATAAATAGCTGGGCTTTATTGTGTGTGGGTCTGTGGTTTTTTGTGGGTTTTATGTTCGGGTTTGGTTTTTTTCTGGTTTTTTTTTGGGGGGGTGGTTGGTTGAGGTTTTTTTAAATTATTATTATTTCTTCAGGTTTGCTTTTCCACCACTGAACAGAGTACAAGGGCAAAGTGTATTTGGAAATCAATTTCCATAAGTAAGAAATTACCAGTCATTTCAGTCTGTTTGAGCTTCATTTTCAGTACCAGCATCTTATCATTGTGGAAGAACTCACATTGAAGGATAGTTACAGTAAAACTGAGTACAAAAATAGCTGTCAATCCACAGCTCGTTGGGAAGGAGACGTGAAGAGATCACATGCATAAAAGTCCAGTAGGTCGCAGTTTGATGGCCAGTAATTCAAAACTCAGTGTCTGCAGAGAAAAAAGCACTAGCTGTTTGCACTGACTTTATAGGTAATTGAGCTGTCACATAAAAGGTAAAACATCAAAAAAAGCACCGATATGTGAAAAATCCCTTGAGTCAGCGAAGCTCTCGGTAAATACATTAAGAAAAACACAGTGCATGTTACCTTCCAGTGATCATTTCCCTGTAATCCATGGTGAACTATTTCTACTTTATTATCTTCACCTCAATAGAGCTGAGAAGATACAAATCATTCAATGGCACAAACCCACTGAACTTTGCCTTCGTTCGAATTTTCACCTCTCAGTTCCCGTATCTGGTTTTTCTTTTATTTCTCTCCACTGAAAGGAATGGAGGGCTTTTGTCAGAAGTTTCTGATGTGCTGTCTGGGCTCCCTCTTTTCCCACAGTGAAAGCCTTTTTTTTGTCAAGTGTTTCTTAGGACATTTGCATGAATAAAGAATTACGTATTCAGCAGTACAGGATTATTTCATGAGATTCTCTGGATGTTTTCCACTCCTTCAGCACAGTCTCCAGCTCAAAACAACCTGTTCCACCAATCCAGCCTGCTCCCTCAGCCTCATGCCCTACTGCTCCACCACACAGGCTCAAGCATCCTTGCTGATCCTCAGATGGTACTGTCACCATGTATATTGCTGCCTGTTTATTTTTTCCAGCCCTTCTTCATCCTGAAACTCTCCAGTATGTCAGCTGTCCTTCTTGCCTCAAAGCCAGTTTTTCCTTGCTTAGTTACGCAGGAGCTACCAAGCCTTTACTTTCACCTGAATTTGCAGGTTGCCCTCTGCATCCTCCGTGCACAGTGCAGAAAGCAGCAGGCAGAGGGCCAGGTGGGGTCCTTCACACCCATACTGTGGAACTGGAGGGCAGAGGGGACAAAAGTAACCACCGCTGTTGGTCTCAGATACCTGGGTGTGAGTAGTCCCAGGAGCTAGGCAAGGAGCTCAGATCAGTAGGGGATCTGACCAACTGGCCTAAAGTGTGTCTCTGTCTTGCACAGAAATGCAAGCCTAGCAAGCTAGCATTTCTGTCTTCATACCTTCCTTAGAGCCACCACAGCTCTTACTCTGTTGTTACGAAACCCAGGGAGGGTGCTTTTGTTTTTAAATAATGCCTTCATGACATACTTCATTGTTTAACTACTGGAAAATTACTGTTAATCAACCATAGCACACTGGCCATGGTCTGAAGACTGGAATGAATTAAGAAGTACTCAGATCTTGGATCTCTACCAAGCATTACTTCAGCAGAGTTTTCAGGCCAGTTTTGAATGAGATACTGGATAAACGCTACCCACCAAAATAGACTTGGTCAGTAGATACCTTTGTGTATCAGCTTGGCAGATTCATATTCAGATGTCTGCCTGCTATTAGACCTTGAAGTTACAAAGATAGATGATAAATGGAGGCATTTCCAATGGGCCAAAGGAGTCTCTTCACAGTCCAAAGCTATTTGCTGTATTTTCATTTAGATGATGACAAACATACAGCTGAAAAAGTTGGGAGTTGAAGCAGAATGGGTGGAGTGGTGAATAGATGAGTACTGTCAGATCTGTATTCCAGTGGTCAGACAATTTCATACTAACATGTTGTATTATATCTGTAGATAACATGTCACATTGAAGGCTATAGGACACACAAATACAATCATAGTTCAGAAACATGGGATTCAAAAAGGTTCAGAGTCAAGCAGGTTAACCCACTGACCCCACCCTTCCAGCATACCTAGAGAAACAAGCAGTAAGGACAGAACTGTCAGCAGAAGAAGTAAGGATGTGTTATTTCATAGTTATATGTGGCATTTGTACAGAAACTATGGAATCTCACACCTCTGGTGGGAACCACTGTGATGGACACATTGCAGCACTGAAAAGAACTCAGAGGAAAACAAGGAGAATGACAGGAAGTCCAGGAGAAGTTATTTACTGAAGAAGCACAGTCTAGTCAATTTAGCCAAGGAGAGGTTGAGAGGTGACTTGCTCCCTGTCCAGGAATAGCTGCATGGGCAGGTAATAACTACTAGCTGAGAGCTCTTCAGCAGGCGGGAGCTTAACAAGATCAAACAGCTAGAAGCAGAAGCCAGCTGAATTCACAGTAAAAAAACCCTCCTGCTTAAAAAACCAGTAACCAATAGAGTAATTTTCTAGGCCAATGTTCTCACTTCAGTGTTTTATATCAAAACTGCCTTTTTTTCTTTAAAGATGTGTCAGGAGTTAAGCTTTTGAGGTAGGAATAACTCAGTTAATTCTTATGGCCTAGTTACAAATCATGACAACAGCAACTGCAGATCTGACTTTCAGGTCCATATAACACCCCTCTAAGAGAGGCCAGTGCAGGTGCCCGAGGAAGTCTGGGCACAGCTCAGTACTCCCACAAGACAGCCTCCCCAGTCTCCTCTGTTGACAGTGCCAGGAATCAGCTGGATCTGATGGAGCAAGCTTCTAGCCTCTGTACACCACAAGAAGAGGCTCAAGGCTCAACCTGCTAGAAACAAGCACAGACGGTAAACAGAAATACCACCGGGAGAAAGATCAAACAAGCAAGCCTGGAAAGCTCCAAAGACAGTGAGAAGTCTGGGAAAGAGAACCCTCTCTGCTGGGACCTTGGGCCAAGGGCATCGCAGAGCTCAGCCATTTTCCTCCTCCCCTGAGGCTGCCTGCCCTCAAGACCAGCGATGGCTGCTGTGGTCCCTTGGGTCCTCTGCTCACAGGCAACAAACACTAGCATCACTCCAGACACACAGCTGCTGCAAAAGTATCAGACCATCTCCAGATGCTCCCTCATTTCCTTCCTCTTCCCTCATCTCCTTCCTCTTCCATCATCCATGCTCTGATGATACCAGTCAATATTACCTGTCAGCTCTCCTTCATCAGGCCTCCTCCTGCTCATTACCACTGTCTATCTTCCCGGTTTTCCTCCTTTCCCCACACCTCTTAGCAATGAGCAATGTGCAGTGTTACTGCACACTGTGTGTGATAAAGAGTCCAGCATACAAATCCTTAAGCACAGCTTGTCCCTGTTGTGTGGCCACCAGGAGTAGGTAGATACCTGTTGAAAAAAGCCACTTCAAGGAGCTGGAGTGTCTCCAAACAGACTCTTCCCAATAGGGGCTTTTGGCAAAGGTGAAAATCTAGCACAGAGTTTCCAAAAATCTAATGCAAAAAAAGTCATGGAAATACATAAAAGTGAAGTTAGTCAGTGCCAGGGATAAGAAACTAGAAATTATCTAGTGCTGTAAAAAATAAAAGCTGAGGGGAGAAAAAGAGTTTCAAAGCAAGTGCTATGTTAGCAAAGAAAAGATAAGGTTCAACAAGGCAACAAAAGGGGAAACAGTGATTTGCAATTAAAGAAAAACAGATTTTGTATGTAGCCAGAAGACTGTAGCAGTTACCAGGACTACAGACCTGGTCACGCAACATAGCTGGGAAACATTATAGCTGAGTGTCCTTCTTCACTAGGAAAACTAAATATTTGCACTCTTCACATATGAACCCATCAGCTCTTTGGAGCAAAGACTATATGCATGTAAACATAAAACACCACCAGTACTCAGTCATTAAGAAGAGTTTCAAAGTGTTCTGCACAGCTCCCAAAAGAGCAGGGAACTGCACCAGAGACTTGTCTAGAAAACCATCATTAATTCTTGCGAAAATGTTACCAGAAGAAAATTCTGCTTCCATTAGGAAGGATAACATTTCACTTCCCTTTGCAACTGGCAGCTATCTATTTTTGGTTCAGAAGCACATCGTGTTAAGACCGTAAATCAAGGCTGTAGCCTTATGCTTCTGTGGACAGCTGGCCACCTGCCTTCACAGTAGCAGTGAATTCTGTCATGCACCAACAAGATTTTCATCATTGATCTGCATGTTCAAACCTGGATGGCGTTTGCAGAAGACTTACCCACAAACCACCTCACTGCAGCAAATCTCAGGAGGTTTGGACTCCTAGGTCAGCTCCATGCCTGCTCAAGTGACCTTTGCTACTGTCAGCACGGGATGCACTCCCACCAGAGCTTATCTCAGATGAGTAAGGAACAAGAGCCTCAACTGTTTGCAGGCCTGCAGTTAAAAGCCTTGCAGTATCCTTCAGCCATTAAAAGATGAGTGGCCCTGTTTCTTATAATCTGTGAAAGCAGGGTGCTCTGTATAGTCAGATGACAAGAGAGAGATTATAGAGCCATTTCAGTTCCCCTTCAACAGTCACAGAGGCTTTTAATTGCAGGCTGTACTCCACAGGGATTGCCTTGCCTGTCCCTGTGGTGAAGCAGGTGCTGTTTACCATTCTCACCCTCCCTCAGGAATTTTCCGAAAGGAAAATAGCAGCCTCCTTGAACGAGGCCTATAGAAAATATGTTGATGAGGATATGAGCATTTGATCCCGTCTCTTGTCTATTCTCTTATCAATTTGAGAGACCTTTTAGCTAAATCTAGGAAGTTACAGTTCATGAGTATCCACAGCTGATTCCATCAGGCTTCTGTGACTGTATGTCAGATCCTGAGCTGTGTCCATTGCCACAAAGATAGCCTGATGTGGCTCTATGACACTGCATCTTTGATAGCTTTATTAATTTTCTTTATAGTAAACTGTCTTCATCCGAGTGTAACAGGAGTTACAGCCTTACCTTCTCTGTGTATGCTGAGTTCCAGAAAAAGCTTTGATTCCATGGGGAATAGAGGATTTTCCATTTTGACAGAATTCTTTTCCCTTTTACAATCAGCGCAAAATTCTTGACTGGCTATCCTATAAGTTCAATTTTTTGAGAAAAATACAGGCCTTGTATTCTATGTTTTACACAGCTGTTGGTATAATGCTGATTATGTTTTATACTTTCATGTCTGAGGGGCAGTTCAGCTGGTAGCAGTCCAGTACTGTGCATGTAGAAAAAAGTATGTGCATTGAAAAAACTCTTTAGAGGGAGAATGGTAGGTTTCTATTTCCCACTGAAAAAACTGCGGTCCTTTGTGGAGAAACCTCTCTTACTACGACGTGTTAGAACAGTTTTTAATAGGCTTTTTCAACGTAAGTGTTTAGGAATTGAGAAACCTCCCACTTGCCTAACTAAGCAGGCAATGAGGGCTCTCCCAATGACTGCCCCACTCAACTGGGTTACAAAGCATCTCCCTGATACTGGGGAAAAAATGTGCAAAGAATAAATTCTAAGCATTTCACTGAGATTTCAGCTATTATTTATTTTTATCCTTTGAAACAGCCTTGTTCTTTGAAAAAAAATCTTTCTCTCTGGAAAACACATTTTCTGCTGAGAAACACCAAAACACAGCAGGTAAAGAATTTCAGACGTTATTGCATAGGAAGTGCTGTACCAGGTTAGACCAAATCTTCATCTCATCTCATGTCTCATCATTGGCAGCTGCCAAAATCCAGTGCTCAGGGCAGGGCAGAGTGAGTGTATTGAGGAGCTGCCCCTGGGCACTGTCCCCGGAGCAACTGGCAGCACAGGATGTTGTCAGCCAGGGAAGCTGGGTTTGTCATTAGCAGCTTCCAGGGGCTTTTGCTTTGAGAAGCTCAGTGCCTTTTACATTACTGTGGGAATTTAGCACCTACCTGCTACTACTCCTGCATCGATGAGTTCCCACGCTCAGCTGCAGGTCACATGAAGATCCACATTCCTGTGGCACAGCATGTGATGAAAAAGGCATTGAGCTGTTTTTCCTCTGCCCACATACCTGTGTCTTTCAGTGTCTACAGAGCCCTCTCAACAACACCCTGTCAGCTCCTCTCCGAGGTAAAACCCTCTCATCCTTGGTCAGAAGCTGCACTGTCTCTGGTCATCTCCTGCCTGCGGTTGAGCTTTTCTAACTTCTGCCATATTCCTGCTGAGACATGGAAACAGAATTCCACAGAACATCCAGCATGTGGGCACATCAGGAATTTACACAGCATCACAAGTAGATATCTCCTATCCTACTTCTGAGTAATTCAATTTTCCATCCCAAGCAAATTTAAGTTTTCTGGACTGCTTCTGGATTTTTGTGCTTTGAAAGATATAATACAAAACCACCATCTCATTTCCAAGTGGATGTAGTAATAGTGTCTTCAGTCCAGCAACTAAGGGCAACTGCCCCTTTCCTATAAAAAGTTCAGATTTTTATCAGTCCAGAAGATGTTCATAAGGAAGGGGAGGTTTTGCTGAAAAAAATCCCCGCTGGTCCAGGAAGGAAACTTTCACAGACACTAGGCTAAACAGTGAGGTTCATTGCGCCTGATCTTTCACAGCACTAGCTCCTGTCCCAAGTAAAGCTGTGCTTCTCCCAGCGTCAGTGAGAAACTGTGTTCCCTACACAAGGCACAGCTCCTGCCTCTTCCATCACTCCCCCGACTAGCACTGTGCCTGTCATGTTGCTAATTAGCCCACAGCATGATTAGTCAGGTCAGACATATTGTAAATTCAGTTCTAGAGGCTGTTAAACCCTGATATTTGAGTTAACCTTTAATTAAAATATTTATAAGCACAAACCATCCTCTCTTAGCACGCTGCACCAGACAAGACACTGGAAATTAATTTGCCTAGTAAAAGTTAAGGATTAAGAAACAACGATAATCAGAAGAAAGGACAGCAGGCCCTGTTTTAATGGTAGGCTGCCTGAGTTTACAGTCAGGAGACATCAAAAGGAAAGCTACAGTAACTCCACAAGTCAGTAACTTTTTCTGTAAAAGGTGAAAACAGTAACTACAGTTCAGCCAATAGGTCAAGAGAAAACAAATATGTTTGAAAGGGTAAGTGAAAAGAGTAACATGGAACATTTCTAAAAATACTACTGATGTTAATAGCAAGACATGAGCTATCACTTTAGCAACAGACGGAGGACTCAGCGGCTCCTGTTTTCTAACCCCACCTTCCTTTGTGGGCCTCGGCAAGCCAAGCTTGGTATCGATCTGAGGCATTTGTAAGGCTCTACCATTTCATTTCTTTCTACATATATCTACAAGTTTTAGCAGAAACCTTCATGCACTTTTAGGAGTTCCTGGCACATCTGCATTTTTGTGTAAAGATAGCAAGCATTGGTATTTTCTGAATTTTGGTTATTTCACTTTCTGTAATGAGGAGCATTTTTAGTTCTTTGGCAGTTTTGTTGTTGTTAGAGAAATAACAAGGAAATTCTCAAATACTAATCTGCCATTTGGGGTCTGTGTCTTGCTCAGGAGAAAACACTGCTCATTACCTTGGAGATAAGATGCTTATGAAAATTTGTGCACATTTCTAAACCACAGCAAGAGATGACAATACAGTTCAGGTTGTGACTGGTTGATTTATTTGACCTCTTCTGTAAAGCAGAGGTCACAGACCAGGGGACAAGCACTGGCCTGTGCTTCTTCCAGACTTTCACGTAGGTTTTGCAAGGCTGGGTGTACCATGGGCCTGAACCTTCCTGGCCCGGTGGTGTTAACCTCACCATTTCACTGGCTGGGCTACGTACCATCTTTGACTGGAACCTTGTTGCTCTATTTTGCTCAAAAGACTCAGGCCAGACACACACACAAATGATACTGAGCAAGCTGAGCATGCTGCTCATCAGTGGTTATCCATCACCCAGCTGCACATTCTTACTGCTTGCTCTAAATGCAAGGTGGCTTACAGCTACCACAGGCAAGCCATTACATGTGCCTGTGACTGTTAAAATCTCTCTGAGGTTTGTATTCATTTCTAAAGGATCTATTTATAGGTGAAAAATAATACCCATATTTTTAGAGACACATTTGCTGGACCCTTTTAGTCACAGCAGCCAGATCTAAAATAGACATCCACTTAGAAAGGTAAGAGAGTTTGTTCCATACCCTTCAACTGAGATGGTGTTTTTTTGCACATATTGAAATTCCATCTTAAGAGCACACACTGTGCAGGAAATTCAGGTCTCTCATTACAATCACACCCCTGTAACCACTGTGCAGACTCCCGCCACAAAGGTAGGGGTACACAAGAAATGTAACCAAAAGCCAGAGAGAAAATTATCTAGTGGGTAGAGAATAATTTAGGGTAAAAACAAGGTTAAAGCTAAGGTGTCCTTGTGTCACATCTGGGGTACTTTTACTTGGGAACAAATTGCAGTAAATTTTGTAGCAGTAGCCTGATGCTACATGTATGAATGCGCATGTATCAATCTGTGAAAGGTAATAGGATGACTTTTCTGAGAAGGGTGTGAGGTCTAAGCAGCAATCTAGAATTTTCAGAGCTAATAATAAGGAGGAAAAAGACAAGAGACTCTCTTTTTACAGAGATAAAGTATGGAAAAAAGGATTTTTAAAATGTCTTCTGGAATTTCCTTTAGAATTGGCTGACATTTGTGATGACAGTTACATGTTTAAATGCAGATGGAGTTGAAAAAGCTCACATGTGTTATGCATGAAAAATGCATAGATATTAATTGTAATGGATTATTGTTTCCTTCCATTGTGAGGTGCCTGCTGCTTTTGGGTTAAGTCCTAGAGAAAACGTATTGGATTTGAATGTACTGCTACTGTACTGAAAGGATGAAAGGCGATAGGTCACCTGGATTTATTTTGAAACCTTTTTGTTTATTAAAAATTATTTTTAAAAAAGAAATGATGATAAAGAATATATAAACTGGAAAGACTAGCAAACCAGAAGGGCAGCAAACAACCACATCAGTTTGGGAGGTAACTTAAAGCATCACCAAAAATAGAATCTAAGGAAGATTAGGGATTCTTAACTGATAATAAATTACTTTAGGAGGTTGCACAGTGACAATCCTAAAGGCAGGTTGAACCCAAACACTTCTCTGAAGGGGTGCTTTTTACTTCCTATATCTTTGCCACTAGGTTCTTCTCCTCTCTCTCATCACTGCTGTGCTAATGAGAGACCATCTTCCATCAGTTTGTTCCTGTCACTGACCCTGACTTGCTGTGCTTGTGTGCCATATATCTAATGTAATTGAATTAATCTCCTTTTAGTGTAGAAAACTGAAATACTGCCCACTGGTGATTACTTTCATTTTCCCTCTCTCTATACTGTAAACTTAGCTAATATGTCTTCACAGAGGACTTTCCCATGGAAAGAAAACCCATAAAAATTATGAAAGTAAATAAACAAGCAGGCAGACATAGAGACTCACATGTGAATAACCACCACGGCTTGTTTTCATTAAGGGGTTCATGCTGGTGGTAGTTGCAAAAGCTGATTGATTGAAGTGAGAGTGATTTTTAGCAGTCAAGGTGCAGGCATTAGATGGACTGTAAATCTGATGTTGCTATGAAAGCATCATGGTGAGATGATTGACAGATAAATAGACAGATATACATAAACCTATAGATAGTCACTCTGTGCTCATATTTATGGTATTTCCATCTGTGGCTTGGTGTGATCTTGCTTCATCACTTTCCCTGTAGATTCATTTCTGCATCTCAGAAAACTTGTGCAAACTGGTTTGTGAGAAGTTAAAGAGAAACATGCTTCTCCACCATTTCATAATGTCCTCTTTCCTTACTCTCTTCTTCTCTTAGTAGACACAAAAGATTCGTTTGTGCTTGAGAAGTTTGTGTCACAGCCTGATGAACTCTCAGACTGAATTCTGCTGCTAAGACATCTAGCTGCAGATACCTCACTGCTCTGAAGAAAAATTACACCTACACTGTATTGTGATTTGTCTTCAGATGCATTCAGAGTGTTAAAATCCAGCTCCACAACAATGATGTGACAGATCAGAGAGAGAGGGTGAGGCTTAAAAGGGCAGCAAGCCTCTCTGGCAGGGACATCTGCTGGAACACACACAGTCCTGAGAAGGGGCAGAAGGATCCATTTGCTGTACATCTCCTGCACTGAGGACTGTAGAAAACATCTGTGAATTTAAGCAGAAAACGTGTGAATTTAACTTTTAAATAAGAAAGTGAAATACATTGTAGATTTAAGGTCTGAAGCATGGTGGCATGGTTCATACAATCACATAGAGAGGCACAGAAGTGTTACCTGGGATGGCACCCTGGAGACCTTTCCTCTGATCTTCTGTCTGAGGCAGGACTTCGTATCTCTGACAGGTTGGTTGGGCTTTGCCTAGCCAAGCCTTTAAAGCCTGTAAGGTTGGAGACCCCTCTGTGGAGTGCTGCATCACCTCCTTAGGAGTAGGATGCCTGTCCTGACTTGCAAGCTGCTGAGGCCTGATCTCACCAGCTGCTGCCACCCCTCTCCCTTGGCAGTCACCCTCTGCACAACTGCAGGCTACTCTTAGACTGTGCTGCAGACTCCTCTTTGCAGACCAAGACACCTCAACTCCTCCAGTCTTTCCATGTGCCTTAGGACCTGAAGTCTCAGCTAGACCCTCGGAGGTTCCTCTTGTCCCCCTTGAACAGGAGGCTAGATTCCTTGCACAGCACCCCAAGTGCAGCCTCACCCAGGGCCATAGAAACAGGGTTCATAACCCTCCATGGTGCTTTGGCTATATTATCCAGTATGTGATGTGTCTTCATCATATAATGCACACTGGAAAGGACAGCAGGAAAAATCTGAGAATGGAATTTATTTAGCACGATTACAAGTTATTTTCATACAAGCAGTACTTGCTGACAAGCATGTTTTTTGCTACTGTTACTTTCTTCCTAAAGTTCACCAGACACAGGACAAAGACAAAAAACTGCTTTTGCAGAAGTGACTAGGAGTGTGGGAATGTACATGGTCCTCTAAAACTTGTTAGGAACATAGATAAAACAGCTATCTTTCTCTTGTATTTTTAAATCAATATGGAGCATGTATTGACATGACTCCTAAAAAACAAAATTCTTTAGCCAGGCAGTGGTCAGGGGAGTCCATATTTTACGGGCATGGGACTTCCAAGAGCAACAGCTGAAGCAAAGCTATTGCCTACAATTGGTTTTGAAGATTTGGTATGAGAAGGTATTGATAAAATTTTACTAGTGAATGATCCCTAACTGATTAAATACTTCAATTTTAAAAAACTGGGAGCTTTGGAGAAGACTAGAGGGAGCTTGAAAAGTACTGTTTGACATGCACAGTCACAGGGCTGCTGAAGGTCCAGGAGACTGTTGTTCTCAGAGGCAGAACTAGGCTATTGCATGCATTGGACATGCTTACAACTTTGTGAAATCTCAGCATCTTTCCAACTAATATGGCACACATTATAGGAAACGATCATGGTATTTCTTTATCTTCAACAAGAGCTCATGAAGATTTCTATAACAGCTGTGCAATTCCTGTGCACTGCTGATTGACCTTTGTGTTGGCTTGGCAGAAACAGCAGCCCTGATTGAGGTGGAGGTGCTGTTCAAAAGAGAGGTAATCACAGTATTTGCGTTTATGGAAAACCTGAGCACCAGCAGCAAGATACAAAACACTTGATAGTAGTTTTCAGGCATGCACCCATGCTGGATGTTACAGACTACACACATGATCCCAGTGGAGAAAAGCCTTCCCATAAAAAAACAATTCCTCAAGACAGAAAAAAAATCACTTCATTCCAGCAGAATGTGAATGTCATGTCAGCTGCCTGGACCGGCATGCCAGATGTGAGCATGTCACAACTGGTCTGTATCCAGTTTGATATTGCCTGTCAGGAACGAAAGGCTGTCAGGTACTGATTTGAGCAGGTATGTGTGAGTGTGTGCAGCGTGTGTATGGACACACATGCAAAGTTTTGCTGGATGCATGCACACATCAAGTTTACAAGTCCACCAGAAATGTTTCCAGGGCAGAAAGAAAGCAAGCGACTTTCACTTGAAACCCTCATCTTCATGTGTTTTCATCTTTCTGAATGAAATGTAATTTTGTGGAAGTTTCATGGCCAGAATCTCATATCAGTAGTTTTCTTTCCCCCGGATGTATTAGTAAGATTCCACACAGTTCAGAAAATGAGTTTGCAACACCTAAGCAGCCTCTTCAGATGATTTTTCCTGTTGACTTCAGCTAAATTTAGATTGTAATTTCCTTTCTAAAAAATGAATGTACCTTTGTCATTGAGGATGAATTAGGGTTTATCAATTCTTCTATACATCAGGGCTCCAGCCCCTTTGAGGAGGTCACAACAGATTCCCTAAATTCAGTGCTTATTAAATAAATGCATTTGTTCCTAAGGAAGGGACACTGAAAAACATGAAAGAAAAGAAAATAGGGGCAGCAATAAGGAAAGGACATCCACAAGTCATGGCCAGTACTCAGGAACTTCCACTGTCCCCTGCTGTGGGAAATTGGAAACATGGGGTGACAGCATGTGCTTGCCTCTCTGTAGACATACCTAGAGGTGTGTGAAAGTCATGATTTGCTTGAAAGAACTGCATGATTAGAGTAGAATATCCCAGGGCTTTTAAAAATAGTTTTAGGCTGGGATTTTCATGGCTCAAGGGAAATAGAGAAGTGCACGCTAGATTTTGTGATTCTGGTAGGTTAAATTTTTTAAAAAAAGGAATTATAATATTTGTGCTTTTTTGAAAAGAGAATTCCATGTAGCCACTCATTAGTTTCGTGAAACCTTCATCCTGAATTCACGATATTTTCAACTTAGAAGATGCAACATGCTAAATGTGTTGCTAATCAGTTTGTTCTTGGCATCATACATGTATCAGTTGTGGACTCTATACCACACAGGTGCCCTCTCAGAAATCATGGCTTTACCAATCTATGTGGATAATTGCAGCCTTTTAGCTCCTCTGACAGGCATTATGTTGTCAGGCCAGGGAGCAGCTTGCTGATGAACTCATAAAAGAGCAACAATATGTAGTCTCAGACAGCTGTAAGATCCAGCCCCCCACGCATCACCAAGCATTATTTACTAGACTGTTAAACACATTTTAAATTTTAGCTAGAATTGTGATTTAAATTTTATTTTATGAGTACATTTTTGTTGCTAGACTTCCAGCTAAAACCTTCAATTTTTGTTTCATGAAGGAAAGGACCAGCGCTCTTACCTGAGGTTCCTGGAGAAAGGTGTACCAAGGTTCAAGGAGCACACTCTGTGTACACTGCCTCCATCAGGACATGAGCCCCAAAATGGTTTCAGGGTATGGAAGGGCTGGAGCCTGAGATCTGGTCAGGAGCAAAGGACTGGAAGAGGAATACCTGCAGGCACTGACTTTTTGCCAGGATATCCCCCAGGCAAGCATCCATCTTACTGGAAGAAAATAGCCAAGAGACACACTGTGACTCCAGGCAAGAACTGAAATATCACACCTGGGTTCTAATTTCTCCATAATGAATAAAATATGCTCTCTGGTCTAATCTAAACATACACATAAATGTATCAGTAAAATGCAGATGATTAAAGTGGGTGTAATCTCCTTAATACAAATGAGAGCTGCCATTCTCTGTGCAAAGCCAAACGTCACTGCCATGCTGTGTATTTGTAAGGCTTACCTCAGAATTGGTGGGAGATGAGAGAGAAGGGCATGTATGAGAGCTATTAATGAAAAAAAATTAGACATTTTGTCTGAGCCAAATAAATCATAGCCCAATCCTACAGAATGGAGTATGCCTAGCAAGCTGTCAGAATACTACTTAGAAATAAAAGTCAGAGAAATAGTACTATGTTTCACAATGACAAAGATGGCATAAAGCTCATTTGTTTTAAATAATAAGGTATATTTCTGAGTAACACCCTTTTAGCTGCCTGCTGTGCCTATGCACACTCAGATCAGTGATGATGAAGCTATTTTCCCAGGAGGTTACTTTTCAGTAAGTCACTTCTGTGTGAAATGTCACTTGTAAATGAGGAATGGGATCTATATAACCATAAATTTGATGGGAAACAAACTGCTGGGGGTGTTATTTTGGTGGCTGCTCTTTCTATATAGCCCAGGTAGGAGACAAAGTATGACATATAGACTTATAGACTCAGTGCAATAAAGCGTAAATAATCAAAAGCTTTTTAATATTATCCTGCCTTCTTTTAGAACACGTCTTCAGTAATTCAATTTTTTTTTCTCTAAAGTGTTTTGTTACATATCTTCAGTCATTTCCACAGTTTTCTTGACTAACCTCGGGATAGAGTGATTTACTCTATACATGCCTTTTCATCGTTGTGTTACTGCTGGTATGCTCTGGGAATTTTCCTCTCCTGTGCTCATCACATGTGAATCGTCACATCTTCTGCCTCTAGTAACCACTGCTAGCAACAACAGGTAACACAATTACAGCATTCGGTGTTTTAAGTGGGATTATGATTCAAGACCTGAAGTTTCTTCCTTCTTTTTACTGAGTGTGTCCTTGCTGTCCCTGGAGAATTCAGCCTGCCCCTCTGGGTGCCACAGAACATCACTTCCCTGATGCTCAGGTGACATATGATACAGGTAGCATCCTTCATGAGACTAGACTGCCCCTGATTTATTAACCTCACTTTATATTCTACGACTTATTGAAAACAAAACCAAACAAAAACAAAATCAAAAAACTACACCACCACTACCCCCACAAACTTTAAAAAGGTTTATTATTCTGCTTGTAAGATGTTATCATTTTTTAAACTTACAGATTTTGAGATAGTGCTTTTCTAGACTAGAAAACTAATTTCTGGCTAAAAATGTCTCACAGAAGGTCTGCAGAAATATGCATTTCTTTCATTCATCTTTGCGACAATTTCTATGCCTGTTTCTGCTCTTATTTCAGTCACCAAAACCTACAGCTTGAACAAATAAGGATGAGCTCAATCCCTGAAAGTTTCTTTTGAAACACTTTTAATTTTTAGGCTATTTTTAGCATGTTTTCCATGCCCATTAATTGATTAAGTTTTGTGTTTCTTTGAATAGAGATGTTTTGTTGCTTTAGTACTTCAGAATGGGTTTCTTCTGCTGCAGCTTTCTTAGCCTTAAGAGACTGTTACCAAAAAGCATGAAGGAACACTACTGAAGAGGGTAAATTGTGGAAACAGTAGGTATGAGGCTCAGAGTAAAAATGGTTTCAAAATAAAATCTGCTAGCAAGTTGAGTGCTCCTCACACTTTGTAATTAGCACTTCACTAACCTTTGGGAAAAACAGACCCAGAGCAAGGCAGGATTCATCTTCCAAAGACAGAAATAGAAAGCATTAATGATTTTCCTATAATGTCTCATTTACATTTTTGTGTTTCATAAAATGCATTGGATATTTCTGTAATAGTTTGCCATTGTGATCATTCTGCCGTATTATGTTTGGTAATAATTTCTAATAACATAAATAATATATTGTATTTATCTACCTAGGTCTGTGTGTGTGTTTATATTGATGTACATGACTGTGATCCAGCTTGCACAGGTACTTTTAGACCTCTAAACGCAATTCTGAGGTGTGGCATATGAGATACAAAATATATGGTTTATTAAGTAAGTACATATCAAGTCAACTGAATAAAAAAAAATTCTACCAATTCTTACAAACATATGTAGTACATATGTTTCTGACACCTGTATTTTCTCTGATTTGTCACCTTTATCCAAATTAATCAACTGAGACAGACAGCAATATCTTTCTTCCATTATGTTTGTGGGGCCAAAAAGATTGATATTTCAGTATTTATCCCATAAACTGGTATGTTTAATATATGCTTCACTGAATACACACCTATTTATGGGCAGAGCAGGAAGTCTACTCACCACTGTTAAATTTCTTCCAGACTGACACTTTATTTACTAAACTCAGACTGAAATGCACAATTAGTTTTCAGTAAGATCTCCCTGACTGGGAATTTTAAAACTGTGAAATGTGAAATGTACACTCTGGTAGTGTTAGCTGCTGTGCCTATACCAATGGGTGTATGTTATTCAGCACACACAGGTGTTTCTCTTCAGCTGAACGCATTCATGAAATGTGCCAGCTTAAACACTACATATATGATCTGCTCAATGAGGGCATCATTCACCTACACCTGACTTTCTTTCCCTAACCTGGCAGATTTTCTAGGTCTGAGGTGGCTCCAGCTAGATGTCTGGAAATGCCTACTGTTTCTATAAACTGATAATAGCAATGATGCCCTAGGTTTTAACTTCTGTATTTTTCAAATCCTGTACTGCCTAGTATGTAACTCTGAAGTTTCTTGTGGCCTGTTAGCTGCTGTTCTCTCATGCTAGTTAGACAAACCTCTCTAGGTTTCTACCTCAAGGACACCAGGCCCCAAAATATGTAAACTAAGGTCTCTGAAGAGGAGGGCAAACTTGGGGTAGTTACATCATTAACTGAGGTTATAACTGGACAATCAGCCCTGATATACAAATGAACCAAACTTATAAAAGTGTGAACAACTCGTGACCCAGGGTCCATCTTGGGTGTAGCCTTTAACTCCTCAGGGTGTACCTTTGAAGGCCCTTCAAATAAATACCTACCTTTATTGGCTTATTCTTGTCTAGCCTCTGTTTTCATGTGGCCACCCCAGGCATCAGTAACACCACTAAGTAAAATGCTTCCTGGCATATATTAGTGCAAAAGATCAGCCAAGACAAAGCAGTAATGGTGAAGCAAAGAGGGTGAAGAAAATCTGTACTCATAACATTGAAATGGGGCCTGGCACACTGAGGTCACTTTGTAAAATATGGCTTCATCTTGGACCCAAGGAACTTGTTCACACATCATATAGTCCTCTAGAGAGCCAAGATGAAAAGCAAAATTATTTTGAAATGGTCTATTTTTTTGCACTTACTGCCTAAAAAATTTGTATTGGTCTTACATGGTGAACCTCAATAAAAAAATGTAAGCAACATCCACACCAGATGGAATCATGTCATTTATCCCCTTTCTTTAAGCAGCACATGGTGGAAGGGAGAGCAGTGATTGATTCTGCTTTTTTTGTAGACAATTACAGTGACTGATAGCATAACATGAGCAAGGATTCCTCTCAGTCTCACCTGTTGAACATCCAGAACAAAGCAGTTAATTTTACAGGAGATGTCATCAAGAAGAGAGAGAGGGAAAGCAATTGTGCTAGCAATCCACCTCACTGTCCAGAAGACCAAGGTCCTTCAGGGCTACATGTCAGTGTTGGCTTTGAATTTATTCCACTTTAGAAAATATCACTAAGCTGTGCCATCCTTGGTCCAAGCTTTGCTGCACTGTTGATAAAGAGACTCATTTGTGGCATCAGGTCTTCAGGCTTGGTGAGGAGGGAGAGGGGTATTAACTTCACAGGTATAGTTTGCAGTCAGCATGCTTTAGGTATGCTGCAGAAGTAGTCTTCCACACTGAACAGAAATGTTTCCACAAAAAGTTTCTTCCCAGTGTGCTGGGAGAGGGCCCCAGAGGAAGCCTCCCTGTTAAGATAAGCGCCGTGCATACCGCAGCTACCCAAACTCACCATCAGGTATTTCACATTTCGTGTTTATGTGAAGTTTGTGTAAGAATGAAACCTACAGGGTTTATAAAAGAAATGATTAAATGTACAAATGGGACCTCTACATCAGATCATAGTGGTAGGAGAGACCAGGGAGAAATAAAAGGTGTAAACAAAGCAATAGATCACTAACCAAATATAAAGACATGAAGCAGAAATGCCTGTCCCACCATCCAGACAGCACAACCAGTGAGAAGGAAAATAGGAGTGAGAAATGCCATTTTGAGTGAAGGGAGCTTGTTTGGAAGCAAAACAGGATGCATGATGTCGGGTTACTCCTGTCTGCCCATCCCCTGGATATGCCAGCCCCCTGGACTTCCTCTGGCAGGGAGCCACCTCTAGATAAGGTGGTGGGAAAAACCCTTCTTGATGAGAACAGTACTGATGATTTTCTGGTTTCATACCTTTCTCTGTAATTGCCAGAATAATATTTGACCCTTTTTGAAAGAAAATAGCATACTTAGTATTTCTTTCATTTGACTCCAGGAAATGAATACAGACTGCTCCTCACTCAGAAGGTGTCAAACGTGTCGGAAAGAGGTGGATGGCTTGTGAAGTGCTGTGCGCTCTCTGCAGATTAGGGAGACTTAACAACACTAAGGGCAGTTGTCTACTAAGCTGAAAGGCCCTGACTCAGATCTGCTAACATCGGACACCAAGACTGTAAGGAGATCTCGAGGTTTGTCAATAACCGCAAACTCATCATTGTTGCCTAACAGAAATAAAACCTGATTTTACATTGCTAATGGTCTCTGGCCTTTAAAAGCAAACCCAAGAATTTTGCTTGCACATAATGCAGTTCAGAATGAAAATGCAAAAAAACCAACCCCCAAACCAATCAAGAACACACAAACAGCCAAAGATACACTGTACATAGTACTTATAAATTATATGTTTGATAAACAGTTTCCACATGTAGAATCACAAATTACAGTCAGGACTGCAGATGTGGCAAAATAAGCCACTTGCCTTCACTGGGCGCTCCCCAGAGGATTTGGATGTGTACTGTGGAAAGCTGCACTTGGCCTGCCTTGCCTTCCAGCTGACTTCCAGTGTGACCTTGGGCAAGTAACTCCTCTGTGCCTCAGATAGCTGGCCGTAAAACCGTGCTCTCATTTTAATCTTTTACTGACCTTGTTCAAATACATAGATACAAGAACAGATGCTGTTACTTACTCTGTGTTTATACAACAGGTAGCAAACAGAGACGCTGACCTTCGCTGGAGGTCACAGGTGACCCACCATGTTGTGAAAAACCTCAGGGTGTATCTTATCAACAGAAACACAAATAATGCTAATCTTTCTCTTGTCTCACACCTCCACTTTAAAGAATTTGAAACAGTCTACAAAACAGTTCAACAACACTTCAGGTATGCATGGATAGCATCTTTTTCTGTATGACTTCAGAAATTTATGTCTAACATGGAAAATGGAAGACGGTGGACTTGACTTCTCCAGCATACAGGAGTATTTGTTACACTCAATTCTTCTGCTTCGACAGCAGATTCAGTTTGGCATGAATCCTTAATTACATGACTTGTCTCAGTTCAAAGAGATGTAAAGCACTAGTACTCCTGGTGCCTGTGCTAAATTTAGAGAGGATATTTGATAATGTAGTGTCGTTTTCTTGTCAAAGGCAGAAAAAAAAATCCCCATGTAAAGCAGAATATTGCCAAGCCTGTGTCTGTTAGTTGACCTGAGGATGGAGGCAGTGAGTGGCTTCTGGCAGAGGACACCAGTGGGATAGCTGGTGGCAGAGCAGTTTGCAGCTCCAGAAAAGCAACTCCCAGCACTACATAAGGAATGTTTCCATGTAGACACACATAAATTGCTTAATTTTGGAACTTTTACTAAAGTGGTCACAGCACTCTGCTTCTTAGCATAGGTAGCAAAACTCTTTCTCAACTGCAGAGTCTGCAGAGTCCTGCAGACAACATGTCCTGAGCCAAGTGCTGCTCCTCCTTTTCTGTAAGAATGCCTGGTCTCACCAAGCCAGAGCAGCCTTTGGTCTCTAGACCTATGCTTGTACCACTGAGAGCATGAACCAAACCTCGAGATGCATCCACTCTTGTTTCATCTACAAATTCTAGCAATTATTTCCCCTAAGGGTAATTTTTTCTTAGCTGTAAATGCCATATATAAAGAGTTGTTCTTTAAGAGCATCCCTAGGTCAATCTCAAACTCTCAACAGGCAGTGAAAGTCTCATCAGGGAGGGCACAGCCTTTAACTTTCCTCTATATCAAAATAGTGGTACCCTGCTGTGAGGCAGGACTGCACAGCAGAAAGCAGGGAGAGACAAAGGGGTGCTCAGGGACCAGCTTTGCATTAGGAGAAATAAGGATTAACTTTGCCCTCATGCCATAGAAGCAGCAAGGAAATGCTGGAACAGTTGGAAAGCAAAGAACAACAGGAGGTGGGCTAGATCTCTCCAGTATAAAAAATAGCTCTGAAAAAGTATTGGAAACAGTATAACTGGGTTTGTTGGAGTGGCTAGTTGAAATTTCCTTGTTTTAGGCTTTGGAACATGCAGCCTCAAACATGCAGAGCAGCTCAGTCGGAGATGCTGAGGATTTTCACTGCAGTTATTGGCTGCCAGTGGTGTTTACCATGCACTTTCCACAAACTCCACTGAGCCTTCTCTCTCTGATCTGAAGTGGAGAGTTGAGCTTTGCAGTTATGATGAAAATTCCTCTCCCTTTTTGGATAATGATCAAAACCCGACCCAAATTCAGTATACGCATCCACCCTTCCCAAGCAGGCCAGCTTTGTGCAGAAAACGTGTTTGCCCTGTTTGCAAATGAAACCAGGCAGAGGCAGGGGAAGATGGGACTAAACTCATTCCTCTCTTCTTGCATGGAGCCTCCCCTCCATTGCTCTGCTGTCCCTAAAGCTGAAAGCAGAACACCATTGGAGCTCCTGCTCCACTGTGGGCATGTCTTGCCTCAGGGAAATCATGTCCCTCTCAGCCAAGGCATCCTGCTCCTTAACGCAGGCATCGCTTGATGGGAACCAGTCAGTGTGCAGCCTGCTCTATGCCCCTGACCATACTTCTCCACCCAGATGCTCAGCTACACCTAGCTTTTGCTTCACAGGACTTTGTGTATTGCAATACCAGGCTTCCCAGCAACATCTGGATGTACCGTGTTTGGAAGCTGTTTGCTACCAGCTGTACTTTATGTAGTATGGTGTTGTGATGAAGAGATTTTAAAACCGCTGAGGTCTGTCCTGGAGGACAAATTTCACCTTCATCAGTGGCCACTTACAGAGCAGGGTCCCATGTCAAGGAAAAATCAAAGAAGTTGTTTCTTTGAAATTCAGGGGAATTCAGGGGAACAAAAATACATGGGAAACACAGAAAATACTAAAGCAGGTCACTGTGGGTTCAGTTCCTGCAGACAAAAGACATCAACAGTATCAGAAGGAAACCCCAGGAAAGGCAGTGCAGGCAGCAGGGCTGCAGACAGCCTTGCCAGGGGTCATAGGCTGCCCTCACCCCTGTCATTTGTCCCCACAGGCAGCTGACTCCTTTGGCAGCAAGAGGAGGAAGCAGCCCCAGGCCCAGGCAGGCATCCAGGGAGCCCTGACTGTTTGCAGCCAGAGGCAAAAGCTTGTGAAATTACACTGTGAAGCTGAAGGGCAGTTATTCTGCTGTCTTTATTTTTTCTTAAGACAAGGAAGACATAGGTCTACAAGCTGAAGACTGCTGTGCCATGCTGACAGCATTTCTTGTACCTGACCTAAGTATTTGTTCATTCTGACATCACTGTCAGGAGCAATATAATTCAGACTGGTGTCCTGTGAAATGCTCCCTGGGCAGATTTACAAGAGAATAAGGGCATGTGCCCTTCTGGACAGCAAGCCACTATGTACTTATCTTTCAAAACAGTCTGAATAGTAATGAGGGAGGTTTGAAACATTCCCTCTTGTCCATTAAAAGGTTCACTGCTGATCACTTCCAGTGCATTAAGAAATGAGGGATTAAACCCTGAGCCCTTCACAGCATTTTCAGTAGACTTTTGAGGAAGAAAATTCTGGTGCAGAGGTCTTTAAAAAACTTCAGAGCAATATCCATCTTCTGCAGAAGTAGAAATTATGTGTTCAGCATAACATTTTGCAGCGCAGAAGGTATATTGGTTGAAAAAGAAGGTAGAAATGGCTTCATAAAAGTCAATAATTGCTGTTTTTTCTGAAATGAAAGAGAGCAACCTGAGCTCTAGATCTCCCTTTAAATCCCAGGAATAACCTTGTCCTCTTTGATAAATCCCATCTCCTCAGAAAAATTGCCATCCTTGTACGAGTGAACACAATATCATAAAAGGAATGAGCACATCAGAAGCTGGACTGAGCTGATCCATGCAGCACGAAAACATATTGCCTGAACATGTGTGCTAGTTAGCAGAAGATCAGCATGCATGCTATTAATAGGAACTGCCCCGCACATTTTGCTATCAAGCACTGAACCCAGCTCAGCACTCTACCTGTGTTTCAGACAATGTGCAATCACTAATTGCATTTTGATGACATTCAGCTGAAAAATCAGACTGTCTAGGTCCCAAGGACTGCGTCCTGGCCAAGGATGCCACACCAATTTATGCTGGTGCTAAGCTGCAGTTATATTTCCTTCACTGTGAGGAAAAGGCAGATACCATTAACATCATGTAGAAGTGAGTGAGGAGAGGACCCTAAATTGTGTCAGGGCATCTCTGTTGCAATTATTTGACATCCCTCTGCAACTGGAAAGGCCTAGTAATTGAGGCAAAGACCTCTCCAGCCACTGCTGCTGAGTGCTACATGCCAAGACATGACTGGATTACTTCCTTTTCCTGTTTATTGATCCATCCTCAAGATGTCTTTTCTCCACAGTTACGTCCAGCACAAACGTAAAGCATAGTGTATGCTTTACGCAAGTAAGGCATACCAGGCAGTGTCTTAGCTGACTCTCTCAAAGACATAGCAAACACATGACTGCCATCCGACTGGATGACCGGATATGATATTAAGGATGAGAAAGGCATGGAGTTCCAAAACTTCTGTGGTCTTTCATCCTATTTTCAAGCTTCCAAAGTCTTACAATGCTCTGCCAAGCCACTTACAATCCCCCTCTAGCTGGGCAATTTTTTCGTGGTTAGGCACAGCATGCTACCTGCAACGTTATTTCTTCAAACAGGAGCCAAGACCTATACATTGATTTATTCTACACTGCTGTTATTAAAATGAAAAAAGATAATCACCATTAAGGTTATAGTGGCTTCAGAATTTTACAATTATTATCACTTATGTAGCTCAGTGGAGGAATTTTATTAGGGAGCTCTATCCACATATGTGTTCTGCTTTAAGGGTTGTATTCAAAAAGAAATTGTGCTTTTACACATGAGCATGTACTCAGAAGTTGTTTGCTACTCAGTATAACTATAAAAAAGCCCATGTAAAAATTCAAAGCTGAAATTTCTTGAAAATTATCAGCTAAAGCAGGTGATGTATTTTCCTGGTGCCTTATTTTTTGCCATGCTTGTAATACCCCAGCAGCACTGCAGCACTGTTAAAACACAAGAGCTAGAGGTTTCCTGTGCTTGTTTTTTGTCGAATTTGTTGGGAGTGATGTTTGAAATGAAGTGGGGTCTTAGATAAATAAGAATAGTGAGGAATTTCACCATGGGGTTTAGGGGCACATTGGGACATTTGCTTTGCATGGGCTACAGGGACCCCAGTGGGAACGTAGGGAATAAATGCAAACTTCCTCCCTGCCTGCTCATTCACACCATAGCTAGGCAGAGACAAGGACTCAGTTATCTGAGGCTGACCTCAGTCACAAGATAAGTTGTGAGAGATATTTTTGGGCAGGGGAACAGACATGGGTTTAGTCTCGTTAAACAAACAGCCTGTTGTTTTGCCAGTGTTGAACTGGGTGCAGAAAAAATCCACTTCCCACATGAAGTTGATCTACCATACAAAGGAGCAGCTCTGGTTCTCATCATTCCCACATAGCACAAATCCTGCCACCTGTGATAAACATGAAAGCAAAGGCTGCAGTTCAGTTAATTTCTCTTCTGTCCTGTAAAAGCTCCTGTAATGAGCCTCCTTCCTAATAAACATGGTTTCATAAGAGGCAAAATGCAAACAGGCTTATATATTACTTAGATTCTGCTCTGAGTTTTTGTGGAAAAAGGTAAGGCCAGCACAACCCTTCTTTCCTGTCTGCATGCTGGTATTACTACCAAACAGGTCACCACAGAAACAAGGGGAATGCTTGCAGGGCAGGCTGAGCTGCTTCTTTCTCCTACTCAGCAGAGGAGGGGGTTTGGAACATGCCACACTGCTTGGTTCCAGAGCCATCTTTGCTCTTGGGCAGACGGGATGCTAGGACAATGGGACAAGGAGTAATTCCTCCAGTTTCAAACTTTCAACAATGCTATAGCTTTCTCCAAGCCAAAAATTAGAATCTCATGAGCTTCCCCAAACTGTAACTCCAGAAAAATTTTTTATCTTCATCAACTGAAACTTTTTCTTTTCTAACGTTGTATGCTCTTTTCCATTTGTGTGTCACCTTTTTTACTGCAGTTTAACAAATGAGACTGTGTTTCAAAACAAAAAAGAAATATACTTTTTTCACTTGACAATTAAAATGATGATAAGCACCCTTTCTAAAGGAGAAAACAGCCCAGAGATCTCCTTTCTGTGATCTCTCCCCAGTGCACCAGTGAAGGCCATTAACATGTCGCAGTCCTGCAGTAACATCCAGCTGTCCTCCCCCAACAAATCCCGCTTCTCTGAAGTCCCAGAAGTTTACTTCCTGTACTGGGTACAAGATCAGTCTATGTCAAGCCATTCATTCCTCACAATGTGATTGATCATGGCTGGCACAGAACATGGCTTCCTCTCTGGCTGAACAGCAAACTTTAGAACAGGTTATTAACTAATCATACGTCTGGAACTGGAAATAGGGAATGTTTGAGTAAGAAATTTCAAATGGATGTCACTGATGCTTGGCCTTGTAACATTTCTCAGTTCTGCATGCATGCCTATTAGTACAGCACCTCAGCCTACCGTGCTTATGCTAATCACACACAAAGCAGTCAAGCTGAATTGTTGTCCTTAACTGCCAGAGGTTTGGTGATCACTTTGGTGATACCTTTTTGCACTATTTGAATTAGTAGTCCTGTCTCAGATTTGGCTGATGAAGGGTGGCTTTCATCTTCCTTATCTCACCTGTCATCTGTGGCTTCAAGCTCGAATTACATTTTATTATTTAACATCTTAAGGGAAGGAGTGGGCAACCAGCAGCATTTAAAGCTGAGAGGTCTCTGTCTATAGCCAGCACCAGTACCCTCCACACAGAAAGGAATCAGACGTCACAACTTGGTTCATTCCCACATCACCCCAGATGGAGGTGTTACAATAAAACACCTACTTCTGAGCTGGAGTAGAAAGTTTAAAATTTGCTGAAGTTCAGAAGTGGAAGAGACAAAAGCACATCTGCCCTCTCCATCTGCTGCCCAGCCCTGTCACTGCTTTGTGTCCGAGCAGATGTGGTTGCCACGTAGCTCTCATATCCTTTATTCAAGTGAATTTGGGTCCTGGCAGTCCCCAAGAACAACCCTGACAGCTGACATTCTTCCCTAGCCTTTGTCTTTTGCCTGATGGTGAGACACCAGGCTGCATGAACATCTCCTTTGGGACACCCAGTAACCTTCAGTGTTGTGTGAGAGAGCCACTAAACTGAACAAAACAAAAAGTCTCTTTGCAACATGGTACAGTTACTGAGTGGCTGAAAATTTTCATGCGAATTTCATTGCTGTAGACTTTTAGGGCTATTGCTTTGCTTGTTTTAAACTGTGAGAACAGTTTAAAAGATACTACTGTAGCTCTTTGCAAAAGGCCTGCTGCTATTGTCTCTGATTTCATTCATTCCTCATCTACTAGGATTTCCTTATTCATCTATTTCATGTCAGGCATTTCACACAACTCAGTATCTTTTGAAACAGCTAGAGTTTGCTCTGCAATTATGCATAATGTTCATTTCTTAATCTGACCAAAATAACTGTAGCCTACATGGATCAGATTGCTGCACACCGCTTTCTATTAATATGCAATTTAGGTGTTGCTGATGCACTTCTAGGAGAAGCAGAACTTGAAGAATCCACTGATCATCTGTGTGAATGAGTCAAGAATCAGTCTGATTAAAACAGTTTGGGCTACTACCCTCTGGGATGCAAGGGAGCAAATCCTTCATGACTGAGGAATTTGCACATGCACTATTTAATCCAGGAAACAGCTTTAGAATAGAAGCTCTTACATGGTGGTACTTAGTGTAGCAGAAAGATTGCCTTGAAACCCATAAGGATTGAGGAATATAAGGAGTCTCAGCCCTAAGAACAGTCAGAGACTAAACATTGGCAACAGAACTACCTGTTGAATGCCTACAAACTGCTTCCACATAGAGACACGATCTGATCAGACCTGAAAACCAGGAAAATAAAATGTTTCAAGCATACTTTGGAGATGCACAACAAACTTTCAATGTTTTCTGCTTCCCTGCTTACCTCTCTTTAGAGGGATCAGAGCTCATTGCAATGGTATGTTTCAAGGAGTTTTTTCCTACAGTGTACAAACATCTCTTGTAGCTACAGCTGCTTGTGACAAGAATGCCACTGCTTTTGCTACAGAATGGGGGCACATCACAGAATCAATGTCCATGAGCAAAGCAACCCTCCAAAAGCACACTTACACCCTTCATCTTCAAACAAACATTCTGTTCAGGTGTGAATCCAGCTGGAACTGACTCTATGATGACTCCAAGTCACCAGGACACTAGTAAAAGCCCAATCTTGAAAATAAGTTGCTTTTCTATGAATCAGCACATGAAATTTAACCTCTTCCCGTAAGAGAAAAGATCACATTTGCAAATTAGTACCTTTGATTCTGAAACAAGAATAACAAGGTTTTCTCTTCACACTTCTAGTGAGTTTGGTACTGCAAAAAAATACACTAATATATTGTACTTTAAATGCAGCTTTCCACTGCCAGTGACAAGGTGATTGCATGGCAAGGGCCACACTGGACTATCTGAAGCAGCCCTAGAAATACAGGTTGCACCTTAAGGTCATGGTGGTGTTATTTGGTGGTGTCACCACAAGCCATAGAAATCCCTGTAGCAGCAAAGACAAGTCAGAAAGCCATGGCTACAGCTATGAGTTCTTTGCAAAGCAGAATAAAAGCAGCTGTTTCAAATATGAGTATGTACTTGTTTAAACTGTGCCAAATGTAAAACAATATGAAAACACAAGGAAACCCCTCCTGGACTGCAGTGATAAACCCCTGGTGTCACCAGGACTGTGGAGTCAGCAAAAGTCTACGACAGTTGGACTAATGCCAACACTTTGTACAAGTCTCACTTCTGAGTTCAGGTGGTTTTCCTCAAATGAATTAACTGATGTGAGAAGAACAAGTATCTGCAAAGCTTGCAGAATTCATGCAGTGTTGCTTGACAAATTTGCTTTCATGTTTCCTTTCATTTGCTCAGATCAGAAGAGGGAAGAAGAGGGTAGACCTGGTGATTCTTGGCCTACCTCCTAGCTGAGCACTGGGAGCACAGATGCTGTCCTTTTCACATTTCAGGTCTGCTCCTCCTACAGCATGCTGGGTTTGGTGGACTTCCAGTTTCTTGTGGCAGTGATGCACAAAGCAGTTTCCCTACTCCAAATCTCCAGAAGCAGAAAGGAAGAACCAGATCATCTGATAAGTGGAATTATATGATGGGGAGATCAGTGACTGTAAAAAAAAAGATTTGATTAGGAGAGTTGTGCTTTCAGGAATGAACAAGATGTTATCAGGCAGAGCAGAAAAAAGTCTTCAGGAAAGCATTCTAGACACCTTAGGCACATTTGACCAATGTCCAAGGAATGGTCTGGAACTTTAAGGAAACTGTGTTTCTTGTGCTGGCTAAGACACTGAATGAGCAGGTTAGAAAGTCTTGCCAAGCTCTTTCATCATATGCTTCAATAATAATAAGCTTCTGAAAAAGAAAAAAGAAAAAAGAAAAAAGAAAAAAGAAAAAAGAAAAAAGAAAAAAGAAAAAAGAAAAAAGGAAAAAGAAAAAGAAAAAAGAAAAAAGAAAAAAGAAAAAGGAAAAAAGAAAAAAGAAAAAGGAAAAAAGAAAAAACAAAAAGGAAAAAAGAAAAAAGAAAAAAAGAAAAAAGATAAAAGAAAAAAGAAAAAAGAAAAAAGCAGAAAAGTAGAAAAAAGAAAGAAAGAAAAAACAGAAGATAAAAGAAAGAATAAACAAAAGATAAAAGAGAGAGAACAACTTAAAGAGGTTCCCTCTGTTGTGAGTGAAATAAAAAGACCAGTCAAAATGACAGCCTGAAAATGAGTGTTGACTAGGATTTCCTAGTTGGGTCTTGATCACAGAGTGTTCACCAACCATCTCAGTTCTTCCACAGGAGATAGGAGATGACCGAACCACCTTGCCCATGGGAAACGCTACCCTGTGCTTTCTGCTTGCCCAGGCATCTTCAGGAGAGGTCTGTATGTCTTGGCAAAAATACTATCTGAGCGGCACCAAGAAGACGAGATTAGCTGCTGGATCTCCCAGAAGGTGCCTGGGGCCGCATACAGAAGGGTCAAAGGGAATTTATTGTCAACTTGTCTTCAACTGCACTCAGGTTGCCAGACGTGCCTTTGGCTGGGAGACACTTGATTTGTGGTACCCAATTTTCTGGTGGAGAGGTTCCACCTTTCCCTGCAAATGCCAGGCAGTCAGACAATTAAGGAACATGCAGTAAAATCACTAGGAGGTAAACCTAAACCACATGAAGTAGAGTCCTTCTTTACCGGTACACCCAGCAAGTAGTAACTTCTGTAATTTGCCGCCACAGAGGTCTGGGATAGATGGTATCAGCATGGTGGGAAATGTTTTAGATGGGCAGATACACCATAGTTCTGCAACAGGCGTTGGACAGGATGGCTCAGAGATATCTCCATCAATGTATCTTGTATCAGAGTCACCGCAGGAAAAGAGAGGGAGGGCTGAGGCTTACATCTGTGCCCCATAAACTTCTCCTATCACTGTGGCAGGACACAGACTTCGGGACAGGATCTGCCAGCCTGATCCCACCAGGAAATCCTTGCACCCTTCATGCGTCCTCGTGTCTCTGTGCAACAAGGTTCATCACATCTGGGTCTCAGACGGGATGCCAGACGTTTTGTTTATTTTGTCACATGCACCCTCATAATCTTCCTAGGGCACAGTAACATATCAGGAATTGATTTGCAAGCAGAGCATTGAGAAAAGGAGAGTGAATCTCTCCCCCGAGGACATGAAAGCACTCTGCAGTCTCACTTAGAATTGAGCACTGGTATCATTATCTAAGTGCCTCGTTTTTCAGACCACTTAAACTAGAAGGCCATTCTCAACCTAGGCTGGATGCAGTGTGTAAGGTGCGCGAGAAACAGGGGGAATGTGCTGTGAGCTCCACACCGCGTGATCCTACTACATATGCTGAAAGCCACGTACTCCGACACACTGGACGAACAGTTGTGCACTGGCAGCCAACAACATGCTGTTCTAGAGGGAATCCCCACCAACTTCAGATGTTACATCACAGCACATTGTCTCTAACAGAGAAGGTTTCCAGGGCCTAAACAGAAAGAGCCCAGAGCTGCTGCAGATAGTAATCTTCAACATGACGCTTTCAAGATATTTACATGTATACAGCCTGGGGCAAAAGAATGCCGTGCTGTGACATGGCAATGATGCACCATTTGCTTCCTCGGAAGATGTAGCATCTCTGCTGTGCTCACCACAGGCTGACTGGCTGGGCACAATCAGATGTGACTCAGGACTGTCTGACTCAGCAGCTGTCCAGACGGCAGGTCATATGCCGGTGCCAAAGGTCTGTCACTCTGCACTCTTACAAGGCGATACAGAAGGAATGTGTGTAATCAAAATACTAGCTGTAACACTCAGCTCTTAATCACATGGGTGCTTAAAGCTCCCAGGATAAGACTGAATACATACAGTGCAGTTCAGCAGGAAAATATCTGTTCTTTTTTGGCTTTTGCATTTGTGATCTTTTGACATCTGACTTCCCTCACTCACCTTACTGCAGTAAGTTGTATGGCATTGTGCTTCAGAAGAATGATGCTGCCTGGCTTGTGTGAACCTTTATGGCACTGACACTGGGGTGGATCTTGGCTTGTGGGACGGTCAAGTCCACATCTGATCCCTCTGAGTGAATAAAGAATGCTCACCTTGGTCTTCTAGGAGCAGGCATCGTTTTGGGTGTCTCCCTCAAAAAATGAGTCATCACTGCCCTATGCACGATCAGATCTCTGCAGTCTGTGGAGTTGGACAGCTTGAGGCACCCAAACTCACAAACCCTTTGTCAGAGTTTATACTAGTGCTGACTCATTTGTCCACACAGCTTCTGCATCAAGACAGAAACAAGAGATGTGGGCAGAAGCTCAGCCACTCCCAGACATGTTTCCTGTGGTAAACTGTTGAGGGCAGTTTTCAGAAGCCTTTACAATTCCAGTAGGCTGGGTTCTTTTGCACAGGTATCACTGATATCTCAGTGCCTTCACCTGCTAACAACTTTCCTTGCTATCTCTTAATTTATTTGTTCAGTATTAACCATTAATTTGTTCAAATACTCATCAGTGTAACTGTACTGCTGAATCTCGGTAGTCTTTTGTTTACTCTACCTAGATTTATTTCACACAGAAGATTGGCACAACTCCCAAAAGACACAAAACTAATGAAGGATTGATTTCCACTGTGACAATTAGTTGCCCGTCCAAGTTACAAAGCAAGAAAGCCTGGCATTAGATGTAGATGTAGATGACATTGGGTGAGACTGTTTACAGTATGTAAGTGCTTCAGTCTGGAGATTTAATGTAAAACTGTGATAAAAACAAACTATATTTTTTTTTAACAGTGAGGCTTCAATTGCAATATTCTTGTCAAGGCTGGCTATTTTACCCAGCAGTGCAACAGCTACACAACTCCTATGGTCCTAAGAGATGAGTGGAATATTTTACCCCCCTTAACTCAATCCCTGCTGAGTACTATGCTACAAATATTATGTCCTTCCTCACTTGCAATAATTTCCAAAGATAACCTTAGCTTCACTTGTATGTAGTCTATAAGTAACTCAGTAATCAAAGAGAAAACATCACAGTTTTCTGTGATGCTGTAGATAAATTTACCTACACATAAGAGCCAAATGGCAAGGAATATATAGTGTTGATTATTGATATTGTATCAGAAAGACTATAATAACAGATTAAAAACCATCGGTGTGATATGTCATCAAATGTGCAACTATTCTCCACTGGAGCATAAACCTTAGCTTCTACAATGATGACAATATATTTCCAGTGATTTTTGAAGATCTAATGTCATTCAGTCGTTACAAGTCCAGCAAAAAGAAATGGCTGATAGCTCAAATATCAAAGTAACAGACCCCAAAGCCAAACCCAAAGCTCTGCTGGACTTCACTGTTCCAGCCAAAGGCAATGGTATTTCATAGCACAATGGACATAAGGGAAAAAATGTGGGCACTTCTTGCATGTTCCTATCCCCTGCTGTGCTTTTGGTTCACCAGTGCATCCCAGCCTAGAAGGGGCAATTGCAAAGCTCCTCATCTAACTTCTGAAGATCAGAAATCTTTCCACTGCCAGTTCCTCCTAGTTTCTTCATCCTGCCAGAGCTGCCAAGCCATTGGCAAAGGTGCCCAGATGCTCAGCAGGAATACCAGGTGGGAGCCCACCAAGCACTGGGTCAACTGCTTGGCAGAAGCAGGGGTTGCAGCGGGCAAAGACAAAGGAGCAGCAGCTGATCCTGGCAGAGTGCTCCTGCCATCAAAACATCTAGGGCACAATGTGAGATCCTAGTTATTATCTATCAGCTCCGTGTAACTGTCTTATTTTTCAACAGGGAAAATCAGGCAATGCAGGCAGTGCATTTTTCTGCTTTAAAAGAGAGAATATACTTTTCCATTTTAAAACAATTCATCATATTTTTCCTTTTTTACTAACTGCCAACTGTAAGAGACTACATAAAGTCAGGATCCATAACAAGAAAGGGGATAGCAGCCCTACACTGAAGTGTGGTTTTTTATTTGCCATCTGAAAGCAAATACCAACATGTAATGGCATAAAATCTCACCACTGACATCAGCACAGTCACTCGAATAATGCTGTGAAAAAATGCAGCACTATCTGAAACAGAACTTAATTTCAGTTGAATAGTTTCTGATGCAAACTATGCAAATCTCCATCTTCAAAGATAATGCAGAGGGTATGTAGTGTAGGCCATCGATAGGAAGCCTTAGCCCTTGCCTGGCTCCTTGGTCACCATCCCACAATTCCCAAGCACAGTCCAGCACTCACTGGCTCTGGTGCTGGGTCATCCACGGACTACAGATGGATCTCTGCTCCCCTGTGGACCTCCATGGGCTGCAGGGGCACAGCTGCCTCACCATGGTCTGCACCAGGGGCTGCAGGGGAATCCCAGCTCCAGCACCTGGAGCACCTCCTGCCCCCTCCTACTTTACTAACATCAGTGTCCGCAGAGCTGTTTCTCTCCTCTCGCTCCTCTCTCTGCCTGCAGTCACACAAGGTTTTCCCCTCCTCAAATAGATTACTTTGGAGGTTCTACCACCATTGCTGATGTGCTCCTCCTTGGCCAGCAGCAGAACCATTTGAGAGCCAGCTGGCACTGGCTCTGTTGGAGATGGGAAACACTTCTGGCATCTTCTCACAGAAGCCACACCTCTTAGCCCCCCCACTACCAAATCCTTGCCACACAAACCAAACGCACATGAAGAGCAAAGATGCATTCAAACATACCATGTGAGTGTCTGAAATACTCTGTATGAGGTCATCCAGGCAGGACTGCACTACAGTTTCTATTTTCTCCTGCAACTGGTACTATTAAAACATTACTTGAGAAATCAAAGGAGTGGTAATTTAAATATGCCAGGGAGTCAAGATAAGTCAATGTACCATGTAATTTCCTGCAAACATGAGCTGAAGAGGATAGTTAAAAACAACTGTTTGAATTTGTGAAAGTGGACAAAACAAAACCAGCTGAGCAAGAAAGAACTGCAGGCAATATTGAAAACATGGCAGAAGTCTTAATGTTTGATAGCATTTAATTTCAATTAATGTACTAATACAAGTTATATGATCTTGGGCATAAAATGTTGAAGAAAACAAGATGTTCTTGCTGAACAGAGATTTGGTAATAAATGCATTCACATATCTGTAACTTGTGCTTCTGCAGTCCTTCCAGTGTTATTAAGAGGTAGTCACTCCATCTGCTTTGAAATTGCAGGTCTTTGACACATCTGGTTATATCTAATCCCACACACTTCCTCAGTTGCTCGGAGCTTAGAAGAGTACTTCAAGATCAACCTGAAGACATCTGTCAGCATCTACAAATAATGAAGAAATATTTCAAAATACTGCTTTGTTAGCAATAGTAGTTATTTTAGTGGGGAAAATACTGCAAGCTCATAGTCAGGTGGTCACTCAGTTGGGAGTAATTCATCAATACAGTCTCACCAAATTATCAAAGTAGTGAATTACCAAAATATTTACCTTGTGCCTATGTGTGACGTGCAGATAGTGTTTCTGTGCAGACTGAGCAGGTAGTAGAAAGATTACCATTTCTAAGTCTCATGGGTGCAAATATAGATATTAATTTGCAGTATGGGACAACTGAAATAGGTTAGTATAGTGCTAATTTTTGTGATTTAAAAAAGCATAGCTAACAAAATCTGACGTCACCATTATTTGATTTATTATGAATGTAATCCAGGGAATGAATAGAACAGCATGCTATGGCTCTACATCTATGCTCTGTCCTTTCAACCCCTTTAGAAACCAAACAAAGGAAAATTAATTTGATTAATAAAACGGAACTTCGATATGTTCCATTAAATTCTTGTTTCAGGAACTTCGGATGGTCAGTTTGGATACTTACATAAACCTTCTGTCTACCACTGACCAAAAAATTGACCTTTTCTTTTAATTAAATATCTAATTTTCTTTATTTCTGGAAATACAGAAATATTGGAGCTTTATTTCCCTGGTACATTCTAGCCTCCCTACATTGTATCCCAGTGAGATGAGAACATATTCTTGGAGACAGTTTTTGTAAATAAAAACAGCAATTCTGTTTCAAACTTTTATGTGTCATTCAAATGGTAGAAGTAAAGAAGTACTTTTTATCCCCTGCTGAAAATACTTTATTAGTGAGAAAAAATACTAGGTCACATGTTTAGATTTACAGCTTTGGTTCTAAATGACACCCTGTCACAAGACTAACTTAAAATGTGTGAGTAGTCCTCTAAATTAAATTATTCACTTTTCTAAATTAGATATGCACATAAATAATGAGTCTACATTATAATAACCAAAGAAATTAAAACAATCACTGACAATCAATCCAGTCCCCATACAAGCTACATGGAGAGTCTGCATATTTTTCCACTTTTCTTGCAATTCTAAAAGTTATTTTTAATTTATGAATAAATTCTAATAGCAGTACATTAAACAGATGCAAAAATGGTGAAGGATGACAAATTATCAAGTGCTATTTCCACTTTCTTTCATTGTCCTAAATTGGTATCTTCCTTAAAAATTAAAAAAAACCCCACCATTCAAATGAAAAACATTTTACTACAGCTCTATTAAGCAGAAATAAAAATCTAAGCATGTAAATTTCTAACTACCTCTGCTCATGCTTTGCCATGGTAGATGATCTGTACTATGTGGAGGATGTTCCTCATGAACTCGAGCTTCCTGTTAGGTTTTCATTAATCAAGGTATCACAGTCATTTCAAAAGTCTTTGTTTCTGAAAAGGGATTAGTTTTACAAGGATCTGCATTAGACATCTTGCTCTACAGATCTTTTTTCTACCTATTTCAAAAATACTTCAGGCAGAGAATTATATTTTTCTCCTATTTGTTCCATATTTTGTCCTTTGCACAAAAAACACAGCCATGTGTAAAAACTGACTGTGACCTCAAAATTCTGCATTTAACTGAAAGAAAAAGGATTCAAAGGTCAGCCAGCTACAATATATACTGAAATGGATTCAAAACAGTGACACTGTTGGACAAAGTAATAGAATATTGATGTCCCTACTATTACTGTATCAAGAAGGTAAAGAAAGTGATAAATTTTCATCCTCTGTCTTTGGAAGGATGCAAAGTTAGCAAATGCAGAGCCTTCCTTCTAGACCTCTTCTGCTGCTGCTTAAAACATTAGTTCTTGGACCAAGCCCCAGGACTGGAGGCAAAACATCAACACAGAGAGAGCAGACAGAGAATTTTCAGTGCTAAGGCTATTTTAAGGGTACCTATTACAGAAATCATTTGTGAACTCCATGCATATGCTTGTGGATTGCCTGTGTTATGGCTCACTATAAAATGGTGGGGGAGAGCTAACACCCATGTGACTTACATTTGTAACTATCTTCATCATAACAAGTCTGCCAATTTTTTTAACTGATTGTAAGCAAGTGTTTACCTTTCGGCTTCTAAACTGATTTTATGAGCCCATAATGTTCTGTCTTGCTATCAACAGTCTTTGCAGGCCAGATCTCCACCAGGCTGATTCCCACGGCATGATCTTATGACTCGGAAAACAGACACAGATACTGCCCCCAGCCCATGTTGCTAGTGGTCAATGCTGGCCGTGAATGTACCTTGTTCCACTCAACAACCCATAACTTGCTTTCTCCATAGGGTTGCAGGGCAGATGGCCAGCAGTAAGTGAGAAGGAGAGAGTAATTGGGTGGGAAATCAGGCAAAAGCCTATGAAAATCTGGGAGAAAAACTTAGCTGGAAGGCCAGTGTTTATTATCATTGCTGTTCTTGCCAATGAACCTGATGCACAGATTTAGTCTAGAATAAATGAACAGAATGCAAATCAAAAAACTAAAACAGTCAGAGAAAGCCACAGACAGGAATGAATACATGCTCCATGAGCATTGACTCATCTCATTTATTCATTAAAATATTCATCCTCCAGAAGACACACACCTATGCACTCCATGCTGCCATCAGTTAATGTATCCCAAGACTCTACTCCTTCAGGTAAGCTTGCAGTGCTTTTAAGGAAGAACTAAGCACCCCACAGCATACTCCAACTGTAACATGCAGTGAAGGCTGCCCACAGGTATAGCAAGGTGATAAAACAAGACAACCCAACCCCCAGCAGAACCACAGCAAGAAAAAAGCAAGAGATACACCAGAAGAGGGCAAATATGCCAAGCTGCACCAGAATAGCAAAGAAAAAAGGTGATTATGGACTTAAGTCAAGCTGAAAATAGCATAATGCTGAGAAAGGGCTGTGGGGGTAGAAACCAGTTTGGTCAGATGGGAGAAAGAAGGATCAGGAAAGCACTGTAGGGAAGAAGAGCAAAGAGAGAGATTTTGTGACACCATAGTGTATTACCACTGTCACAGTTTTTGCATAGCAAAAATTTTCCGTGTTTTTCTGTTTTCAGCCTTTGAGACAAGTGGGAATCTTAAAAGCTTGAGCTTTTGTAAAGATTAAGTGTTAAGTCAGTAAATGCCCAGCACTAAGCCTACTGGAATGTGGTAGGCTGGTCCCCAAGGCCTTTTCTGTACCTTCCCAAGGGTGAGAAAGTATATGGCACTGAAGACTATGCCAGTGCTCTTCAGTGTCAGCTTGTTCACTACTGAAATGACTGTGATGCACATTTCCTCTGGTTTACAATCAGTATTTTTTAGCAATTACTCCTGTAAAAACTGGAAAAGAGTTGGTGATATGTAATGGATTCAATATTGGTCCCACCATACCTAGAGATTGCAGACCACTCTCTAGTTTATGAAAAGACTAAAAGGTAGAGCTTGAAGTAAGTGCAAATTAGTGTAAAGAGTTTTAGAAGCAAATGTTAAATCACAAAAGGTATTCGACCTCCTAAACCACAAAGAATAGAAATGTGATCTAAATGTTGCTTTACTCTAACGTATCTTTGCAAATGGAAGATTATTCTGCTGTTAATGCAAGTCCATGAAATGTATTGTATTCTTTCTTCTGCTACACCAAACACCCAAAAATAATATCATTTCATATTTTCCATTTTAAACATAATGAGCCAAATTTTCAAGTGACATGAAAAGGTCATTTTCAAAAAAATACAGAACAATTACATGGCTGATTATTTTCAGTTATCTTGACAGCACCTACATAGCAGGTAATTTGTCTTCCAGATGGGCAATTATGTATCACACAGAAATGCAACTGATTTTACACAGACTGTAGCTCTTAGGGATTTGGTGCCTTTCTGATAAGTAGAAACAAAGGGCACAATGGAAACCTGTTTCCCTACTCTTTCATTACTATTAAATCCATACACAAGTTTAACATTTTAAATATTTTCTGAAATCAGGTTTGGCTCCAGCAATTCCTGCAAGGCTGTAATAAGAATGTCATTCACTAGCGGTGACTTTCTCAGAAACTCTACTGAATTTACTGTCAGGCCAGTTCTTCTCATTTACATGTTTCTATGCAGATCCTTCTTTTTTTAATCTCTCCTTGAAAGAGCTTCTGCAATTTCTCTAGATCACTCTGTTACCCATTGATCAGAGTGGTAAAGAATGCTGTGTATCACTGAGCAACATCTTCTGGTACAGCAACTCCATCAGCCCTGCAGCTGCAAGGTATGCACTCTCGCAGCAAGCAAGCCTTTCTTAAAAAGCTGTGAGGGTGTGTGGTGACGGCAAGATTCCTGCTCCCTGCCTAGGGCAGGCAGGGAGATCTAGATAGCTTCTTTGGCCCCTTGACTTCTCACAAGGCTTCCAGTGCCACCATCTTCATCCTCTCTCTGCACTAGGATGTTTCTGGGAGTTTTATGAATCACCTCCTTCTGAGAAATAGCACCTTTCAAGTCACATTAGCAGCTATCAGAAGAGTTTTGTTTCTGCCTCAATTGCTCCCTGTTTGCCCCAGGGCTCCTGGAGAAGGCTGTAGAGCCAGTCCTCCACACTGTGAATCTGCACCATCTCCAGCCTGCCAGGATGAGGGAAACACAGATGCTCTGGTCTGTGACTGTTTCCTGAGTGCTGATGGCACAGCCCAGAGAGAAGGTCCTCACCTCAAGCATACTTACGAGTCTTCAGACAAGCAGAATTGGTCCATTTTCTCAGGGCAGTCATGACTCCATGCATTGCCCACAAGGCAATGTGTTTGCTAACACCGTTTGAGTGGGTAAGTAAGTCAGTTGTCCTTTTTCCTCCCAAGCAGCTCATTTACAATTAGTCATTTACAGTGCAAGGGGCAAGACAGGGCAAAGGCTCTCACAGCTTCTCTACTGGCTGGGGAGCCCATGCAGGCCTGTCCTTTGAGGGAAGGAGGACCAAGACAGTGCCACCATTCCTGGGTGAAGGCAGGCACAGGATGACTGGGGCAGACACTGGCACAGCCTTGGTCTGGTCTCACAGCAGCTGGAATAGAGTGTGCTGCAGAAGGTGAGACAAAGCTGAGCCCAGGAACAGGTTCAATTTTGCCCTTTTGGTCAATGAGCACTCAACTCCAGTTATATGAAAACCCCTTGCAGAATTTAATTGCAGAATTTTAATTTTTACAGAAATTAAATGCATAAATATTGTACAGCAGTGGATTATCAGAGCAGGTGGGAGACATAATACAGATTTGACAAAACCCACTTCTACATTGATATTGCAGGAGCTTGACTGAAGGTATTAGTTCTTGCTACAGTGTTTTAAAATTGCCATACTTTATAGTCCTTTATTCACAGAATTGCCACTGTCTTCTGACACTGAAAGGGAGAGAAATATATATATTTTTGAAATGTGTTTTTACATTGTTATCGAAGGGATATCAAAAGACAGAATGAAATCTGCTGCCCAGCCCCTACAGTACCAGCCATTTGGAGGGCTGACCATTTTCAGGGGCAAAGAAATGCAGAGAAGACAAAGCTTAAGGGTTAATAATTGGTGCGGATGTGATTGGTAAAATATGCCAGAAGTCTAAGAGGCTGTGTTACAAAATAGATCAATTCTGTATTTATGCTGACTGCAGAATCATTCCCCATGGTTTTTGACCACTGAGCCCTGGCTCTTGCTGTTGCAGCTCCAAGTGTTCTGGAACAGCCAGCTGTGTGGTACCCAAGAGAGAAAGCGGAAGCCTGAAATCTGGGAACTGATTTCTTCTCCCAAGTTTAAAAAAAAAAGATTTCTTCACTTGGGTGAAAAGCAGATGTGTGAATCAATGCCTGACAGTGTCGTTCTAAAAAGAGGCAGAAGGCTTAAACAGTCACTTTTATGTGTTTTATGGCCTTTGATTTTTTTCCTGCATTATCAAATTTTTACAGCACCAGGATTTTGCCAACTGTATGTGATACCAAGACAGGAAGTTCTGCCAAAGGATTTGCTTGAAGGTAGGGGAAGAGAGAAGAGAGTGTTCTTCAATTTAATGTCCGTGATGGGCAGTTTATAAGGTCTGCATATTTAAAGCACTTTGCATTGTTCCTGCATAATTCCAGCCTTGCTTTAGAAGCAAAGACATGACTGATCATCTCAGTTGCATTCAAAATTTTCCATTTCTTGACATCAGCTGACATTCTGTGAATTATTTACAGTGGGACACGAAAGCATACATTAAATCTCTCCTAAAAGCTTAACTCTTCAAGGTGAATGCCTACGTTTCCTGACATTGGAACATCTCATCCAAAGACAGTATGCAGGAGCCAAACCCACCCTTTTGGCCTCTCAAATCTACTGCTGCCATTTTATCATTCTGCAGATTCAGACAATCTAATAAAGCACACTGAGCCTTTGAAAATTAGTGAAATGCAAAGACTATATTTTTTCCTAAGGCAGGAAACTGCCAGGCTCACAGTGGGAACCTTTCAAAGGCAAACACCACAGGCTCTGCTGTGAACATCTTCCTCACCAGCTGCAAATCTTCAAAACTGCTGTACCAAGGATGACAGTCCAGTTCAGCAGATCCCCACAGTCATGCTGCTAAATGAGTTCCAGGAAATGATGTTGACCTCCTCTGGGATATGTGGGCAGCACAGCCATGTGAGGCACCAGAACATGTGTCAACAACAGAAACCCAGAGGCTGCATGCTGAGACAGAGTGGCACAGAGTAAGGATATCTATCCAATGGGGTAGGTAGAGGTTAAGGACTAGGACTTCCATTCACAGAATTACAGAAACACAGAATGGTTAAGGTTGGAAAGGACCCCTGGAGGCCATATAGTCCAGCCTCCCTACTCAAGCAGGGTCCTCAGGACTTTGGTCTGTGTTCAGGTGGCTTTGGACCATCTCCAGGGAAAGAGAATCTGCAGCCTCTCTGGTCAATCTGTTCCAGTGCTCAGTCACCTGCACAGTAAAGAAGTTCTTCCTCATGTTCAGGTGGAACTTCCTGTCCATTTGCCCTTTTCCTCTTGTCCTATTGCTCAGCAACATCAAGGAGGGCCTGGCTCCATCCTCTGACATCCTCCCTCCAGACTCATATACATTGATAAGAAATCCTCACAGTCTTTTCCAGGCTGATCAGGCCCAGCTCCCTCAGACTTTCTTTGTAAGAGAGATGTTCCAGTCTTTTCATACTGAGGAGCCCAGAACTGGGCACAGCACTCCAGGTGAGGCCTCACAAGGACTGAGTAGAGGAACAGGATCACCTCCCTCCACCTGCTGGCAATGCTCTTCCTAGTGTCCCCCAGGATACCATTGGCCTTCTTGGCCAGCAGGACACTCTGCTGGCTCACGGACAGCTTGTTGTCCACCAGGGCCCCCGGGTCCTTCTCTGCAGAGCTGCCCCCCAGCAGGTCAGCCCCAGCCTGTGCTGGTGCCTGGGGTTGTTCCTCCCCAGGTGCAAGACCCTGCACTTGCCTTTGTTGAATTTCAGAAGGTTCGTCTCTGCCCATCTCTCTCCAACCTGTCAGGGTCCTTCTGAAGGGCTGCAGAGCCCTCTGGGGTATTGGCCACTCATCCCAGCTTTGTGTTCTCAGTGAATTTGCTGAGGCGGTGCATTCCCCTTTTTACAAGTCAAGGAAGTTAAACAGTTCTGTCCCCGGTACTGAACCTTGGGGGACATCACCAATGCCAGGCCTCCAGCTAGACCCTGTGCCGCTGATTTTGACCCTCTGGGATCTCTCGTTCAACCAGTTCTCAAACCACTTCTCTGCCCACATATCCAGCCCACATCCCTGAGTTTGCCTATCAGGACATCATGGGAAACACCATGAAAAGACTTTCCAAAGTCCAAGTAGACAACATCCATCCACCGCTCTCCCCTCATCCATTCATGTAGTTGTTTCATCATAGAAAGCAATCAAGTTGGTTAAGCATGATTTCCTTTTGATGAATCCATGCTGATTACTCCTGGCCACCTTCTTGTCTTCATGTTCAGAGACGGCCTCCAGGATGAGTCATTCCTTCAACTTTCTAGGGATTAAAGTGAGGCTGCCTGGCCAGTAGTTCTCTGGGTCTTCCCTCTTCCCATTTTTGAAGACTGGGGTGCCATTTGCTTTCTTCAAGTCCTCGGGCACCACTCCTGATCCTCATGACCTTCCAAGGATGATAGTGAGTGACATAGCTATGAAGTCTCAGTTTCCTCAGCACTTGTGGATGTATCCCATCAGGGTCACAAGTCCAAACTTGTGGATGCCGAATTTGACTTAATGGTCTCTAACTCAATTCTTCTCGGCCAAAGGGAAGTTTTCCTTTCTCCATGTCTTCACCCTGGTCTCCTGGGTCAGGATTTCCCTTAGGGATGGGTTTGGCAGTAAAGAATGAAGCAAAGAAGCATTCAGTATCTCAGCCTTCTCTACAACCTTGATTGTGAGGGTCCCCGTTCCATTCTGTAGCAGACACACATTTTCCCTAGCACTTCTTTCATTACTAATGTATTTGAAGAAGCTCTTCTTCCTGTCCTTAGTCAGATTTAATTCCAGCTACACCTTGGCCTTCCTCGTTGCAATTCTGCATACTCTGACTATATCCATGTATTCATCCTAGCAGTCCTGTCCCTACTTCCACCCCGTATCTGGGTTTTCCCCATTCCTTGTTCATCCATGCAGGTCTCCTGTCACTTTTCCTCACTTGCTAGCCCATAGGGATGGATACACCTTCCTTGAACCCGGAGGAAGTAATCCTTAAATATTGATCAGCTTGTTAGACTCACTTTCCTGCAGGGCCATTCCCATGGCATTCTTCCCTGAAGAGGTCAAAACTAGTTCTTCTGAAGTCTAGGGTTGCAATCTTATGTTCTCCATCCTTGCAGGATACTGAACCCCACAATCCATGGTCACCCAGCCTTCCTTGTGAGTTAGTATAAGGTCCAACAGCACACCTTTCCTTGTTGGCTCCTTCCCAGCCTCTGTGAGAAAGTTAACACCAGGGGTAACCTGAAAGAAACCTCAGGGATTGTTTAGGCATTGCTGTGTTGTTCCTTCAACTGACGTCGGGGTGGTTGAAGTTCCCCACAAGAATCAGGACTTGTGACTGTGAGGCTACTTTGAGATGTAGGAAGGGCTTGTCCACTTCCTCCTCCTCATCAGAGGGCCTGTAGCAAACACTCACGGCAGTGTCACCTTTGTTAGTCCGCCCTTTAATCCTAATACATAAAATGTCATCTTGCTCATCATCCCCCCAAGGCAGAGCTCCAGCTGCTTTCCTGCAGTTCTGTTCATCAGGCTCTGGGCTAGGCTCGTGGGGAGCTGAGGTCCCCATGCCTATTCACAGTAACTGCACCGTAGCATCAATGTGAATATTGCCTTGGTAAAGCGGTCTGCACAGCTCCTTGTGTGTCTCACCAGTATGGATCATAAACGTAGGCCCAATTGTCTTTGCGCTGCTTTTCTGTAAGAGTAAGTGACTATTTTCATGGGAGGGGATTTGCTGTTAATATTTGTGCTTGGAAAAGAGAAAATGTATGAGACTAATGCCCAAGCATGCCTAAGCACAGATTTCCATGTTCAATGCAAGTCTCAAGAGCACAGAACATTTCTGAGCACATTTAACTTCTCTGTGTCTTCCAGAAAATGCATGTGCCACCTCAGAACTGGGCAGTGATCTTCTAGGTCTTTATGGACGTACAGAACTCTCCCACTCTAAATACAAGTGAAATCCTAGACTGGAAACCCCTCTTCAAACACATGCCTTAGAAAAACAATATCGTGGGAATCATTCTGCATTAAATGCAGATAGTTCAAAACTTTCTTTGCCCTTCAGAAGACATGCTGTGGAGTGCAGAAGCAGTGAAGGACAATAGTTAGATTGATTTTTTTTGGTAATTCAGGAAGGGCTGAGTTTCAGAGTAGGAAACAGTTGTTTTCTCTTGTTTTGATGGGCTACTATACCAATAGAACAGACAAAGGTAGCCAGATTGCAAGCCTTAATCCCATTGAGGAGAAAATGAAGGCCATTGGAGAGTATTATTTATTTAGATAAGACCAGTGCTTTGATGAATTCTCAGCCTGTTAGGTCAGCATATATTAAAATACTTAATGATCTTCTGTCTGTTAAGTCAACAGCATAGAAATTCTCATCAATAAGGTTCATCACCACCAATATAATGTGAGGAACAGTGTCAGCTACCTGTCTCCTAAATCACAGAATCGCAGAATCAGAGAATGATAGAATGAAAGACTGTAAAGATCATTTAGTTTCAGTCCCACTGCCACGGACAGGGACACCTTCCGCTACACCAGGTTGCTCAGATCTCCATCCAACCTGGCTTTAAACACTTCAAGGGATGGAGCATCCACAGCTTCTCTGGGCAACCTCTTCCAGTGACTCACCACGCTCACAATAAAGAATTTTTTCCTGATATGCAATCTAAACCTCCTCATCTTTCAGTTTGAAACCATTCCTCCTTGTTCTGCCAAGTAACCTGCCCTTGTAAATAGACTCTCTCCAGCTTTCTTGTAGGATCTCTTCAGGTACTAGAAGGCCACAGTCAGGTCATCCTGAAGCCTTTTATTTTCCAGGCTGGACGAATCCAATTCTCTCACCCTTTCCTAATAGGACGTGTGCTCCATCCCCTCAGTCAACTTGATGGCCCTCCTCTGTACTTGCTCCAACAGGCCAATGTCCTCCCTGTGTTGGGGATGACCACACAAATGTTCTCGTCCCTGCCTAAGAGGCATGCATAGTCACTGTCACCACGGCATCTGGTGACACTTGCAATACTGTGTCATCACTTAATCCTCTTCTACAGCCACAGAAACTGAGACATAGAAGACCTTCAGTTATGAGGGAATATCATGAACCAAGTTTCAATTTCATACAGCAGATTTAAATCCAGAGTTACATCCTTAGGTCTTTGTCTCATTGGAAGCCAGCTCTTTGGGAAATGAAAATGCAAGTACTCTTAAAATGTTGCTATCAGTGCCTTGCTTGCAGTGATGCAGGAAATCAGTCATGAAACAGCCGTTTGAATCTGCAGGTGTGGGAAGATGCAGGATACCACTTTATTCCAGACATCCCTTTCCTTTCTTTTCAAAATGCCTGTTTTCCAGCTGACAGCATTTGCTTAAGTCTCAGCTTCTGACTAAGGGGTTTAATGGCTGAAAAATTGCCTAAGGGTCGGAATCCTCCAGCTCGGTTCATCCTTGGGTCACTGCATTGATCTGAGACTGCGGACAAGAGCCTGACCTCTCCGAAGTATATTATGCCTTACAGTGAAATGCAAGTATTGTACTTGATGCATTGTTTAGAAATGTAATTGATTTTAAAGAGCTCAGTCTCTTGGATGAAGCCACTAATGGCACACAAAGCTGTTATTGCCATTCTAAAACTTGCTGAAATAAAATTAATGCTATAAAGAGAAAGACCCTACCTAGCAGTCTAACTAGGGTTTCTTTTTTGTACATCCTGTTCAGAAAACCTACATGAAAAAGTAAGAAATGTATACCCTGCTCTGATGAATCAGGTAATATGTTCAGGATATTCTGGCAGCTAAAGGGCACATTGTCCTGTATTCCTATCCACACAGAAAAGTGTGTGTGTTTGTATCGGTGTTACCTCTTACCTAAACAAGCATTAAAGAGCACATGGGTGCAACAGGGTAAATGCATGTACAGATTCCGCACAGGTTGGATACCAAACTTTCTATGTGCATGTATGCAAAAGAAATCTTATTTGTCTTCATCACTCTCAGAAGATTTGCTCCATATATTCTTCTGCAGGAACAGCTGAAAAATGTCTTATGTTTAACCATGCTACAATACACAGACATGTAAGAAAGAGGGAAATGGCATTGAAGAACCCGAAGCGATTTGGTCAGTAAAGCATGCTGTGGTATCCCTGGCAGTCTTTCAGAGAGCTACAGACCAGGTTTAACTGGTCAGCCATCTGTACAAAACTTTAAAAATATTTTCAGCTATAAACCGTATAATCTGTAGACCAGTTCCTTTCTGGTAGAGCACAAGCTGTGACAGTCCCATATTTTATGCATGGCAAATCTCCTGTGTTCCTGTAGATCAATCCATCTGGTATAAATTAGAGTCTCTGTGAAGGGAAGTATTGGCTCTTGGGTTTTTTTATTCATCACAAAGGAAAATGTAAATATACTCTTTCTCCTCGTATTTTTTATTCATCATAAAAGAAAGTGCAAATATACTCTTTCTCTTTGAAAACTGAACATGGAAAAATACGGCATTGCAGCAAAAGAAAGGGAAAAGCACAGTATTAAAAAGAAGTATGAGCGTATTTTTTTTCCTACTGTCTCACACAACATACAACCAGAGGGCATTGCCTATCTTTCTATTCTCCCAACAGCACAACCATATTCTGCATATAAAACCCTGGGGAGAAATTACTATAGAGAAACTCCACAGAGTCCTGCACCAGCCTACCACGTGGCTTTTTGATCTGCAAAAGGGGCTTTTCCCATCATCACACAGCACGAGCCATCAGATGCAGACTTAATGGCCCAAGCCCCAGCTGTTGCTACTCATGAGAACAAGATTTGGGCTCTGCACATGCTACTGCACAGGCTGAAGCACCCAGGCAAAGCATCACTCCCATACAGCTGAGCTATATAAAGGAGCATCATATCTTGTGAAACTCAGAAGAAAAATAAGCTTTTGCTGACAAATGCAGCCATGATTTTTTGTTGTTGTTGTTGCAGAATAGAGATTAGCTCAGTTTTTTTGTTGTTGCAGAATAGAGATTAGCTCAGGTTAAAGCATGGTGCTAAGAGCACCAAGATTGCGGTTTCAGTATGGGCCACTCCCTTAAGAGTTGTGGGTCCCTTCCAAATCAGAATATTCTGTGATCCATTATCTGTATCAGTGAAGTGCTAAATAATGTTTTGACAACAATGTTAAAGGACAGTTTTAAAACAACTCTTTATCCCACAGGTTTTCTAGGACTAGAAACAGAAAAAATTACCTGCAGTTTTATTTTACTTATTGTTTATTGTCTCAGTCCACCAGTTCCTGAGAAGCACCAGGTTGATACTGCTGGTCTAAGCTGTAGCACTTGAGACATTCCCAGACACTTCACTGATAAACACAAACAGGAATCTCCCAATAATATCGATTTCTAATGCCAGTGACAGCATCCCTATTACTAATATGTGTGCCAGCATCAAAAAATGCTAATCATCTCAGACATAATTAATGCTGACAACAAATTGGTAGATTGCCACAGACTGCTAAAATATATAGTTCAGGACCCTGGAGCCGGCACAGGGGACAGAGACATTGTTCCCCCAAAGTGGCTGCACCAAGAACTACCACAACCTTTCACTACGGAATTAGTGCCTTTTTTCCTTTCAGGAAATGCAACTGTCTGCTCTTAGGGTCTGCCACCCAAACACAGAAAGTGAATATTGCACCTTGCAGAACAGCACTCAGAAAATCTGGCCTTGGATCCATGTGATCCCTGGCAAGCAAGGCTGGCTGAGCACATAGTGAAGCTGGAGTAAAGCAAGGGATTTGGGCAACCCAAATTTAATGTGTATCCCTTCATGAAACACATGTGGGGGAAAAAAACCTCTCATGAACATGCAGGTTTCTCAAAATTGTAAAAGACTGTCTATGCTGGAAAGCCAAATCCGTCCTCAGCTGCATCCAAAGCAGCGTGGGCAGCAGGGCCAGGGAGGGGATTCTGTCCCTCTGCTCTGCTCTGGTGAGACCCCACCTACAGTGCTGCATCCAGCTCTGGGACCTCCAGCATAAAAGGTTATGGACCTGTTGGACTGAGTCCAGAGAAGGGCCATGAAGATGATCAGAGGGATGGAGCACCTCTCCTAGGAGGACAGAATGAAAGACTTGGGGTTGTTCAGCCTTGAGGAGAACAGGCTCTGTGGAGACCTCCTAACAACCTTCCAGTACCTAAAGAGGGCTACAAGAGAGCTGGAGAGGGACTTTTTACAAGGGCAGGTAGTGACAGGACAAGGGGGAATGGCTTCAAACTGAAAGAGGTAGATTAGATATTAAGAAGAAAGTCTTTATGGTGAGAGTGGTGAGACACTGAAACAGGTTACCCAGAGAAGTCATGAATGCTCCATCCCTTGAAGTGTTCAAGGCCAGGCTGGATGGAGGTTTGAGCAACCTAGTCTAGTGGAAGATGTCCCTGTCCATGGTGGGGGATTGGAACAAGGTGATCTTTAAGGTCTCTGCCAACCCAAGCCCTTCTGTGATTCTATGCAATTATTTTTCTGCAGGTTATAAAATCAGATATGGTCAGTGAGCAGTACAGCAAAAGTAAAAAGGTACATTGAAGAATGTAATTATATGTATGAAGAGATGTATTTCTGTCTGAATGTGTCTCATGGTTCTGATTTCCTCCCCACTGTGTGTGGTAATTACTCACACATAGCAAGATGGAGAGCTCAAGGAAAGCTGCATTTGTTCACACTAACTGCCTGTTGTATACGGTTTTGCAGGTTTTTTTTTGCATCAGTGTCTGACAAACAGTGTTGCAATTGCCAAGGATTCTGGTGAGAGCAGCAGAATACTCCTGCAATGTCACTCAGTGTGGCCAGGAATGGTTTTAATCTCACGGATGAGCATTTAACTTATACAGTGCCCTTTAAAGCAATGTACTCAGTACACACATTAATATTTAATATTGAAATGCAATATAAAAATGTGACAATGCTGCACATTTAATCCAATATAGTTACACCAAAGCTGAATTTGGCCCACTGTATTGATATTTACAATTAAAAACAGAAGCACAAATAACCCAGGAGCTGAGAGAAAAAAAAAAAGAACCAAATATGTTGCTGTGGGGAAAATATACCCAACAACTGAAAAAATAACTGTATGAAAGAATAGATTAAAACCTGAAATACGAAACATTTATTTCTGTGTAAACATAGCATTTGGAAAGTGCTTGTGCAATGCTGTGGCAGTATTTCCCTTACAGATACATGTATGTTGAAGAAGAAAGGCAAAAACAAGCTTGTACTAGGGTGGGGTGAATCTCAGCAATAAGCAGGTTCACTGCAGAGAAGTACACGCAGCAGTTTGGGGTCTTTTGTTTTAATAAGCCCTCTGAAGCTGGAATTTTCGCAAGTGCTTTTAAATTAGCTCTGCACCGTCTTTGTTGTACGTGCATCTATTACCCACACGATGAACGTCAAAAAAGGCAGAATGCAAATTCAAGCTGCAGCCAATTAAAACTGGACTGGAAGATGTGCCAGGGGACTGTGGAGCAGCCGCAGCTCCCTGCTAGTTACTGGCGAACCCGTGGTCTGTGCTTTCAGCTGCGGACTCACACACATCCCCCACCCCCAACAAGTCCCAAAGCAAACACACAATGCACAGAGAGTTTGCCTCGCCAGGCTCCACCAAGGACCTGGTTTGTCAAATGCTGTACTCGGAGGGAGTGCAGACCCCAGCACAGCTGAAGTGTGAGATCATTTCTGGACAAGATGGTCCCAAACAATGAGTGCTCCCCACTTGCTTGGATGCATAGCTTTGGGAGAAAAATTGTGTAAAAAACCAGCTTGTACTGAGGTCAAACAAAATCAAGCAACTCAAACCGTCTAAAACACCTTAGAGTCAATGTGACTGTCTCTATCTTCTTGAACCCTGTAATCCTGTCATCGACCTCCTGCATCACCACTGACCTTCACTTTCATGCTTAGTACTTGCAAGTAGGGTCCGTTTCGATGCAGTGAATTACTGGGAGACAGAAGGCTTTGCCCCAGTCAAGAAATCAAATAGTCATATCCCTCAGCTATAATATAGTTTACTTCCCACAAATTTAATAATACCTCCATGTGAAATTATATATACAAGCTTCCAATATTGTCTTTCCTTACCCTATTCCCAGGCATCATGTCATACTTGCAACCTCAAAGATATAAAACATTCCAGCTGCTCCAAAATGTTCAGAAGTTAACTCACAAGAGTCACTGTGGTCTTTACACTTTGTTCTGGAGCTTTTAGAGACACTAAACTGTTCACGGACAGACAAGAGCAGGATTGCAGAACAGAGGAACCGCAAACATGAACTAATCACTCTAAGACAGCACAGTAAGCAGCAATTTATTTCAAGACTGGTTTAGTCAAAATGAAAGATCCCTGCTCCAGATATAACACTTGATCAAGATGGCGTTTTGTATTTGGATCACATTAGGTGGAGGAAGAAACCTTTAGGGAATAAACAACCCTTTCCCTATGGATATTTCATATCGGCATCTCTTCTTCCACAACTATATTTTAAAGTGGTCCAAGTTGTGTTGCACATGTGGTTTTTCTGAGAAAGGAAATAGCACTGGACAAACAGTCAGAAGCATGCAGGGGAACCCTGGTACTTATAAGTTTGAATTTCATGCCCCTGCTTTATGTTCCCAGAAAACAGGCTAGTGATGTGGGAACCTTGTGGCACAGAAGCACTGATGCCTCATGTTCAGGGACAGCTCTGAAACTAAAATTTGCATCTCTTTTGCTAACAGCAGCCAAGAGGAATTAGGTACAAATGGATAAAGGTGTGCTTAACCTCTTACTGGAAGTTAATACGTCATTGCTGTTTGTTTATACAACCTCCTACCTTCATAAAAGACCATCACACACTCACATCGGTATATCCAGCTCCAGCAAAGGTTTCTGCACATTTGTAATGATAGGCATTGCTCCTCTGCAGGTGGTAGTAGGAAGTCGTTTAAAGGAGTGCTGACACCTGGGCCAAATAAAGAAGCCAGAAGTACAAGTTGGACGCTGCTGAGAAGGGAGAGTGAGCAGATGATGAGACCTGCCTTTCTGCAGGCTACCAGTGGGAGCAAGGGGAGTTACTCATTGCTTCAGAGACATTTCAACAAGAGTGTTGCTTTCTCTATCCTTCATGAAGCTTTGAAATTTCTCTTGCTCAGGAATGAGCACTGGTTTTTGGGTGGACCATGGTGGTGCCATGGGTGGTGCCCCAGCACAGGCTTTTCCCATCTGTAGCCTGTCCTAACTGAAATGGAGGATCAGAGAGTTCACAATGAGATGAGAGCAAAACCAGAAGAGATCTGTTGTTCACCAATGCACACCTGCAAGGCCAAGACTTCGATTTACTCAGTACTCTGGGTGGATGCTCCTGGGGTAGAGGAATGTTATTTTTTATCATCTGCAATAACAATGTTTCACTCCAATCTCCACACCTTTCAGGACTGATTTGTCTGTAAAAGCAAAGACACTGTCTGGCCCTGCTCTATTCCCACAACTTCTCTGTAATTTAAGGACTCTGCTGTGTGGCCTCCAATGCAGTCCCTTGCTGGAACCAGCAGCAGCAGCAGGCCTGGGACAGGGATAGTCTTTGTGGTCTCACCAGGTCCAGCAGCATGGCATGATGCTGGGGCTGCTGGAGGAAGGAGGAAGTGAATGACACAAGGGCCTCTTGACACAAGGATGTTCAATCAGCAGCTAGGGCACAAAGTTATTACATGGAAACCATTTTACGCATCATCTGTATGAAAACTGTGTTGCTATTTTCCCAACCCAAAAGCTGTTTTTATGACTTCTGCAGCTCCATAATATCACACAAATAATGCATTCATCCTGGGTGTGCTGGGTTTGTCTGAGGTAGAGTTAATTTTCTTCACAGGGGCTGGCATGAGGCTGTGCTTTGGTCTTGTGTTGAAAACAGATTCATGATATAGAGATGTCTTTGTTATTGCTGAGCAGTGCTCAGCCTGCTCAGCATGTTTCTGCTTTTTGTACTGCCACTATGGCAAAGATGTTGGAGGTGCTTGGGAAGCTGGGAGCAGGCACAGCCAGGACAGGTGACCCAAACTGACCAAAGGGATTTTCCAGACCCTGTGGCACCATGCTCAGTGTATAAAGTGGGGAGAAGAAGAAGAAAGGAGGAGACATTTGGAATGATGGAGTTTTGTCTTCCCAAGTCACTGTTATGTGTGATGGGGCCTTGCTCTCCTGGAGATGGCTGAACACCTGCCTGCTCATGGGAAGCACTAAATTAATTCCTGGTTTTGTTCTGCTTGTGTATGCAGCTTTTGTTTTCCTTATTAAACTGTTTTTATCTCAACCCATGGGTTTTCCAGCTTTTACCCCTCTGATTCTCTCCCCAGTCCTGCTGGTGGGGGAGTGAACGAATGGCTGTAGGGGTTTGGCTGCTGGCTGGGGTTAAACCATGACATTGGGCCAACTAGAAGGCCAGATACTCACCCTCTTCCATGGGCCTCTTCTGGTGCCATCAGCCCCTCATCCATTCCACTGCATTTTGGACGAGCTTCCCAGAGCAGTGACAACAGGCAAGCTTCCCACTGCAGACAGTGACAGAGGTTTTCACTGGCAAGTTTGTTGTGTTCAGTTATTGTTTCCATTGATGCTTTCACAGATCCTAAGTTAATGTATTTTTCTCCTGTCAAGTGCAATGACCTGCATTAACCTTTTTCATGCAAATCAATCATCTACTTATTTCTGTCTGCACGTTGCCTTCAACAACAGATTGAAAATGGGGACACACAGACAGACAGAAACCATATGATTAGGCCTTCATCTCAGAGGACATTGTAGTATCTGTCCTGATTTTCTTCCCTTTATCTCTGTCCTTAAGCAAGGATATTTCCTTTCTCAAGGATAAAGGAAAAGGAGAGGAGAAGTAGGGGAAAGGGCTGCCTTCCTGAAATTTGGCCCATTGCAGAGTTTTTATGCTTAAGCTCAGCTATAAAAATAATTTCTGGTACTCACATACAAGACTACAGTCACAGATAATTGCTTGTCTTGGCCACTACATCTTAACGAGCTCCCAAACTGTCATACCATGGGGCCGTGGTGCCTGGCATCTGTTGGCTGGACATGTCTGAGCACTCACACTTTGGGAGTGTTGTATTTTAAATACGCGTTTGTCTCCAGAACAGGGAAAAAACAGTTTCCTGACATGGCAGTGAAGCCTCAGAAGGAAATTTTTTGAAGGCAGAAGTGGCAGAGGGAAGGTTAATGAAATGTGTGAGGCAACAGAAAGAATTCTCTATTTGTCTCCAGGGTTAGTTGGGCATTTACATCGAAGCAAATTCAAAAAATTAAGAATTAATAAAGCATTAGATACCAGACATTGAATAAGAATTACAGTGCTGGAGCAGAGCTGCCTGGAGAATATTACACAACTAACCACCTGATTGCTGTTGGGGTAGAACACGGATTTCGCACAAGATTTCTCTCTGCGGCACTGCTCCTTTTGTTCACAGTTTGCCTAATTCAGCACATTTGTTAGTGGGAAAACAGTCTCATACTCTCATTGTTGCTATTTTAATGCACAAACTTGCACTCCTCTGACAAAGGCTTGAGGGTAGAGAAAGCACACCTACCGCTGCATCATCAGGCATGGTGCCTTCAACAGGACTGATGCAAGGCCCAGTAACTCTTCTTGCTGCTTATGGATCGTGTCTCCAGTAGCATCCAATGGCAAGTGCTGGCCAGGGAATGACACCTGCACTAAGTGTTCAGGGATGGGCCAGTCTGTGCCAGGGCACAGGAGCTGCTCCCTCCCCAGTGTGAGTTATGCAAGACATCTCTCTCCTGCTGCTCATTGCTGGAGTCCTGCCACAGATCTGTGCATGTACAGCAGCACCTGCAGCTTAGAAACTTATTTGAAAATGTAAGATGAGCGCTCACAATTTCTGATGCTTCTATGTTCCCTGAGGACAAGGAAGATACCTAAAAACTAAACATACAGCTCAGTAAGACAGAAGAATTGAGAAATACAAAGCCATGTTTGATGGGAAAGAACGACTGTTCGGCACCTGCTACTAAAGTTTTATGATATCAGGAAAAAAAGGAGGAAGAAGAACATGTCAGGGAACACCTTCAGTCTGGAAACACAAAAATCATACAGCTAAGGGGCTCACAAATAACACTTTTCTTTAATGCTGTTGACAAGAAATCCAGGACTCATCCAAAATACATGTTATTCAGAAATAACTCATGAAGTAATTTTCGCAAATTATCTTTGTTCTCACAAAGGGTTTGTAACAACTGCTGTTCAAAATTGTTTTGCTGTGTTTCACCCAGCTAATGAGCCCAGATCACTGCTTTGGTCATGGCAAGGGTTAGACTCAGATTGCTGTAGCAAATTCGTAATTTCAAAAACAGTTTCCCAACACTGTTGCAAATTATCGACATAATCCCTGCACATCTGCAGTGTGGAGCAAAACCTCTATTTTCAGAGCCAAGCAGTGCTGCTCAGAACCATTAGTCAGAAGCCGCAGCAGCTCATCTCAAAGCCCCCCAGCCTGGCTATCGCTGCCCCCTGCCTTGGGGGGCTCCACTGGAGGAACCAGCAGCACTGCTGAGCTGGACAGCAGGAAGGTGGTGCTTCCAGGGCAAGGCCTGAGGGGTTGCGTGTTGTCCAGCTGATTCCCTCTGCAGACACCACAAAGCCTACCAGATGGTCACGGAAAGGAGGGATAACACACCTCTGCTCCTTGTTGCCAAACAACAGGAAAGCCCAAAGCGCAGATGCTCAGCTCAGGGGACACTTGCCAGACCCACAGACTGGAGCTGTGGGGTGTCTTGGAGTCCCAAGACTGAGAAACCGGGAAACACTGCTAATATTCACCTCAGCTCAGATTATCAGAGGGCCAAATATAGAGTGGGATCATCCACAAGAGAGACCCAAACCTGCTGATAATGCACTCCAATACTTCTGGCAGTAATTTAATTCTCTACATTTTATATAAATCCCAATGGAAATCTTATGAAAAATAACTGAAAACAAGTTATGGATGATAAGAAAGAATCAAATGAAGGCTGAAAAGAAAGCAAGGTAGATTTTCTGCTTCTTCTCTCCTATGCTTATATAAAGAATGGCATACTTTAACTTGTGAAACCATTTCTTAAGCAGTTTATCTCATAAAACTCATTATGCAGCTTAAGTTTAAAAAAGAGATTATTTTAATTATAATGACCTTCTTTAGAACTGCTTTGAAAATTACTGGAAAAAGACATTATCCAGGAGCTACATGTTCCTCCACCATTAAAGGAAAGAGCTTCACAGGATCCAAAATAATAACTGAACTACATCGTGAACAAAGATACAAACTATCATTACGGTAAAACATTTAAATTAAAAAGTCGTGAGTTTTGGCAATGTTATAAGCTTTCATTATTCAGGGCACACGCCAACTTTCCATCAAATGGGATTATAAAAAAACTTCTTTTCTGGAAAGGTTAATTTATGATTACCCATATCAGAACCTTTGCATGTGTGTCTCAAAGCTGCTTCATTCATTGCTGAATACTGGATTAGATCAGCAACTCTTCCACTATCACAATTTTCAAGCTACTATTCCAAACAAGTGTAATAAAAAAGAATGCAAAACCAGCTTAGATTCTGCTTAAAGAAACTGATTTTTGGACGTATTTAACATGCTCATATTAGTAACTATATACTCAGCCAATAAATTCTTCTTCTTTGTCCTGGAAGTTTATCCATCCCAGCATGGAGATCCCTAACAAGGACATTATTTTCAAGATATTAGTCAACACTAAAACATTCATTTCAACCGAAGCAACTTTTAGCTTCACTAGGTAATCAAGTGGTGACCCCTGTTACAAGTAATGTAGTTGTCACAAGATGCTTGCCTTGGCCATGAGACTGACAGGGAACGTGTGAGAGTATTTGTTGTACATCCATCTTCAGCTACGCAGGAATTGAAAAATGTGCATTAACAAAATCACACTTTTTTCAGTACTTGAGAATTTAACACTAGCAAACCTACTGGCAAAAATGGCTAATTATCAGATTAGTTCGAAAAAATAGAATGTCATTATTAACGTATCTGATCACACAGAAATGCTCAAACTGAATATATGGTTCTTTCTACAAAGCCTCTGTATAAAGCCTTCCTTCATTCAATATTTCTACCATACAAAAAATTAATTAGTATTCTTACAGATGTAAAATATTTAGAATACTTTTTAACTTCTGTGGAATGATATTTTTGTTCAGGCATAATTATCATGAAATATTTTTGCTTACTTATTTTACTGCATGCTAAACATAGCTGGTTTTGAATTTCACAAAGTAAACCATCCCAAAAGTCCATTTGAAGACATTAATGCTACAACCAAAATATAAAACTTGTCTCAGTCCATACTTTTCTTCGCCTGAAGTATTTAGAGCTGAGCTTCAATTGGCAAATGAGTCATCCCTTGTCTTGGGTGACTCTCTCCTACTTCTTTTATTTATTTCTTAGGAAGGAAAATCTTCACTGGCAAGAAACTGACTCTCAGAGCAGAGCTAAATTACACATCTGAAATGAACGCTTCATATTTGAGATTTTAGCTATTGAGACATCGTACCTCTGCTTTTGCAGCTGTGATGCTCATAATGGAAAGGTATGCAGAGGACAAGATGTACAGGATGGGTCACCGTGAATGCCAGGGGCCTGTGGATATGGGCACTCAGTGGAAATGACTCAGAGAGAAGGCTGCCAGGCAGGAGTGTGACCATTGCTGCAGCCAGCTGCTTCCAGCAGGCTCATAAGCTCCCTGGGAGTCTTTCCCAGAGGTCAGTGTTTGCCCAGGTGCAGCAGCCAGAGAGCAAGTGAAAGCTGGAACCACAGAGGTTCACTGCATTGCATCACTGTCCTGTTGCGCTGCTGTCATACTGCTGGGCTGCAAAGACAAGTTTGGAGTGGAGGGCATGGATTTACAGTTTGTGTGGAGGTCTCTGGTGAGGTTTAGTAGCTGAGGACATACTTTTGTCCTTTTGATCTTTTTGTCTTTTGTATGGAAATAACTTCAATCTCAAAAAACCCCCCGCCAAAACCAAAAGCCAGAAACGCAGCATCCCAATATCTGAAAAGTATTTTCCAAATAGTTCCTGCCTGCCTAAAACAAATCCCTGAGAACTAAACTATATAGTTCCACCTTTGGGCATCTCAGACTTATTATATCCCATACGTTTATCCTGATATACTCACTGCTTGCATTAAGCCAGTATTAGTCTGGTATGCCAAACGTAGAGAACAGAGAGTAAGAATGACCTAATACTAAACATAAGTTCTATTTATGTATTTCCAAGTGATCAAGTTAATATGTGTACATCTTGAGTGTGACAGTCACTAATCTGCCACAGCAGTTCAAGCCAGCCCCTTTAAAGGACACATTCTGCACCTAGAAGGTGCTGAGAAGTGGTTCTACACAGATCTATGAAGATAACACTTACTGCCATAAGGCAACTTCTCAACCATAAGGCACCATGAAAATGGAGCAGATCATGAAAGACATTCCAGCCTAACTTCTAGCAAAGCTTGTGAATGGGTTCTTGCTAAGAAATGTGAACATGCAGAAGAAGATGGCAAAGTGACTCAAGCAGAAAGACTGGATTATAACACTATTCCTATTCATACCCTTGGTGATAAAGTAAGTTTTATTCAAGATTTCCACACAGCTGTACTATACATAAAAACCCCACATATTGCCTCAATATAGCACACCCTCTTTTAGCAGATGATAAAGCTGGAGTCCTGTCTCAGGTGCACATAGTTGGCCATATGGGCACAGTTTGTCTGAAACTCTGGAAATAACCAAATTTTTGCCTATCTGGTTTTTATTACAGAATTAAAAATAAATAATCCCAGGGTTTGGTAGGGTTTTTTGGTTGTTGCTTTGGGGTTTTTCTGAGACAGGAATGCTGCATTATGAACTTCTGTATCTGTAAAGAGTGTGCTACAGCCAAACAGCTTGAATCTTGACAACAGATTATGTTTTGCAGATGATTTTGGAACACAGCATGAAGAAACACTATCTATTTAGAGATTAATAGAAAAGTAGGGTGAAATTTACTTCTAGGTAATGGTTCAATTAGATGATAAACTATGCAGAAAAATACACCATAGATAGTCATAATTTAATCCTAAAGACTATAACAAATTCTGAATTACTTTTATTCATCTGCCAAAAGTGTTTCAGAATGATAAATAATTCATTTTGTCAAATGTGAACATGCCTAAATACCAAAGCGTCCTCTCACAAGACAATTACGTTTTCATCCTGCTGCTGAAAGGCTAAGCATGTCTAAATATGTCTAAAATATAATCAGCCATTATATTTTACTTCTAATAATTCTGACCTGGATACCAGATCAATTAGAAAAATCTGACTTTACATGCATTAACATACAAAAACAATGCATTCCTTGAACAAAAAGTTGGGGCTCAAAGCTTCCTTCAGCAAACTGATCTGTTCTAGAGCTAAGAAATTATTTGTCTGGGAACATCTTATAGTCAAGCAGGAAACCGGAATGTGATTTCACTCCATCATATATTCAATCTCAGGCCTGATTGCACTTTATGGACTGAGTTAACAATTGAAAGAGGTTAATCTTGCTCTATTCTATCCTATTTTTTATTTTGCAGAAAAAGATGCTGGCCTTTCAATGTCTCAAGCTTGCCATCAAGCCTGGCAGCACTTCTTTATATCCATAATATTGTAGGCTGAGAAACACAGTGGTGTTTGTGTATGCATCTTTTAAGACCTTTGCACCATTTGGATCCATCAAAGTACCATTCTAAATCCTAATATGAAAACTAAAATGACTGAACTTTCATTTTTGAAGAGCAGAAAGTAGACTTTGGTAAAGATGCATTTTGGAACACACAGCAAGGAAGAATTAAGAATTCACCTTAGAACCAATGACATAAAATACATGCATTCAACATGACAGACTGTCCTCTTCCCTGTTCCTGTATCACCTTCTGTACTCAACACCCAGGAGAGGTGTAGTCTCAATTCTGTCAGTCCACAGTAGGAAAATGAAATTCCCTCTCCATTGTAAAGGGATCAGACTGTGATCACCTTCCTTCCCCCAGAAGCGTCAGGCACCCCTTTTCTGTGGCTGGGGTATGTGGCCTTTCCTCCACACGTCAAACTGCAACCACACAGGCTCCACAACAGCATATTCCCTCAGCTGTGGATGCTTCCCATTTCTCCCCTCCTAGTACATCCTGCTGCTGGGATTGGGATAGGGATATCTGCAAGGTCTGGGATTGGTGGGATAGCTGCAAACTGTTGTCTTGGAATACTTCATTGTCTGTACAGATCTTCTCTGCATCAGGTGGCATGTTCCCACTTTCCTCCTAAACTCTGTGGAATAAACACCTTGCTTTGAAATGGAAAATGCTGCACTAGTTGTGCAGACACTGTACTGGGCAGTGATTGGTTTCCAATAACTGGAACTGGTAAAAAATATTGCCCTCTGTTTACCTGAAAGAGAGCTCAATAGACTTTTAATTACAGTTGTGGATCTGGTTTGTGGGCTTTAGGGTGATCAGCTGGCACCTATGTCTTTCTTCCAGATGAAGAATCAGTAAAATTGTACCCTCTGGGAACTTACTCCTTGAGTCTTGCCACAATTTTACCTTTAACTGTGATCTTTCCAAAAGCAAAACTGTGCACTTGTGAAAACATGTCAGAAGCTTGCAAGAGCTGAACACTGCTCTACACGTCTTCTGGACAGAACATAAAGCCCTTTCTGAGGTGACACTGCTTGCCACTACCAGATATAGCTCATTAATTTGTGAATTTTATAGACAAAGGGACATTTTCCTATGCAAACCTTATTATGACAGGCTCTTTCCTCTCACCCTTTAGGAGATTGCTTCCAATGGGCCAGCAGTGATGCTCACTGCCACAGCAATCACAGCCACAGTCACTCATGTATTTTTGCAGACTGAATGTTCAGAACATGTCCCTGAAGGGGATGTCTTTGAATAGCTTAGTCAGAATTGTATTTAGCAACTCTCTTTTGACCCTGGAACATGGAGGACTTGAGTCAGCAAGTCTGCAATGACTGTGTTTCTACAGACTTCTTCACTCAAAGAAAAGTCATGGATGATGTGATGTTTGAGAGAGATACTTAATTATGGCATTAGAGCATCTCCCCTCATTTATCACCAAACAGCTTAGCAAAGACCACAGCTGATGTAGCAGTTGCCTTATTTGGTTTCTCTAAAGTTAAAGGAGAAATTTAGGCCTTCATTTCTTGCTTTAGATATAGTGGCATTTTGGAAAAGCTGTTCTTTTCCAGGCAGAAGCACATAGTACATTAATAAATTAATTTCTTTTCCTCAGAGATTTCTGTTACATCTAATTGAAAATTGAATTTTACAGATAAAATACGTTTCTGAAACAAGAGGTGGAGGGTTTTTGATGCTGGGGACTTTTCTCCTCCGTTGTTTTTCCCTGCAATCCAAGAATGAGAAGATCGCTGTAGGTAAATCCAACCACTATAGCCAAGCACAAGCTGTTGTCTTTTTTTTTTTTTTGCTGTGGTGCCCCTTGTATTTTGAGCTACACTACTGCCCAGCACTGCAGTGCATACTCCCACACAACAGCTACCAGCTCCTGAGTCACTGGGAAACTGAAAAACAAGCTGTGATTCAGCAAAATTCCAATCAAGTTGGAAAATAATATAATATGCAACACAGAGTAAACCACAAGTAACTCAAAACCCAAAGGACAATAAATGCTGAAGAAAATCACTACTTTTCTATGGAAGAATATCCTTCATTAGAATGGCATCATCCATCACCAGCTGTCACAGCAGTTAAAATAAAAACAGCTACAAGCACATCAATATCTCAAATGCTACTGCTTCTTTCTTTCTTCCTATATGCACAACAAGCTTAAAATAGACAACTCTATTAGTACTTGATTTTTACAATGCTTTGTTCTTGTCAGCCCAAGATTTCACTCTCTAAAAGCTTTTTAAAATGCAGGCTTCCTCTGAGAATAGCTTTGGTCAGCCTGACAGCTATCTTGTGAAATTCCCAAGTTGGAGACTTTAGTCCTTTCCTGATTTCAGACAGCTCCCAGGCAATGAGAGAGTTTTAACCTTCCCTTATCTGGTCACCTTATCAAGGCAACAGAGAGGACTCATGAAGGGTCCGTGGTTAACCTTTCCTCTTACAGGTTGGTTAAGAAAACTCTGAGCCCATAGTGAACCTTGAAGGGAGCAGAGAGGAAACATTTTTGATTTCACTGATTAATTTCTGAGGACTCTGAAGAAACCAAAAGGGTTTCCACACAAACTGGGAGTGTGCCTGGTTAGACTAGCCTGCTATTCCCAGCCATAAGCTTCTACCACAGATTTCTTCTATGAAAAGCAGCACAGACCCCATGCAGCAAAACATGTGAACTTACTCCTATGCACTGTCTAATTAGTCTCAGTGGAGAGTGAATCTCAAAATGTCAGCTCCTGCAAGTCATGCTGACCTATATCAGCTGAGAATCTGCCTTCTAAAGGCTCTCAAGAGGACATTAAATGGATTCAAGTGTGACTTTCTCTATCACAGCTGCCTGTTCAAGGAGAGCTCTAGTGTAAAGGGTGAACAAGGAAGTTAGTGCAAGGTTGCAAACACTAAGTGCTTCAATGTCTAAACATTACCTTTTAGGATAACTCTATTTCAGCAGTACCCAAGTCAACACTGGGAGCCTACTGTGAGACACAGTCACTTCTCTTCCATATACAGAGCAATCTGCAACACTGTGCACACAACCCTTGCTTTTGTTCACTTCCTTTTTAGCTATTATTTTTTCCTTAAAGTTTTGGGTAATGAACTCAAAGATGAGAGAAACACCCTACTCTGTCCGGAAAGAGCAAAATAAAATCAAGAGCATGGGGAAAGCATTTACAAGGTTGTTCCATTATTTTTTGACATTAGTTTTCAGAACGAGTCTTATCTCCGACCTTCTGCATGCCACACTGGGGTGACACATAGCTTCCACCAGCCTTCATTTTGTGCTACCAGTGGCCATAGCCAGATACCCAAGTCAACAGCAGTTGCTGAAAGGCACAAATGGGCTCCTGTCCCTACTACCCAGCTGAGTCTCTTCAGATAATAGCTCTTCAGAGTTTGCCAGACTGTCACGCTTTGCCACTGCCCACATGCAGAACAGCCACACTCTTTTGCATCATGCTCAGAAGCATTAAAAAAGGACTCTGCTGCTGTGGTTTCCTTATAAAGCATATTCCTTGCCAGGAGCTGCTGCAGACTCCCTGTCTCCAGCTGGTGCTGGAGATGTTACATTTGCTGTAATATCTCTCACAATTCCATCATTCCAGACGAACAGCACTCAGAGTTTCCCTCTAGCTTCTCCAAAGCAAAGCAGGACTGAGCTGTACCTACATCTCTCATCCACTCTGAGTAATAGGATGGGGAAAAGGAAAAGAAACCCTCCCCTTTCTTCCCACCTCTGTACTGTGTCCCTGCCTGCCTCAATCCCAGTAGCAGCCAAATGGCACTCAGCTGCTTCTTGGAGTGCCCACAGCAAAGCTGCTTTTTAACATCCATGGGAGATGGATCTAAATCAAAGAGCCCAAACCCAGAGCTAAATCCCCCAGGAGCATGGTGTGTATTGGTCTGGGCTCTTTCTTCCATGTGCCACCAAGGCTGAAGATGCTCTGCTGCAAGCTAAGGCTACAAAAATTGGTATTCTACTTCTGAAATCAGCACATTTCTCCTCCTTGACTAGAGAAATGAAGGAGATTACACAATTTTTAGAAAGACGAGGGAAAAAAGGAACTCCAGTGCCCCAGGCAACAATGCTAAAGCAGATGGTGAGATGTGCTGTGGGGAGAGATAACCACAAGGATTACAACAGCAAACCATGAGCCCTGACTATTATCAAATAACTACTGAAGTATTTGTCAGAAAGAAGGATTTGTCTGAAATCCAATGACATACTAATGCTGAAATTTATAAAAGCAGTGTTTTGTCAATGCTTCCACAAGGAACATAGACACAGCAAACATCAGAAAAAAACAAGAGTTAGCTGTGTAAATTCAATAGGCTACATTTAAAAGGATTTTTGGTGTCAGGTTCCAACAAGCAGTTTAAAAAACTGGAGACCTATTACCTCAACAGCTTGTGGGAAATTAGCCTGGATAATGGCCATTTATGCTAATACTTGCAAAATGCCCTTGTGAAATACAGAATGCCCACCCAAAACCACCTGGACACCCGTGTGAGGGAGCAGCAGCAGCAGATGCTTTTCTCTTTAAGACCCAAAGGCTCAGAGCATTAGCAGCTAAGCTTTGCCTGGGCTTCATTTAAATAAAGAATGAGGGTGATTTTTATGGAAATCGTGCCCTCTGTTGATGCAGGTGAAACATTTTACTGAGATGGTGTTGCCGGCTGAAGTATGGCTGCTTCAGTAAAATACATTCATAGCTAGGAAAGGGTTGGTTTTGTTTGTTTGTATAGGTTTTTAATGATAATTTTCAAAGTAACCCCACAAGAGACATCTCCTGACAAGGTCTACATAGAAATGCACTAACCTGGAAAAGTTTTTCTAGTCACTACTTATGAATTTCCCTCCTGGGATGAGCATGAGAAGGGCAGGCCCACGTGTCCACCTCCCTCTGGTGGCTATACACCTGAGATAAGAATAACAGTGTCTTGAGCAAACAAGAGCAGACAAGGCCATGCACTGCCACGTGCGCGAGTTGCTCCATTTGCAGGATTTTAGTGCCTGAGCTAAAAAACAGAGCAAGAATGAGAAGACTGATAACAAATTAAATTTGTAGAATAAATTAAGATTTCACAAAGTAGTATTTCCTCATCTGTTCTTTCAGATGTTTGTCTTTTCTAAATCATACTGTCTCCCCAAAAAATTCAGAGGAGGCAACAAAACTGGTCAAATGTACTATGTTGTATTCAGCATACAGAATATGCCAATACAGCAATACAGAATATACATTAATTTTCCTTTAAGAGTGTTCTTTAAGCAAGGCTCTCTAAGCAAGTGTTTTATGTCTCTGGTGTGTAAGGCTGCATTACACTGGCTCAGGTTAGATGTACCATTAAACCATTGGGGCAGCCGCTCCAAGCAGTCTTTTTGGCCTTCTACCCTGTAGACTTTTCTAACAAGACCGAGGTGTTGTGTTCATTAGGGAGATTTCTAATGGCATTCACCCCAAGCCTTTCTAAACTCTCACTTTGTGCTGGTTTTGGATCCCTTTACTCTACATACAGCTATATCCTTTTTCACGTTTGTCATGCTTGCCGGAGCTGTAAGCCACTCTTCCCAGCAACCAGCCATAGACGCATTATTTAATATCCTATGATATGCATATTTTCTATTTTTATTTTTTTAAAAAATTCATTACAAGCAGTGATTTCAAATCTTGGTGCAATTCTTGGATGTGAGTTTGAAGCAGATTGGCTGCAGGGTGTGTGCATAGACACACACTTGGATGGAAAAAAATCTGAGGGGTTCTGTAAAGACTTGCTATTTCCATCTCAGAAGTGAATATGTTATCAGAGATCAAGACATAAAGCTTGGGAAACTGCTAGTATGCTGCAGACTTACAAGCTTAAAGCCAAGAAATCTGGCATCTGCCCAATAGCAATACTGGCTGATTCTCAACAGAAAGAGGAAAGTCTCATAAGGATCCAGGAAACTTTGGAAATGTTAATTAAATGTTGAAGTTAAGATATTAAGTCAATGCACTTGGCCTGACCCCCTGTTTGCTTTGCTGCCTCTGCCTAGCAAGAGACAGCCATCTGTCATGCAGCTGCACTGACTTTCCCAGGCCTCACCATTTCTCCACAGGGAGACAGTATTCATCACCTAGTGCCCACATGAAGTGTCCCTGAAAGGGACAGGAGAGGCAAACACCTTTCCCCCCTACATTTCTTACCTGCCTTGTCCTGGGGTGGCTGGCACTGCTGTCCCACAGCCTGGGGACAAGTCCTATTCACCCTGCCCAGATAAGAAACATTAACATGGAGGGAGTTCCCAGGCTCAGGTCATACTCCTACAGATTTACCATAGACCAAGGAGAAAAGGAATACCAATTCCCAACCTTTAGAGATTCCAGTGCATACATATGGGGAGACCTTACAGCATTTCAGTACTTAAAGGGGAGCTGTAAGGAAGATGAGCACAAACTTTTTAGCAGGGTCTGTTGTGACAGGACAAGGGATCGTGATTTTAAAATGAAGGAGGTTCAATTTAGATAAAATAGAAGAAATTTTTTACAATGAAGGTGATAAAACACTGGCACGGATTGCGCAGAGAGGTGTCCCTGGTCATGGTGAGGGGTTGGACTGGATGATTTTTAAAGATCCATTCCAACCCTAACCCTTCTGTGATACTCTGATTACAGACAGAAATGTACTCTGTGATAACAGCCTCACTGGGCACAAATAATGAAATCCAAATGGAAAAGGATCCTAAAAGTTCACCATTGCAATGAGACCATGCAGTACCACTGAAAGCCCCCTTGCAAAAGGATTATCCCTCTCAAACTAGCTCAAACATCACAGGTGCTTTTGGATGTGGCACAGGAGCACAGCAGCAAGGGGGTTGTTCACAGAAGACAATTACAGATGCACAGTTTCTCAGTTTCTTGCTCAGCTTGTCATGGTTGTGTACTTTATCTAAAAATGGATATAATCAAGTAGTATATTCACCACCAATTGTTATTACAGAGCCCACTTACATTTGTTTAGGATAGATAATTATAATATACCATGCTACGTTGTGAGCCATTAAACATATCTACAATCATTGTCATCACCTCGTAAATACTGCTTTATTTACCAGGGTTTGACATAGGCGTAATATATAAGGGGAGCGTGTGCTACAGACAAAACAGGCTTCTCAGCTAAGCCTTTCCTGAGAGGAGTCCGATCAAACATGCTTTCCCATGTTCTCTATTAACTGGCTGGTTTCTTTTTAACCCTGAATAGTAAGACAGTCTCCAGGAGTCTAAAAATCTCATAGAATAATTAGTCATACTTATCAACTTACCTCATCAATATATTCATTAGTTTCACAGATTGGAAGAAAAACCTGGAGGTTTCTAATCCAACTCCCTGCTTGAAACAGAGTTGACACCAAAATTACATGAGGTTTTTCATGGCCTCACCCAAAAAGGTTTCATATATCTCCAAGGACAGAGACCCCACAGCACAATGAGGAACCTTTTCCTAGTACATGATCAGAATTTCCCTTGGTGCAAATTGTGTCCTTTTATCCTTATATACTGGAAAAGGCTCTGTCTCCATGTCCTCTATAACCCTCATAAGGTACCTGGAAACAGCAACTAGATCCTTGACACTAGGTCACCTTTTAGGCTTTTTACCTCCCTGGTGAACTTGGTTCACCTCCCAGGAAAGGCGAATTCGGATGTGTTATGTCACTCCTGGCCTCTTGCAGAGTGCTCACTGAGGTGAGAGGAAGCACATTTCCATTCACCTAAACCGTCGTTTTCAAGCCAACTCCTAATTACAGCTGACTACCAGGAAGATTGATTTTAAACATCAACTATTTTCCTCAACAGCCACAATTCCTATTCTGGTCCAACATCAGGAGCAGCAAAACAAGCAGAGCACAAACCACTGTTATTTTTGCTGCTTCTAGCCCAGCCAAACCCAGGAAACAGAGTTTCCCTAGGGACAAGACCACCCTGTGAGACTGCCAGGCCAAGGAGTTGTGGTTGCAGATGGAAAAACAGGAGTCTTCCATGTACAGGGTTTTCAGAACAGCTTGTGCTTTTCTACACCAGTACTGATCTAGTTCTCCCTTTATTTGCCTCACAGTAGGAAAATGCTGAAAAAATGCTGGGCACTTAATTTACAAGCCTTTTGAAGAAAGCACTGCCTTTCTTACACTTTCCACATAGTACCAAGCAAGATGCCAGATCTTAAACAAGGGATTCATAAATAGGTAGGTGTATTACTAGGCACATAAGAAAATAGTACATATATAAAAAAGCCTTAAACTTGTCTTGCATTCAGAGCCATCAATGGCTCAGCACTCTTCTCAAAAGAAATCCTGTTAATTTTAACATCGGGTTATGAACATGGGCCCCTTCCCTGTTTAACTTAGAACAGATGAGGCATCTCTGCATCAGCTGTTCACACTGCTGCCTGTGTTGTAAATGCCAGGGTGATCAGATTTCTCTTGCTTTTTTAGACATTTCCACTGCGATTTCCTAAAATAATAGAAACGTTTAAAAATTACCGAGTAGTATTACCAGTGGTCATCATTTTTAAAAGGAGATAAAAAAGCTGACTGATTTGCTTTTGGGACCACTCTGTTTGCATTGTCTGTACCCTTTGCTGACCATGCAAGTGGGCGAGTGCACTGAGAATCACTGGGTGCAAGGAGCCCTCTCCTCCTGCCCCCTGCTTGCACAGGGCTGGGCTGGCTTCCTGTGCCTACACACTCCTGGGAGGCATAGCCATATGCCCCTGTTGCGCTTACATCAGGCGCTTCCCACCCTCACACCCCTGAATAATTAGTTGTATTATTCTTTGCAAAGGAAATAATCTCTTGGGATGACAGCAGCATATGTCTATGCCTTATTTGGCACATGATAGGCAAAATTAAGTACCAGCAGGCCTTTCAAAATTGGAATTGTTTAATCTCTGTCTTCTACAGCTCTTTCTTTTACTTGAGCTTTTTCTAAAGCACAGATGAGTGCTAATGGTGCCCACCACACAACGGTGCAGCACAGACAACACTGTAGGCAACCACAGTGTGTACTTGTGTCCAAGAAAGCCAGTGGTATCCTGGGGGGCATTAGGAAGAGCACTGCCAGCAGGTTGAAGGAGTTGATCCTGCCCCTCTACTCAGCCCTGGCCACATCTGGAGTGCTGTCTCCAGTTCTGGGCTCCTCACGATGAGAGAGACTTGGAGCTCCTGGAGCAGTTGCAGTGAAGGGCTACAAAGATGATTAAAGAACTGGAGCATCTCTCTTAGAAGAAAAGGCTAAGGGAGCTGGGCCTGTTCAGCCTCAAGAAGAGACATTTGAGAGGAGACCTTATCAATGTCTGTAAATACCTGAAGGATGGACCAGGCTCTTCTGAGTGGAGCAATAGGACAAGAGGCAATGGGCAGAAACTGATGGATGGGAAGTTCCACCTGAACATGAGGAAGAACTTCTTTACTGTATGGGTGACCAAGCACTGGAACAAATTGCCCAGAGAGGCTGTGGAGTCTCCCTCACTGAGGATACTCCAGAAGTGCCTGGACACAATCCTGTGCCCTGTGCTCTGGGAGGCCCTTCTGGAGCAGGGAGGCTGGACCAGATGACCGCTGTGGTCCTTTCTGACCTGATCCATCCTGGGATTCTGGGATTCTGTAACCTTTCAAAAATGTTTGCTTTCCATCACCGTCTACTCATGTTCTGTGGTGCAAGCGCTCACTTACATAACAAACAGACGTGCTCATGTGTCAGTATTTTTTCTTAAGCCATGCAGAGATCTGGAGAAAGATCATGACAAGAATTAGGCCAAATTCTAAATACTGGTCTCAAAAACCCATGAAGACACAGGTCCAGTTAGAATTTGACTTCAGTTTGCACTAGAGATTGGTCTGTAACCTAAGATCTGTAGCAGCTGAAATTTCTGCTTTTCCACTAACTGGCCCTTATTACAGCACTTTGGTCAACTCAGGGGCAGGTTGCTTGATGAGGCTGTGAAATACCCATATCCATCTGTGGGAAGGCCTGGAGAAACCCATGGTTGGTAGGGATTTGACCACAGACCCCTGTTTTTCTCCAATCTGAATTCTGCTATGGCTCCAACACCTCCTTCCAATTCCCCCAGTTCCAGCTTGATTCCCAAGGCATTTTCTGTCATTTCCTCTGACATGCACTAGAATGAGCATCACTTGTGCTTTGGTGTGATGTCGCATCAGCATGTGCCCAAACTCTGTGGCAAAGACACATCAGCAACTTCTGGAGATGGCAGGGCTCATTATCTTTGTGGTCAGCTCTTCAGTCAACACAGCTGGTGGTCAGGGGTAAGACAAAAAGCAGAATTGTTTGCTTTTGGGTTTTTTTTAAGTGTGGGAGGAACTTATTTTTTAAAAAGTAATGATGTCTGGATGACTGCATTAGGCTAGATTTCAAGGAAGAAAAACACCACCTTCAAGCTGTAACAATCTAGGAGCTAAGGTTGCTTCTTGCTTTCATTGTGGTCAGAGCTCAGCCTGGGGCTGAGGCCGGAGACCTCTCCTATTTTCATGCTCCCTGGCTTTGCTTCTCCTTCTTTCCCCTTTATTCAGCTTCAGACACTCATATACACATTGCTGAAACTGTTATGGTTGCCATAACACCCCTTTCCTGCTCAAGTACCTCTGCCTTTCCCCTTTTAAGCTCTCCATTAATAACCCTCTGCTTCATTACTCTATTGTAGTCCCCATCATCAGAGATACTACAGGCTGTGTTTTACTCTGCAGAAATCAAAGAGCTCTTCTTCTCAGGCCCACATGCCACTGTCTCTGGTTATTCCTACTGGTCTTCATTTTCCACAGACTCCACTCCCTTCATGAACCTGCCATGACAGGAAGTGCAGATAGTGCTTGACCTGAAGCTGTCAGGCCACTCAGTCCTCTTGTGGAACTAGTGTCTTCTCAACAGTGATATTCAGAGGAAAAAAACATCCCCTTATCATCTCCCCATGACAAGTAGAACCTGTAGAGCAGACGTTTCAGTGAGCTATACACTATGATGCTTAGGTCAGAAAACAGTAATTACGGTCTAGCAGTATGAAACATGCATAGTAGTTAACTATGACAGCTCTTTATGGACTGAAGTAACTGGGGCATATTATAGGGCTTTCTTTGTTTTCCTAATCATCAGTCAAGTCCTGGATAAGGTGAAAAATCAGCTTTCTTTTAAAATATTCAGTTGTATTTGTATGCAGGCTTTATTGAGCAACCAGCATTAAAAATGCATTCCTTAACTGTGCTTTAGATTAGAGCACCAAAAAAAAAAAAAAAAAAAAAATACCCCAAATATTACATTTTGAAAAAGAACTTCAATAGCTCCAAAAACATGTGTTGTTACTTAATTTAGTGGCAACAGAAATACCTGCAACTCCACTTTTTCTTAATGTGCATCAACCACACATCAGTGATGCTTCTATGCATTATATGCTTCTAGCAATTATTCAGTTTACAGTTATCATTAAAAAAAATTCATTTAGAAAGATGTCACTTTTTACTCTAACTGTGCCTTCTCACAGGCTCATGACATACATCTGTTGTTTCTATCATATTAAATATACAGGCTGACTACTATCATTATGATAATAGGTTACTTCAATCTAACCACAGAACTGTAAATACAACATGTATTTATAAAGTACTGGGGAAGTGTCCAAATTAGCTCAGAGCAGTGCAACATTTAAATGGTTTTATTGTGCACACTTAATTTAATACCTGGCGTTTCAGATATGCCAGAATTATATGCACAGCCTGCTACTGCCATTCAGTGGGAGTTACTGATAGAACACTGGAACAGCATACAGAAAAGGGTGCCAATACTGCCAAATAGGAAGAGTTCCTGACAGAGAGGTCTGTATCTATTTCAAGGTTTTGAAAAAGGTTTAAACATACAAAAAAAATCACTGTAGTATGTAACAAGGTTTATTGCAAAGAAGGAGAGTGTCCTGTCACCAAGAGGGCCTTGCCAGAGGGCTGCTCACAGACCCTCATTTCTTGAAAGCCATCAGAGTGCATGTTTCTCTGTTAGTATGGTAGCAAGGCCCCACCATTAACCAAAACTTTTTGTTTAGTCTTTATTGATCCCAGAAAGATCCTAGAGCAATGCAAAAAATTTGTGGCATTCTATTTCTCTTACCCCCAGTAATGCTGTAGATCAGACACTGCTTATTTCCAAAACACCACAAATGTCACAGAGAAATTCTTTTGAAAAGTTGTTTTTTCCAGCATGTAACAGAAGCCCCACTGCATACCATAGTTCTTTCAAAACCCATTTGCAATAAAGAGTTTGCAAATCAAAGCTCCTACAAAGCACACAAATCTGTGCAAGAAGGCTGGGGAAGAGGGTGCTTATGAGATACGGAAAGGTACCCTTGCAGTTAATCAGTATGACCACAAATGATTGTCAAATGACTGCCACACTCTTCCTAGGTTTGGCTTCAGCTGGAGCTAATGTTAGTGCACAGCTTTGTGTCAGGGACAGAAATGATCTTACAAGAGCTGTTGTTTTATCAAGACAGTCAAGACAATCACAGAGGACAAAGGCGAGGAAATAAGAAATATTTCCTGTTGAGCATGTGCTACATACCACAGTAAACTGCAAGTAGTGATACATGGTATTGGTGGTGAATGCCCCACTCACTTGTTTGACTCCAGCAAGGCACTGGCCTCATTGGTGGGAGTGTCAGGATGGCAAGAGATGGTCCTTGCCTTGCCTCGCCCTTCTATCTTTTATAATGATTCTGTTATGCTACCTGTAAATTAATTCCTACTGTATTCTTCATGCATATGGCAGTGGCCTTATCAAAAATATGCATCTTAGGCATTGAAGTCATCCTAGTTTGAGGTCAATTTATCCTAGCTTTATGTACAAGTTTTCCTACAAGCAGCAGCTTGCCTTCAACAAGCCAGTAATCTACTTAGAAATCCTGTATGTCAGCCAAAGGATTTCCACACCTGTAAGTACCAGCAAAACAAACACTTAAAAGTTTATCCTGCACGTAAAGGTACATGATTAAACTTTTGCCTAGTCTGTGCTAAATGTGAGCCTGTGTTAACCTAAGGAGGTCTAGGACAGGGTGTTAGCAGTGTTATAGCTATTTCAGCAGCTATTTCAGTGTTACAGCTATTTCAGAGTAGCAATACAGAGTGTGAAACAGGTACGGTCCCCTCTTCCCATCCCACTGTTCTCCTCATCAGGCAAAACCACCGGCAGCCCAAAACCAGCTTCTGGATGGGCAGCGCTGCTTCATGCCTGTCTGTTTTAACTACGAGCCATACTGCTTTGCCCTGCTCTTGATCTTGTAAAACACATGGTTAGGGGTGCAGCTAACACACAATTAGCTTTTGCAGAAGAAGGCAGAATCCTGAAATCACTTTGCACGGGTAATTCTCCCCCAGGAAAGAGAGAAAGACAAACCTCGATCTCACAACTTAACATGTGTATCACTGCAGCAGTATCATGAACATTTTTACTGACTCCTCAGGCAAAAGTCTGGGAGAAGATACTCTTTTCCAGAAAGTTTGGGAGCTGAAACTCCTGACTTTCAGAGCATGAAAGCCTGTGTGCAATTCTGCCTTATATCCACAGGTGTCAGTGAAAGACCAGCTCTTCTGACATTTATGGGACAAAAATCACTGAGTTGGATTAAACCACAGAAGTTTAACATAGCTTAACTCCGTGACGGTAGGCTCATCACCTGGAAAACATGCAGTTTTAAAAGACTTCAAGAGACATTTCCTGGCAAGTTCAGAAAAAACCATTCCTAGAATGAGGCAGGCTGAACAATTCAGCAGAGCAGTTCTTTTCCACACTGATCTAATACTTTCCTTTGGGGCATAAAACCCCATCCCTTTTTCTTTAATTCCACAGACCAGATACCTCCAGTTTCCCCATCCCATAGCTCCTTCCATGTGTCAAATTCCTAGCGTGTTTTCACTTCATTTCCCTGGACTCTGCAGGTCCAGGCTCATGTTCTCTGTCAGCACTGGATAGCTCTGCCTCATTTGTACTTTTCCACACCAGTTCCACCCAGCCACTTAGTGCCTCCTGCAGCCCTTCAAATTAAGGCTTCCCAAGCTGTTGCTGCTAGTCTGAGCACTGCTGGAGGAGGGAAGGAGAGGAGAAGCACCTTAGATGTGGCTGTTTCGCAGTCCCCACACCCAGCCCAGGCTCGTGGCATACATCTGGCTCTTGCAGTCATGAAGGCCAAGATAGGTCTTAAGGAGAACTCTTGTGGCAAAGAGAGGGGATGGATCTCAGTAGCTGTCCTCAGGGCACGTGATCAACTAAACAGCTGCACTCTCCATGGGGTCTGACTGTGCATAATGCTGTGCTGTTTTCATCTTTGTGATCTCCATTCAGGCAGGGTGCTCCTTCAGGAGATGCGGGATACAGCATCCCCTCACAGGAACCACCTGGCACCATTTGGGAATGTGTCCTGATACACATCTCCTACACAGTAGTTACAGATGTAAAGCACCTCTTTGCTGTGAGGGAGAAAAAGGCATACAGTCCTTTGCAGCATATCACTCTGTATCATCTAGCTCTGTATCATCCCAGCCGTGTGAGCAAATGCCTTCTGATTCTTCATTTGTGAAAAAAACCCTGTGTCACACACCCCTTCCCAAGGTGGTGTACACACGCTCCTCATCACAACTTCCCTGCAGAAAATCCTTTCTGACAGGGAACACACTGTGGTGTTAAATCACCCTCCCTTGTCAAAACTGAACTACAGATCAAGCTGGAAGACAGCCACATGGCTGTTCTGGTCATTTCATGATGCAACTGAGAGTGACCTTGGCTTCAGATGAGAGCAGTGCTGCTACCAGCTGCTGAGGCTGGCACAGTCCCAGCCAAGCCAGGGCTCCTTGGACAAGCACACTCAGCTGCAGGATGAGGCTGAGCTGCTTTGCCTCTGACAGATATATCTGGAAGGGACGACTGGGTGCAGCTCTGCCAGACAGCCAGGAGCTAGGATTGCAGTGCTTGCAGGTCTGTGGCCCTTCAGAGGTTTTAGCACTGCAGTTCTAGAAAAACTAATAAAAAGCATGTAAGCATCTTCACCCGTTCTATGGAAACTCTCACTTCTGTGAGATCTTACTTTCCTTGATTTAACTTTTTTAATTTAAGGTTTACAAAGAATGTAGAGAATTTGAGAATTAGGAAAGAACTGAGATGGATATTACCAGTGAAACTCATGAAATAATGATTGTTGCAATTTTGATGCTGTTAGCATGTTATTGAGAAGAATAATTATGCATATGATCATTTCTGAAGTGTGAAATTTCTAGCTTGCAGGAGAAGGGGATAAGGTGTGATGCTTCAATCATGCAGGTTTCTTAAAGAAATGAGAAGATGGTCCTATGGAAAAACATGGGAAATTTTTCCCTGAGTGAAGGAAATAATATATTAAGAAAATTTCCTGTTGTGCAATGAAAGTTAACATAAATTCTTGCTTTTTTTAAAAAAACCAATATAATATATGAATGTATATAAATATAAATATTATGCCATGATGAAAAAATAGAGTTTAAATCTGGAGTGTGGTAAACGTTTCCAAAAAAAATGACTGTACATGAGATTTTGTGTCAAGTGTAAGCAGATGTAGAACTGCATTATGCTAACTACTGTCTCTTTTGAAAACTCCACTTAACTTTTAACTGTTCAAAAATCCTTCAGATGTAACTGGGAGAGCAACCAAACCAACACTACAGTCTGCACAGACTTACATTAATCTGCACTATTTACTGTCAGTGAAGTAGTTTCATGCCTAACAATTTACAAATAGTTCTGATTACTGAAAACCTCTCCAGCTGCCATTCTTCATCATAATCTCTAGAGCATCTACACAGTATTCAAGGGAAAAGTCATAATTATTTTATTGTATTGTCCCATTGAGCTAATTTGAGGTCTGGTGATTTTTTTTATTTGGAGGAGAAAAGTTCCGCTAGCTCCAATCCTGTTAGTCTTGCAGACTACCCCACTTATATGTTAGGAAGGAGAAACAAGTTGCCTATAACTTCTCTCTGAGGTTGTTTCTGAGCTCTTCAGCTCTGGTCCTTCGTGATTTTCAAGCTTGCACCTCCCAACAGTAGCCACCTGTGTGCAGGTGCTGAGCTGAGCCATGGAGCAAACCTCTGAATCCCTGAGCAGCGCACAGCCCTGTCTCACCAGCTGGCTGGCTGAGTCAAGGTAATGGCACACAGGCAGCAGAACCCTCAGGTGGGAGATGCAGGAGAGAGACAGGGAGGCACTACTGCTGAGCTTGTGCCTCTGGGGAGGAGTAAAACAATTTACTGGTGTTTGCATGGGGCAGGGCATGTTGAAAAGTACATTGAGCGCTGCCTCTGCTGCAGATCACCCTTGTAGCTGCTAGTGTTTGGTGGCATCTCAGCAACTTGGTTTGAACCAAGTATTTAAGGATTTATAACTAGAATTCTATCTATTTATTTATTTTCGTTCTAGGAAACAAAATAAAACATTTGCTGTTTCTGTACAGCAAATCTTAAAAATAAAGCAACTTTTACTTCTGCGTGGGCTGGCAAATACAGTGCAGCCTCACTTGTTGAATGGAGGAGAGTGTTGAATTTTTGAGTTTTACTTCAAGAGGTTTGCTAAAGGTCTTCTGGATGCTGTACTTAATCAGACAAGGATTCTTTGGAAGTAAGGAATGAGTTGGGATTTGTGGATTGTCTGTACACGGGGGGAATGAAATAGTAAAGAGTCTATCAACTACTTCTACAGATGTAGATATAGAACCATATAAATTGTTTTGTAACAATATGGTGTGATTTATTTTGCATTCGTGTTTTGGAAGAGTGTTAATACATGTATATCAGTTGAATTCTACATATTATATGTGTGTGCTTTTGGATACAAAAGAAATTAAGTGCTAGGCACTTTCTGCTGTGCTCAGTTTCTGGTGGTTCTTTTTTCCCAGATATTATGGTTATTAGAAGGCAATGATTTAATGGATGTACATGTGTGAATGTTCATCAGAAGGATCACACACAATGAGTTGGCACTGGGTTGCTGCCACCAGTATAATGATATGCATGCTCAGAGATGAAAACACAGCGGGAAATCTGCTACAGTGGTAGCAAACTACTGGCCAGAGGCTTTCTTTTTAGCAGCCTTCTCTAAACGCAACAATGTTTATTAGTGCCTTCTAGAAATACGCAAATTATCTGGCCTATATGTACCAGATGGACACTTTTTGCTGGTTTTGAAAGCCATGGAAGTATTTCAGAGCTCCGAAAACATACCTTAAAGTATTGAAGTAGCCAGGGGAACAATAAAAATTACTGTTACTGGCTGTTAATGGAGACATTTTTCATGTTAAGCATTCACCAGTGTGTGAATCTCCCTTTTGCTGAAAGTGTCCTGTGGCTTTTCCTGATGAGAATGCTGCATCTTTTGCACTACATCATAAGCAAACTACCTCCTGCTTGAAATCTTACAGAAAAATAAATTATTCATAAAAAGACCTCTCTACTGTGAAGTGCAGGAAGGGCTATCAAGCTCTTCTAGGATTTCCAGGGTTCTTTGCACTCTTTTTGAATATGCAAAGAATAAAACTGAACATTTTCATCTGAAGTCATACATCACCATGCAGTTATCTGGCAATTTGTACAATGCATATCTCTATAGTCAATCAGGTATACGGAAACATCTCCCTTTTTAAGCTGCTCATAATTATCAAAATACAGCTCACACACCACTGCTTGGGCTGGATAGTCAACTTGGTCTGATGTCAGCTGTGCCCTAGGCTCATTCAACACAGATGGCATTGCACAGGAATGATGTTATGCACCAGAATGGAGGTACCTGTCAGAACCACTGCTTGAACAAACCAGCATGGCAAGTCCTGCCTGACCAACCTAATGGCCTTCTATGATGGGGTGATGGCATCAGTGGACAAGGGAAGGGCTACAGATGTCATTTATCTGGACCTCTATAAGGCCTTCAACACAGTCCCTCACAACATCCTTCTCTCTTAAACTGGAGAGAATTTGTGATCATGTTACTCTCACTTACGTACTTAACATGCAGCTCAGGTCTCAGGAATACTCCCATGATCAAGTTTTTCCGAGGCCAAGGCTGAAGGCACAGTGTTCTTTTTGCCTTGACCTGGAGCATCAGTTTGAATGTCCATCTTGTTAAGAACAAAATCTTAATTAAAATGAGAAACCTGAGGGCTGGGGTGGTGTTACAAAGCTGTATTTTGCACACAGATGAGTAATAAGACTGCAGTGAGTATGGTGGTCCTCCTTTAGCACTGCAAGGTGACTCCCTTTCATCAGGTAAGTTTGCAAACGGAGCACAGCAGAGCTTTAACATTAAATTCGTCACTAGGAGTTCAAGATGTTTTGAGTTACATCAAAGGAAATAGCTCCCACAGTGAGATCACAACTTGCACAGTCCAAAACAGTCTTTGCTATTGCATGGCTGGGGAGAGATCATTGAAGTTACATTACAAGAAAGTAACAATGCAAAATTTAATTATTTATCTTCTGGCAGTCCTCTGTAGGTATGCTTTAGACAGTAAAGATGGATACAGATCTGGTCTTCTGCAGGGAACAGAAACACTGACCAATGGCAGAATTGAAACTGTGTATGGACTGAAACATTATTAAAAGTCCTTCCCTTTCCACCTGTCTAGGATCTATATGGAAGTCTTCTAGTTTATGTGCAGACATTCTGAAAGTATGAAGAAATTTCTGAAGAAATTTCGAAGAGCTCTCTTTTCCCCTTAAAAACCACTGATGTTTGTTGACATTTGCTGAGCATCATGAGTCTGAAAAATAACAGCAGAGTTAAAATGCTGCTTATCAGAATTCTACACAAAACTCAGGTGTTTTGTACCTGTGAATTTAAAGAAAAGAGGGAAATTTCCAATAGCGAAACCCCATAAAGTTCACAGATGTATCTTCTTGTGAGAGCTTGTTCTCTGTCATGCTTCATGTAGATTGTCTTTGCTGGCCTCAGGATTTCCAGTGGAAACGATCCAGGAGTAAATCAGATATTGAGATTAAATGAAGCTGAAAGCAAAGCAAATTACAAATGAACAAGGTACTGAAGGGTAAGGAGAGACTTCATCAGCTTTGGTAGTTACATAGTCAAGGGTTAGGGATAAAGGGAAAAAGTATTCCCTTTTTCAGTAACCGTGAACAGGACCTGTAGAGTTCAGGAGAGTGGATTGCAAGCAAATAGGATGGAGTCAGTTAGAAAAATGGAAAACAGTGAAAAATGTTGAAACCCAACAAGTACTGAGTACTTTTTCTCTCTGAAATATATCTATTGCCATTAAGCAAATAGCACACTGTAAAGGAGGATTAGTTTGCAGTGTTTCCAAAGTGAGTTGTTTCATAATAAACTTGCTTTCTTTTCAGTAATCTTCCTCCAGGAGATGGAAGGCTGCTTTAGTTTCCCCACCTCCTCCCGCTCTCACTGGGCTGAACAGGAACTCTCTACCTAACCTTTTCTCATATTTCCTATGCTCCAGCTGCAACTATTTGAGTCATCCTTACCAAGACTCATTCAACTATATTGATACTTGGTTTATAATCAGGAGTTAAAGTTGAACTCTTATGTGCTGTTCAACTTGCAATGCTGCATGTTTTGAAGAAGCATGCAGTAGCTTTAAAGAAAGAAGTTGGCTTTGCAAAGAGGATTGGGTAAGAGGAAGAAAAAACTGGGAGAAAACGGTGAACAAAGAAGAGCAGGAAAAAAGAGAGGGAATGAGAAGGAGAGAGCAGAACTTCAGCCTGAGAAATAAAAACCCCTACTCAGAATATAGGTAGGAACTGTTCCTTCCCTGGGGATATAATCAACAAGTACACAGTTACTAAAAGGCAAAGTTGTGCCCTTTTTCCTGCCCCAGCTGCCCAGTTCTAGCTGCTCCTTCACTTTGGTGGAGGAGCTGAGCAGCTGCAAGTTGAAATGGATGAGTGAAAAAAAGGAAAAAAAAAAAGTTCTTTTCTCTGATTCAAACTGTGGCCATTTGCATGTAAGTGCTGGATCAAACTGGAAGGGAGGGGAAAAGGGGCTGGGAAGGACAAAAGGCAGTGACATAATTTCTCTCAAAGCTGGATCAAACTGGAAGGGAGGGGAAAAGGGGCTGGGAAGGACAAAAGGCAGTGACATAATTTCTCTCAAAGCTGGATCAAACTGGAAGGGAGGGGAAAAGGGGCTGGGAAGGACAAAAGGCAGTGACATAATTTCTCTCAAAGACTACACTATTGTTTTAATGAGAGTATGTTGTATGAGTTCACATAACAGTAACTGTGGTTCAGGTTAATCTGCTAAAATTAACTTCATAACCCTTACAGGGTCTATGTCTTCCTTTTATTGAAGTCTTTTTATGCAAGGTGTCTTGGGAATACAGGGCAGGGAAACTTGTCACTGTGGATATTCATTCACTGGTATTTAGTCCCTTTCTATTAAGTTAGTTTCATAGCTGCTGTTATATTTTTTCCATCTTTGTTTCTGAAACGGATCAGGAATTTCCCTCTTTTAAGTCTTCATTTTCAGGTTAAATTTCTTTCTGGCTATTTTGAATCCTTTTTTCTTATGCTTCCATAGTTAATAATTTTACTAGTTCTTTTCTTTCTGCCCTTGGTGTTCCCTTGTTGATGTGCTTGTGGACAATAACCATATTGCCTCTCAGCTTTCATTTTGCCCAGTACACCATGTCCAGCACCTTCAGTTTCTTGCTGTACAATGGGCTGCTGATTCACTCTTTACTCAGTAGCACTTCTGGGTGTCTGCTATAGGTTCAAAGGAACCTTGACCAGGATATCATAACATCGTTCCATATATACGGAATCAATGCCATTAAATATGAATATTAACACTTCTTCATCCCTGCAGAAGAGATCTTTCTTGAGGCCTCCTATGGTCATATCTGTCTCCATTACAGTTGTGCCACTGAGCCTTGATTGTCATCAGCAGTACTGCAGATTTCTTCCCTCCCCTCTTGTGAAGCCAGAAATGTTCTCTGTGAAATGTTATCTTTCTCTGTGTAGTCCTCTTTGTTCCAAGGAACTTGAGTCAGTCCAGTACGACCTACATTCCTGCTTCTTCTGCTCCTTACTAAGAATATATTTGATATTGCTTGGATTTACTCATCATTTCTTCTTAAGTCTTAAATTCAAGGCAGAGTTGCTGTCTCACTTATCCAGACAATGTTTTTCGTTGACCCATGATCCAAAGGACAAATTACTTTTTTTTCCAGTTTCCTGTTAACTTGCTGGGGTTTTTTTCCTGTGCCTTTCCTTCCTTGCGTTTTCAATCTCAGAATCATAAAAGCATTTGGGTTGGAAGGGACCTTCAAAGGTCATCCAGTCCAACCCCCCTGCAGAGAGCAGGGACATCTTCCACTAGATTGGGTTGTTCAGAGCCGCATCCTAACAGACCTTGAAAGTTTCCAGGGATGGAGCATCTACCACCTCTCTGGGAAACCTGTTTCAATGTTTCACCACCCTCACTGTAAAATACTTCTTTCTTATAACTAATCTACATTGACCCTCCTTTAGTTTAAAACCATTAACCCTTGTCCTATAATCAAATCGTCAATTAAAAGCAGTGACTGTCTTAGATTCTTTTTAAGTGTCATCATATGATCTACCAGGTCCATAATGATTTGCTGAAAACAAAAGTCTGTGTTACACCCCATGGTCTCCATAACATCGGTTCTGCCTCCAGCATCACCACCAGCTGTGGTTCTACTTGGTGTTCCTAGTACCAGTACCATCAGCCACACTTTAGACTATTGAGGTTTACTCGAGTACTGATTAACTCATTTGGTTCAAATCAGACATGAGTAGACCTCTGCACATAAAATTACATACCAAAACATGCACTGCTGTTACAGAAACAAATACAGATAACTGTAATTTCTAACACCAGATTCCCTCTGAAAATAATTCTGAAAAATACATTAAAATCTTACTACCTGGGACCATTTGTCAGCCTTGTAAGAAACTCTTGTCACAGGACATTCCTCTAACTTAGAGCAGGACTTTTGCATCTATCCCACTTAAAATTCTTAAAAGTTACACCTGTGACAATTACACTCTACTAGTGTACAATATTTGTACTTCAGCCAGACTCCTGAAATGACGTCAAATAAGAAGAGTTTCAGGAGGTTCAATCTAATTGTGTTACAATATTTAACTCTATTTGAAAGCCAGTAGGAATTCTTGTTTTAGTATTAAACCTTCCAGCACAGCTAAACAGCTAGCTCTAAGCTTTTTGTGCTTTGTTAGAACAAGAGCTACCAACAGTTCCTTCAAAGTTCACTTTTCATCTGCTTTTGACAAAACTGCTGAAGCCTTCAAGCCAAGACGGAATACCTGACTTTGCTCCTGCTGCCAATGGCAAATAGGCATCAGTGCCAACAGGACTGTGCTTCAATGCCTTCCACACCATAAAACTAAAGACAGATTTAAAAAGTGCTCAGGGCAGGCCTCACCTTTCCTAGAGGAAGACAGCACTATTCATATGGGCAGTATCTATGTTCTCATGCTTATCTGAGCCCTACTTGGATGTATCTATAGAGGCTGTATGTCTTGCTTTGAGCCCTCATACAAAGAGATATTTTACTCCTAAACCTCAATTTAAAAATCCTTAGGACAACCATCTTCTGGAGAAAAGAAGTATGAAGGAGGAGCGAAAGGTAAAAAGAAGAGTGACACTAAAAATTTAAGTGGAAAATAATTCTTGTTCACTTCCTCCCTAAGTAAATTTTTTCCCAAGACATTTTATACTGTAATTAAACAATATAATCACCTAATTACCTATGATAGCACTGCTATTTAACTGGTAATTTTTTACTCATTTATGATTGGAATTCTGCAAAAATCCTCACATGTGTAATGGTGGAATATGAATCTTTCTGTAAGATGAACATTTCAGCTGGCACATCATCTACACTACTGATGCATGAACAAAAGGGAACTTGTCTCATGTACAGAGGATCCTTATTCTTTGGGGTCAAAGTTATCCATATTTGCTAAGCAGTGCTATGAAATTGTTTCCTACTCAGAAGTTGTTCAGATACAACTGTGCTGGAGGCACCACGAACAGCTGGAACAGAGCCGACTGGAGATGATGGCCCTACGCACCCTCTAATCCATACTGCTCAGCCAGGCTGTCACTCTGTTTACCCACAGCTCTGATTCTTGTGCTTAGCTAAACAGACACCAAAGCCTTCTGTTTGGTGGGCTTGGTTTTTCTTGTTTGGTTAGGGGTTTTTTTCTGTTTAAAAGCTTTCTATTTCACTGCATACATGATAATTTTTAACTCTTAATTCCACAGAAGGAACCATAATGTCTGCTTCAATATATGTTCATATGCAGTTCATAGCTTTCCCAGGCTCCTGGATATCATGCAAGACGTGACATTTTTAAAGATGTGAACATGAGACAAATACAGCATGCCTGTGTTTTCATGGTAGAGCCTTCCTCTAAATCTTCTTGCTCAGAGAAAAAGAAGAGCAGTATCTACTGTATCTTCTTCTTTTTTTTTTTTTTGACACAGCTAGCATTCTGGTTTTGCCAGATATAAATTAAAAGGGAAGGCCTCAGATCTGCTGATAATCCATCATGTTCATTTCAAAGTTTTACAAAAATATACAAGTTCTGATAGACATATCAATAGCCTGACAGACCAAAGATAATTCCACGTTCATTAGGGAACTGTCCCATTTATGTGTAATTTTTTATTGCTAGCCAGTTCACATTGTTGCCTTTCCCTGAGCTTAGAATTAAAAGCCAAACACGGTTAGAGGGGGAAAAAGGGTTTTACCTCTGTATTTATTCAAGGATCCTTTGGTGCATCACATCCAGGCAGAAAGCACCCCCGAGTGCACANCTTGGCTTTAGGGAACTTTGGGTCTAAGCTGGTTATCAGACTTAGGGAATTATAAGCATGTGGGCTAAAAGCACTAAGGACACATGCAAAGCTGTATGAAAGGGCGTATGAAAAGGGTATATAAGAGGCGTATGAGAAAAAGAAAAAAATCATTATGGCATCATTTCCCCCCTTTTAGAGACTAACAAAACTCTACATTGTCTAGTCTCTACTCTACATTACGTTAACCGCAGAACCAGTTTACACAACCAGCTGTTCCTCAGGCTATTATAAAACTAATAACTACAATTACAGCTATTATAAATGCTTCTTTTATCCAGGCCCAGCTTGGTAANTATTATAAATGCTTCTTTTATCCAGGCCCAGCTTGGTAACCATGAGGTGAGGGTATCAAAAATGTGGTCAAATTTTAAGGTGTGATTTCTGGAAACTACTTTGAAATCCAATCAATGGCCACTGACCACTGGTCAGTGACCAGTGCTAACTGGGTACGGATCTAGCAATCATTCTTATTAAGAACTTTGGACACATTTTGGACTACAGTCCTGTGTAAATCATGGGCTGAACCCTGAACCATGCTTACCAGTTGGGCAAACAGCAAACATGTGAAAAAGAGTTTAAACTGCATCTTCCTGATTTGTGTCAGTCTCTGTTTTCTTGGTGGTTTCGGGAACAGAAGCTTTCTTCACTCTGGAGTAGTGGATCCACGGTCCCTTGCCAGCAACTTTGACCGCAGTAAGGGTGGAATGGTCCCTTCCACTTGGCTTGCAAGGGGTCACTGTCCCACCAGTTGATGCAGACCCAATCTCCAGGCTGGAAC
>VXAZ01006436.1:0-37710 GCA_013399875.1 Gymnorhina tibicen
GGGCATCTTTGTTTATTTTGAGTTTCCTCATTCACCACAAATTTCTCTGTGAGGTGAGAGGTCTCTCTGACTTAACAAGTCAGAGAGAGAGGACTCTCTCTCTCCCCAAAGACCCTCCTGTCTCCTTTACTCTTGCCAGCTCTAGTGACAGGCACGTTGATCTACAGATTTTAACAAGCCCACCACATCTAAATGAAAGAGGCTGCCAGGCATTAGGCAGAGAAAAAGGGGAATAAGGAAGCAGTGAAGTTCAGATGAAGATTAAGTGCTATCCAGCCTCTCCTAACATCCGCAGCCAAGCAATTCCTACCAGAGTGGGTTGAGCACAGCTTTGCAGGTCGGCCTGCTGCAAAGCACTGGTTCGTACTGCACAGGGGGCAGGTCCAGACGCTCCTTCAGCGGGGTCAGGAGACAGGCCAGGGGCACGACCATCCTTGTGGCCTCCAGCCTGCTGGAGGGCCACACGTTCCAGCTGAAGCGCACTCCGTCACGCTCCTCATTCTGCTGGATGAACTCCAGGTACGTCGCCATGGCCCTGCAAAGCTCTGGAAGGACAGAAGAAGGCACGTTCAGGCAGCAGCCGCTTGTGTGGACAACGGGCCTGCAAAGGAGATCAGCAGGTCAACTACAGGTGGGGGCACGAGACACCGCAGGACAAAGCCAATACAGTAGAACGAATTAATCCCATTATCAAATGAACCATGTGACTCCATTAATCTCTTCTGTCCAGTGCTCTCATCAACATTACAGCCAATTAAAACACCACCAAATCCAACAAAGAAACAAGGAAAGCTGACACTCAAAGTCAGAATGCAAGTGGTTTTTTTTCTAATGATTCACATTTAACATCTCAAAACCCAACCAGCCTCATGCCGGCCTCAAGGCAATCCTGCCTGACTAGGTCAGTAAAGGAAAACAGGGCAGATTTGCAACACATCCTGGAGCCTTCAGCTGAAACACTGCAAGGAGAAAACGAGGCCAAGTCTGAGACCAAAACAATCACAAATGTCACCAGGCTGCTAGCCTAACCTGCCTACAAAGGGAAAGGAGTACATGACAAAATGTCAAAAAACATCTTTTGGACACCCACTCTGCATGGCATCATTGTCCCACTGCCAGTAAGGAAGGAATTGAGAGTCTAGCAGACTTCAGAAAACATCAAGGAGGAATATCCCCAAAACAACAGATGAGTCATTATCTGTGTTGCCTTATGGAACTCTTCAAAATAAGACATAAACAAGAGCTTCTAGGCCATCACTACCTTTGATTTCTCTGAGAAAGGCAAGGATAAGCCTACCAAAAAACTCATTTGCTAAATCCAGACCACAAGCACCACACAGCACTAGCAGCAACTCACAGAGCCAAAAGCAGCAGCTCCACCTTGCCTTGTCTGCTTCAGACAGGGAAACTCAGAGGTTCAGCTACAGCAGATGCTCCACGATTACCTTACTCCTGGTCCTCACTGCAGGTGGGATATTCAGGAGAAATCAGAAGCATCACCTCCCCTCAGAGGCGGGGAAGTTTTGGTGTAACATTTTCCTAAAGAACTTCAAATTCACTGACACTTTCTTCTTCCTTGCTATTAAGGATGTAAATCAAGCTTAGGGAGAATTGCCCTATGTTTCCACCCCCCTCTCTGGATGGACAAACAGAAGGGTTCACAACACATCCCCACCACAAATAGGTCTGTCAGGATGAACGTCAGAGCTCAGTCTGCCTGTAAAAGATCCTGCACATCAGAACAGCAAGACAAACATTTGACATCTCAGGTATGCAGCACAGCCACAGGGCAGATTTATCCCACGTTCCTCCAACTGTAGCCCGGCACCACTTCCCTGCCCCTGGCAGATCCCCGACTGCCGTGCTGGGTTTGCCATGGGCTGTGGCCCTACTTTGGGGTCAGGACAGCAGGAGGAGAGGTGTAACCACCCAGCTGCGGCACTTGGCATGGCTATAGGGGACACCACAGATCCCTCGTGCAGCCATAGGCGCCACCTCCGCCCCCCAGACCACAGATCCCCAGCACGGTCACAGGGCAAAGCACTGACCCGCTGCACTGCCACAGGCGGCACTGCCGACCCTCCACAGCGGACACGACTGACCGCAGCCCTGCCCTGAGGGACACTGCCGATCCCCACCCCGGGCAAAGGGAACACCGCCGAGCCCCCGTGCTGCTCTGTGGGACACTGCTGACCCCCATGCAAGCGCCGCGGCAGGGGACACCACTGACCATGCTCGACACCCCTTCAGGGGACACCGCTGACCGCCCCCTCCAGACCTTCCTGTAGGGGACACCACTGACCCCCCAGCACCCCTCGCAGGGGACGCCCCCGACCCCTTCCCCCTCACAGGGGCCGTCACTGACCCGCCCCGCCGCCTCCCCTCAGGGGACAGAGACCTCCCCCATCCCCTCGGAGCCCCGCCGCTACCACCTGCCCGCGCCGCTCGCGCCGCTCCCTCCCGGCACGCCCCGCGCGCCCGGCAAGGCCACCTCAGCGGTACGGGCTGCCCGCAGCCAAGATGGCGGCGGCGGCACACCCGCCCCGCCCCCGCAGAGGCTCCGCCGCCATCTTGGCTAAGGGCGCCCTACACCGCCACTCGGAAGGAGGGGAGCGGCGTGCCCCTACCAAACATGGCGGGACGGCGGCGTCAGGGAGGCCATCTTGGCTACGGGCGGCAGGTTCCGCGTTGGAATGGCGACGGAGGGGGCGTCCCTGTGAAGTGTGGGGTGCGGTGCCGGGTTCCTGCTCTGGCCCGGCATGAGGGAAGCAGCTCTGCCCTCAGGGGGCTGGGCTGGGCTCGGCTGCTTAAGAGCGTGCTGTCGTGTTCAGCAGGGAGCACAGAACTTCCTGGGAAGAGGTTATCAGTAACACTCAACTAATAACCCAGAGACAGTTTTTAAAGAAATAAACTGCGAGCCCCACACAGTCTCACCTTTGTCTCAGTTCCCGGCTCCTCTCTCGGGCACGTTGGCTCAGCGACACACGCTGGGCAAAGTCATGAGGCCATCCAGCCCAGCAGCAAGGCAGGGACGCTCCACTGGATTTTCCTCCCACTCTGTTCCCTGAACCAGCTTTATCCCCTCGTCTGCTTGAGGGCACGGTGGTTCATCACTCTGCCAGGAAATCTGTACCCCAGCCTGCTGGGAAGACCCCTGCAGTGCCCAGATCCTCTGGAGAGGAGAGGAGAGGTCCGGGGTGGGACACAATTTTCAGGGAGCCTGTGGATATGAGGTAGAGGCTTGGCACACCTGACTTGCCCCAGGAACTTGTCTCTGCCTTGAAACTAAGCAAGTATGTTTCCTCTTTCATTGCTTCCATCTTTTGTTGCTTCCCAGAGTCTCTTCCAAAGCCAAGGAGGCAAAGCCTTTTCCTAGTGAGCCCAAGACAGGAATCCTCCCCTGCAGCTTTGTGTGAAGCCACGCAAGTGAGATTTGTCCTATCTGAATGCACAGACCTGAATCCATTTCAGACTGCCACACGTATTCGAGGGGCAAAGGCATTGCAGTGAAATACCTCAGTCTGCTTCTAACAGTTTGGGTGTTTGCCTTAAGTTCACACAGTGGTCAGCTTATAAATATTCCCCCAGCTTCCGTGTGGGCACCGCTCCACCTTTGCTTAAAGGAAATAAATGCCCTGTGATCAAGTTCACTCACCCATGCACTGTCAAGCTTTGGGGTTTTTTTTCCCCTTGTTTTCTTTATTTTAAATGCAATAGAAATCTGTGTTTGGAATGTGCAGAGTACTGTTCTGTAAAACAAAGCAAAATGAAAAACAAAGCAAAATGAAATGCTGTGCGAGGTGAACGTTAGTTTTGCCTTCCCAGCTTCCTGACACCCCAAATACAGCGGGAATAAAAAAGTAGAAGCATACTACTGATGTGTGTATGCTAAAGTGCATAGAATTCAAATTACTACTCCTGCTAGCATTCTAAGACCCAGTACTGGCTTTCCAAGTAGGAGGCAAAGCAAATCTGCTTTTCTGAAGTTGCCTGTTTGTCCTTCAATTTACATCTTCCTCCCATCACCACATCTCACCAGCAAAGAGCCTTACCAGGACCCAGGGCTCCAAGGCCACAGTGCATTAGATTAACTAAAATACTGAGTAACTACTGTGAATTTGTGTCCTGCTTTCAACTTTCAGAGTTAATTTTCTTCCCTCAGAGCTGGTTTAGTGCTGCATTTTTGATTTAGGATTAGGAAGATGTTGGTAACACCCTCATGTTTTAGTTCTTGCTGGGCAGTTCTTATGCTAAGTCAAGGACTTTTCAGGTTCTCATGCTGCCCTGCCAGCCAGGAGGCTGGGGGTGCCTAGGAATTTGGAAGGGGACACAGACAGGACAACTGACCCCAAGTGGCTCAAGGGATATTCCTTATTCCTGACCATACAGTGTCATGCTGAACAATAAAACTGGGGAGAGTTGGCTGCTGGTTTCCAGCCCACTACTTGGGCACTCCTTGGGCAATGGTCAGCAGAGGAGGAGCAACTGCATTGTTCATCACTTGTTTTATGTAATCTTTTACCATTATTTTCCCTTCCTTTTCTGCCCTGTTAAACTGTGTATCCAAATCTATAAGCTTTACCATTTATTCCAATTCTCTCCCCCATTCCACTGGGGGGGAAGTAAGGGAACACCTGTGTGGTGTTTACCTGTCTGCTGGGTTAAACCAAAGCAGTTTGGAAGAGGAGCATCATCTTAAAGCCCTGTGTTTGTGGGCCAAATAACCCAAGTAGAAGCTTTCCCAAAAGCATTTCCTGGAAGAATCACAAGCTTGCTCAAAAAGTGGGAGAAAGGAAAACACCACAGGCTGCCTACACAAGCCCCAACTTGGTTTGTATTTAACAGCTGAAAGAGAAGAGAGCTTTGAGCTTCCCTGTCCTCCCCACTCCCCAGAAGATCGCCTGAAGAATAAGCAAAGTGCAACGACCAACTTTCTCCTGTTGGAAGTGAACATTTTCAACAACTTGGACACCATCCACAGAGCTTGTCACAATACCTTTTAGTCTCCTCCAGACTGCAAGCTAAGCTGGGCTTAGCGTGGCTGAGGAGGGCCCGGCCATGCATTTCTCACAGGTGAAGTGACAGAAAGTCCCAGCCAAGTGGAGCAAGAGGAGGGAAAGGTGGTCTGTGTGTGGCAGAGGACAGCTCTGTTTGAGGTGTCTGTAGCCTGTTTCAAAGCATCAAGTGTTTAGCAGCAATAGGAGACCCAGCTGTCTCCACTCACTACCGTTTCTTCCCAAAATCTGCTCTGCACGTGGAGGCAAAAAAGAAACCAATGTGGCTTAAGACCGAGCTTTTTCGCTGTTGGAGCCCTGGGGGGAGCCATCCCGGGAAGAGACAGGAGATGGTGCTCTAACAGCACCAGAGGAACAACAATTACCCGTCACACCTCCAACGGGTCAGTTACCATCGAAGTAAAAATAAAATAACCCCAACCAACCAACCAAATCGAGGAAAAAACTAACAGCCACTCAGCCACGGGGTAAATGTTTTCAATACCAAAGCTTCAAGTTTGCCATTCATCCTAATGTTTTAAACTTTGGAGTGTAAAGGCTACACATGCCAGGCAATATCTGCCAGCTGTACACTGTCAGTTCACAATGCAGCCTGCTACCATAGTCAATGTTTCTCTTGGAATTAAAAAGCAATTTTGCACTTGATTCCGTGTCAAAATGGCATCTGGGTGTGCCCACCCTCCAACTTGCCTGTGGACAGTTGGCTACTACTAGTGAGGGAACCACTCAGAAGGGGCTCATGGGTTGACAGTAGGATTAGGGCTCATGAAAGCAGGGATGAGCTCTCTCCAGCTCAGGAGGGATCTCATGGTCCTGCAACAGCTGAACTTTGACCTCTTGTATGAGGCCTGCATAAATAAATAAGCAGATCATGCTTCCAATTTTTCATCCATGTTTTAAGGGATAACTCAGCTTTCTATGCATAAGTGTTTTCATATTGAGTACTGGAGCCACTATTTTACCTTCCTCAAAGCATTTCATACCAGTTTGGAATAGGGACAGCTTCACCAGGGAGAATATTGACAAAACCAAGGAGAGTATAAATGCTACCTTTTAGCATTTATTCCCTTTTCAGATAAGAATTTCAGGCTGATAGATCAGCCACGTTCCTGAAGAACCAGAGCGACAGAAAGATAATTTCTCTGATTCATACAGAACTAGACCAGACAGACTCCTATCTTACAGCTAGGAAATTGAAATTACTTTTCTCCTATAGGCCCTTCTTTCCAAATCTGACAAGTCTTGTTACAACCCTAAGAAGTTTCAGATACCACAAAGGTCATCGAAGCCAGTATAAACCCAATGCCAAAATTTAAAGAGCTTAATAAACCATCTCTCTACTTCGTAAAGCTCTTCACCGAGGTGAAGCTTCCTCTCCTTTTTGTTATTGCCAGTGAATGTGGTTATAGAGCATAAAGTGACATACCTGCACGATAAAGTCGTGTTGTTTCCCTGGAAGTTATCTTCTAGCTGCAGTGGAGCACAAACACTGTGTTATCTCTGCAGCAGCAGGACTCAGGACCCCTTTGTGTCAGGTCCCCTTTGAAGACAGGAAGACAAAGGCAACCCCAGCCCCACATCTCACTGAAATTACCTTTGGTCAAATAACGGATGTCTGATCCAAGGCTCCCTCCAGGGAAGAGGGCAGCATTTTCCCTTGGCTTCACTGTGCTGAGTGGTTAAAGGAGGCAGAGGAAGAACAAAGCTCCAATCATTTCACCCCCACATCTCTTTGGTAAGAGCTCTTCTGCCTCTGTAGAGATATGCGCCCCTTTCACCTGGAGACAACGCTGCAGCAAAAGGAGAGCCTGCCGGGGCTGCTCACCTCGCTGAGACAATCAAAGTCCTTCTATGGACTTGCCAGCTTATCAGTACTCATTGTTTGCTCCAGTACACACCTAACTGCTCCCACACAAGGAGCCTTTCCCTCTGCATCCATACCCTCCCTACAGGGGACAGGAACCATGGGGGCTTTTTATTCTTTGTACAGCACTTACCCCCATTAGCCTCTGTCCTCCATCCATGCTCTAAGAGGGGAAATGGAAATCAAGCAAGATTTGAACACTTTTATATGTGATCCAGACTGCTTTTACAAAGTGCAAACTCCTGGACGGCATTGAAAATGCTGATGTAAAGTCTCTTACCCTTATGAGGTGCCTTCTCATCACCCTCCCAACAGTGTCCAGAAGGGCTTATTTTCAGCCAGGCACATTTGAAAATAGCCAGATGCAACAGGCCCAGTATTGTGCTTGACTCCCTGATTGTTCCCCCTGTGCTGGGAGACTGTTATGAAGATACTGAGTAATTGTGGAGAGATCCAGGCTGGACAGAGCCAGCTGAAGCCACAGGCAGCAAGTGGTACAGGGACCAGACTGTCTGGTCTAGCCCTGCCTGCTAGTGTGTCATTCCAGCCCTCTGCTACTCTGGCTGCTGGAAGAGCTGGCTGAACCACATATGCACAGTATTCATATTTATGAAAAAGAAGTCACACTCAAGAGAAACAAGTTTGCTGGTATTCAGATAACCTATAAAATCTATAAAAAACTTCTCTGTATCATCAGGCCATAGGAAGCCTTTCTCTTGTGGAAAAGCCCCAGATTTTCCCAGAATACATCTACTCAAAATTTCAGAGGAGATATACATGTATGTGATGTAGTTACAGAACACACCACTAGAAATTTGATGATGAAGGAATACACACAACAGATGCATCACCACACAGCAACACAGGAAACTAAGCACAGACGTACGTAAGAAAAATCAGGGGTTTAATGATAAATTAGCAGGTAAGAAAGATAATAAAGAATCAGTGAATTCTGTTTGACATATTCAGAATCTTTCCCACATCAGATTCTTAGTCCTCAATTAGATGGAAGCTATCATGGGAGAATAATGTCAGCTTTAGAACTTAAGCATCCATCAGCAGCATTACTCTGAAAGCAAAGTTTGGGATCTCATTCTTGGTACCATTTGTTAGCAAGTTTTTCTGATCAGCTGTGAGGGACTGATAAATGTTAAGACAAAAATGTCTCAACGTTGTTTGAACTTTATTTTGAACTGTTGCTTAGAAATCTGTTTTAACATTAACCACCTTAGCTGCCACCTCCAATTTTGGTTCAAGAATGGATCTACATTTTCACTTCAGCCTTTATCTTCAGCTCTAACTCAATTTCCAGTCCACTTCCAGGATAGTTCACACAACTGATACATTGCTGTTTTGTCACTCCATGTCCTGAAGTTGCTTACAAATTTACAAGTCCGCTTTTAAAAAAAGCAAGCTGTTTGTCACCTTGGCTGTGAAGTAAGAATCCAGTTTAGAGTTTTCTTTCACTCTAAAACTCCAACCATTCTGTCATATAAATACAGTTTGATGGAGAAATCTCACCACCTTCGTGACAATCATCAAAAACCTGCAGAAAAGAAAGCCATGTGTCAGCAGAGTAATTACTTCCAGCTGGATCATGCTTGCTGTGTGCTCCATGTTTTCTGCTCCTTCCCCAGTAGATCAGCATTAGTCTAACAGAGGCTAAAATCTAGGAAGCCTTGCAGCAGCTCTGAGGGAGAAGAGCAAAACAGATCCCACCACAAAGGGACATGCTGGCAAGTTTTACCTACAAACCAGTTCACAGGAGGAGAGACCAAAAGCTAGACAGAAATAAGGTAGCTTGTTAAAAACACAAGCAAACCTGGGATCAGAAATATAACACAATTTGGAAAAGGCTACACTTGACAGCATCCTTTCACATGCAGTCCAGTAAAGAGACAGGCTGGAAGCGGGAATCACCTGGCAGAGCAGGTTTTTAGACTGACTACAGAAGCTGCCTGTTACACCACAGCTAAGCCATCACGGGCAGCTTTAAGCACAGCTGGCTTAGAAAGCCACAAGGCTGACTCGTGGGCAGAACCTGCAGTGTGCCATCTGGCCATTGCAGGGCTGTGTTCAGGAGCTGCACGCACCCACTAATGATACACAGAATTAGTTACTCACAGGGCAGAGTCCACAGGGCGTCCTGACTAATCCAGTGGGCTGGATGAGAGGACTAACAGCTCTGTACAGCTTCATCTGCCCATCCACACTGCCCACTGTCCCCTCCTTGGCAGCAATAATGGTCATCTCCACTTTGCCATCATAGATCAGCGTATTCAAAATGGTCTCAATGTCTTCCATTGACAACTCTACCTACGAAACAATTTGTGAAATAGATGTTAGGGAAGATGCACGCCAGTGAGTCCTGCATGGAGGAAATGAGCAAACACCATGAGTAACAAATCCTTACAGTTCTAAGTTCTAGTCCAGAAAAGGACACCAGTCTCACTGGGAACTTTATGGAGTTGTGCAGATGCAAAAAGAAAAGCAAATACTAATACCTCCTATCTCCTGAGCACTTTTGATTTGCACTAGCCTTGGCTTACCAAAAAAAAAAAGAACTTCCCTATGCACCTGAGGTCTCCCCATCATCCTAGCATGATACAGTTCCAGTTTTGCAGGAAAATGATTGTAAAAGAAGAAAAAGACAAGACTGCTAAAGATATACGTGTTGATGGTGACCAGGAATTGCAGGGTATTTTTCCTCTTCTATTTTTTTCCCTTCCCTAAAAGTCTATGAAGTACATATGTAAACTTAAAGAGAAATTATGAAATATAAACCAGCTGAGACTGTTAACAAAGATGTGAATGCTAATTCTTTTATACATCTTTGAAAACCCACATGCACAAGCTATCCTGGAATCCGAGGCAGTATCAATGACCCTTCCCAAAAAGCAATGAAGCCACAAAGCTCATTGTGGCTACACTACACAAGTTGTAGGGTACTAAGACACTTATGAGCCCTTCAGCAAGTTTGCAGTACTCAGCTCCTACAGCTAATCAGGCACTGACAATTTGAACAGCAGTGAGATGAATCTGTTCTGACCTTACTGATGCCCAGTTCACAGATGTACTTCCACACCTCGTGGGATGAGGCAAACGAGCTGTTCCTCTGTATCATGGGGTTCTGTTTGCTGTCTCGAGCTGCCTCTGCCTGAGAAAAAGCAAAGGTTAGTTACAGTCAGCACTCACTGCCAAGAGCCTCCTTCATGGTTCAGTTTCAGGCAGACTCAAAACCAAAACTTGTTTTCCATTTCTGGGACACGTTTAGCATTTAAAGCCACGTCCTTAAGACTGGTGTCTGTGAGACAATGCAGTGCACAATCAAATATAATTTTATGATAAATGACATAAAATTTACACTGTAATTCAGATTAATATGAAGGAATACCAGCATCTGGCATTTTGTTGACAAAAAAAAAAGTTTCTGCTGTACCTAGAGCCAATTAAAACATATTGTAATGGAAAAGACAAATGCTACAATCTGCAGACCTATTTATTGGGACATTTTAGACTAGGGGCAACTGTCTTCTAGGCAGAACTAACTGACTGACTGCTGCCTCATCCCCTCAGAAATGAGGAGCTCTGCAGAAACCATAGTGACTTCCTAGATTTCTTGGTCCTGTGCTCTTGGCTGCCTGGTTTGTGTCTTAGTTTAAGACAATTATACAGGGCGGAGACTCCAAAATGAGTTACCTCCCCTTTAGTTTTAACCAATCTCCTTTCACCACTAGAGACAAAATGGGAGAAGATATCAGTGAAAAAATATCAGATAAAAGATAACAGATAAAAGGTAACAGCCTCCACGGTTCCAGAACTTCCTCCTCCCACAAACAACAATCAGCGCGGGACAGGGACAAAACAAAACTTGGACAAACTATTTTTGGCCAAAAGGCTCAAATGCTGCTGAAAACGCTGGAAAAAACTTCCCGGCAAGTTGCAGGTCCGCCCCTCCTCGGCAAACGGCAGGAGAATTCATGGAGAGATGGTCTGACTCCTCCTCGGCTGTCCCGAGCAGCAGCGGGAAAAGATATTGCGAAATTCCTCTGGAGCAGGTTTGGATTGCAAAATGCAGCTTCTCGGGTTTCGACTTGGAGACCTGCCCCCGGCAACCCCCTCAGGAGCCCAAGGGAGAACAAAAGCGCTCCACTCATGTCAGTTTCCCCTTGTCAAAGGGACCCTGCACCCCCGCTTCCAGGATAAAACACAGAAGTTCCTCGTTCTCAGGTTGCTGGGTCTTAGGGAGGGTAATAATCTTGGGCAGGCTGGCATACAGAAGATAAGGAATACACAATTCTGGGTCACCTAGGACAGTCTCTTACTGTACCTTGCAGATGAAAGGCTTCCCTCCTTGTCGAGGGAGTAAAAATATCCATCATTAAAATACAACACCATCACACTTGCTGTGACAAAAATAATAGTCCAGTACAGATTTGCCAATCCAGCTGCAATAATGGCCAACATCGACGGACAACTTAAGCCTTGCCTGGCACCTGTTTTATAAAGAAAACCATTACCTGCACGAAAGAAATGGCAGTCGACTTTGGCACTCACCTTACTCTGCAGAAACTTAAAACACTGTTGATTTAACACCTCCACAAATTCAGATTCAAAGTCCTGGTCGCTGTACCAGGCCCCACCAGTGACTGAGCGGTCAGGCTGCAGGTTGTACAGCATATAGACCTTCTTCTTGGATGCCTGTTGGAGGAAAACGTGCAGCTCTCAACAGCTGAAAGCCTTCATAAGAAAGGAACATTTAAGCAGATAATCTGCAAAAGAGGTGGTTTCTTACTCCTATACCTGGGGCACAGCAATCCACCTGACTCAAGCTATCCTCAACTTGTTTGACGACCTCAGGTAACACAGAGATAAAGAGAAGATCAACACATTTCAATTCCTAATCATTTTATAACACAGTGTTGGAAGACTAGATGAAGTCAGCATCTCTCACAAGAACATGAAAAAGTTTCTGCTTTTCTATGTCCAACTTCTCTACCTCCATCCGGTTTACCAGACCCAGTGTGAACCAGGTAACTGAAGGGAGTTTCTGGAGATCCAGGGGAGAGGACCCTTGCAGAGCCACTTGCAGCTAGGTAACTATAGTGTCACATAAAAGGACAAGATTGCTTCAGTGTCAGAAATATCAAATTGTGGCAGCAACACTGGGACCAACTGAGAAAAAGTAATTATGGGCAGGTTGCTCATTTGGGTGGAGACTTGAGAGGAGAAAGGAGAAAAAGAGAGTTAACAAATGAAAGAGAAGTCTTTTGTGTAAAAGGCAGAACAAGAGAGGGCAGGATCTGCAGACAGTAGGTGTGTGGATGTGTACAAACAGCAGAGAAGCTGGTCTGTGGACCCAGGATCTGCTGCACCTCAAACCTGCACACTAAAGGCAGAGAGTGAAACACTGGTGCAGTCGAAGAGAAAGCTGGAGGCAAAATGAGGTTTCTCTGCTCCCAGTCTCCTGTTAAAAGCATACAAAGCATGCACCAGATGTTTGAAATTGTTAAAAAAAAGTCACTAAATACTCACTGCCACAGATTTAACTGCTTTAATTAGTTTCTTGCTTTCCAAGTTTTTCAGTATCTTGTTGATCTCTGTTAAAGGCAGATTACTTTTGTATCTAATGTCTCTGCTCCAAATACCTGTTAAAAAACAGAGCAGTGAACAGAAATAAATAGAAGAAACCATTTGTTTCTATACATACTCACCAACCAAAAGTCACATCACAGCACTGCTTGAGTCACTTGCCTACCACAGGAGGGATCCTGCCATTCCCATCAAAAGGGAAGGAATGGACAGAACGGATTGGGGCAAAACGAACAGGTATGTGGACTCTTAGATTTTATATTTGTATTGTCTGGGCAAGCATTTATGACTTTAGACAGGAATGGTCCCATAAGTAAACAGAGTTAGTACCATTCACAATCATGATTTAAAGTACCTTTGTTGCCTGCATCCTCTATGATTTGGTAAACCAGCTTCTCTTGATTGTCAGAGCCTTTCATTTTACTGTGAAACAAGACAGACATCAGGATTTTTGAAAGGTCCAAAATTTAAAGGAAGTTGGATTTATTTTAAACTACAAACAAGAATTGTGTTCTGAATATATTTCCCAGCAAACACAGGCTTACCTCGCATTTTGGGAATCTTTGATTCTGTACAGGAGACCTGCACTGCTCCTCAGAAGATCCAGTTGCCCCTAGGAGAGATGGGCACAATGCACTTACTTTCCTTCAAACAGCTTGTTTCAGAAGGAGTTTTAGAAGAATATTCTAAAATTCTAAAATAAAAACCTTATTTAATGTCAACTAAATAAAGAAAACTGAAAACTAACATTTCTAGCCACTGAAAACAATAACAGCCTTGAGGATATTTTTTCCCCTGCAAACTATCCACTTTTCATCAGCTATCTGCTGCTCGGTGGTGCCCCTGACCCTTCCCACAACATATACATAATTCCTATTATTTCCCCTGACTTTCACATGGTACAAGGGACATCAAGTTCTTGTATACTTTGCTCTCAGTTTCCACCAAAGCACTCATTTGCATGGAAACCCAGAAATCACAGTGGAGCTCTGGAACAATTCCAAATTCCAGTAGCAAAGTTCTACTTTTTACGAAGTGGCCATCACTGGAAAGCTGCCAACTGTGATGGGCAGTGACTCTCAGAAGCAAATTACTGGCATCTCTCACACACACAAAAAGATTGTTCTGCTCTGCATGCTTGTGCCAGGCAAAGTCCTTATTTGCTATTTTGAAGAGGCAAGCAATTACACAAGCCTAGGAGCGCTAAGTGGGTATAACAGCATTAATTAACATTCACTCTTTCACTGCCAGCTGATCCTTTCCTACAGTTACAGCCTTGGTCCTTACAGATTTGGCACATTTCACCTGTGTGCCATCAGAGCAATCCACAAACTTGGGATTCTGTGAGGGGCTCAGAGAAGCCCTTCACACACGAGAGCATGGGCTAACATCCATCCTTTTCTCTACAGCTAATTAATTCCCCATCACTAACGGGCCTTGTGGTTATGTATGCGCTGAGGAAGACGAGGAAGGTGGGATGTCCCTACCATGGACAACAGCCTGTTGATGGCCACAGCTCTCTGCTGGGCTTCCATGTGAGGCATGTCATTCTGGATCACCTGGTCTGTGATGCCATGGGGGAACTGGTGGCACAGCTCAATGATCCTGGAGGAGGAGAGAAGCAGCTTTAAAGTCACGTTCTGTTACATCCAAAACCAAATACAAACAGTACCGGAGTCAGGATGGAAAAGAGTGAAAAGAGCAACTCAGGGGAAAAGCATCCATCAATTGCTTCTTGACGAACTCGGCACCTACTCCCTGTGCACCATTTCCCTCTCCAAGACCAGAAAAACACCCAATCCCCACTGCCCGGTAAGCACCTCCCAGCACGAAACTCTCAGTGCCCCCAACAACACTCTCCGTCAGCACCTACTTCCTGACCAACACTGGGGCGTCGAGCCACCCCTCTCAGGCCTTAGACGACAAGGCCCCACCACGCCCCACACCTGCTCCCCCCGCCCCAAAACACGTCCCTGGCCTTCCTGCCGGCCTCCACACGCCCACCCCGCCGCCCGGCAGCCTCCATGCCTGCCTCCGGGCGCCCCCAGCACCTGCTCTCGATGTCCATGGGGTCGGGCACTTCGGGCTTCACCTTTACCTCCGCCATAGCACGGCGGGCTCCGGCGCGGTGAGATGACGTCAGAGACGCGCGACGGCAGGGCGGGCGGGGCCGGTTGCTACGCAACGGCCAATGGGCGCCGGGAGCGGCGGGCGGGCGGCGTCCCTGGAAACGGGAGCGAGAGGGGCGGGATCCAGCGGGATCCAGCGCGGTGAGCAGGGGCTGGGCAGCAGGGATGGAGCGGGGCGAGCAGGGGCTGGGCAGCACGGATGGAGCGGGGCGAGCTGCGGGCGCTGCGCCGTAAAGGGACGGGCAGCGGGGCCTGGCCGCGCTGGAGGTGCCGGTGGGGCCGCGTGCGTCCCGCCAGGGATGCGATCCCAAGAGGCTGGAGCGGAGCCCCGTGTACCTTAGGTCCACGTGTGCCGAAGGCAGGTGGGAGCGTGAGGGAAAAGCTGTCAGCCCCCTCAGATCAGGTAAAGATCTGATCCGCCCGTGGTTGGTGGGTGTGTGTCAGAGGATGGACCAGGCTCTGCTCGGTGGTGCCCAAAAATGGGAAAAGAGGCAACAGAGAGAAACTGGGGCACAGGAAGTTCCACCTGCACATGAGGAAGAACTTCTTTACTGTGAGGGTGACTGAGCAGTGGGACAGATCGCCCAGAGAGGGTGAGGAGTGACCCTCACTGCCTGCACTGATGAGCAGCATAAGAGTTGTCTCCGGAGCACTGGAGTGTTGATTACAAAACCAAACCCTTGTAGCATAGACCTGTTTTCTGTCCCTGAGCATCAGCTCCCAAGATCTGGAGTACATCACTTGGTTTTGTAAAATGTCATCATATCCAAATGCAATTTTTCATTCTTGAATTACATGACGTGATAATGACTATGTACATTAGCATGAATTGGGTTTGGCACCTGTTTTATGGATATATTCTTGATTCACATGATAACTGGCATAAGCTTAAGCAATAGTTGTTTTTCTTTAGTCCTTTTCAGGACATCCTGCATTTATTTAGGGGGCCATAATGAAATGAGGCTGGTTTCACATCTGACATGATTAGGGTGGAGATTCCTGTTCCTTACTCCTACCATGTATCACTGATACATGGTGCTAAAGCTGTTCTAGCTCAAACACATGGAATCACAGGATGGTTTCAAGAATCCAGTGTTCTCTCTTTTAAGAGAAACAAATAAAGGAGTTGTGCTAAGAGGCCGTATTTCTCAGTGCATTCTTCTGTTAAGAAGAATTATTGTCTGCCTTTTTATTTTTCTGTTTTAAAGATCACTGCTGAGAAAAATGACAGCTGGCTCTGTCTCAGTTCCTCAGATCATCCCACTTCGAATCCCGCCTCCAGGGAAAGCTCAACGGGAAATAGACACAAATACTCTCATAGAAATAAAATCGGGTATGAACAAGAGCTTTGACTCCATGTCAAACCTTTACTTATGTGTCCATTCGAAATGCTTGGCCTCTATGCTTTCTTTGTATTTTAATTATGATTTTTGGAGTGTGCATTTCATTAAGGAACTTACAAAATTAACCAACAGGTTTGATGCACCAAATGTACTTGCATGTAATTTTATGCATTCAAACAATATTACTGACATAAAAGTTATATGTGTTAGCAGTCTTACTTGCTTCCAAGGCCAAACTTTTAAGCTGTTTCATTTTGCTTTGACTGCAAAAACAGCTCTTTAAAGAATCCTGTGCCAGGCTTACTCCCAACACTGTCATTACAATTTTTGAATTGTCACCTTTTACTATGGCAGAAAATATCCTTTCTGTCATTGGAATGGACAAGCTGCTGCAATGTTTTCATACAAAACCATTGCACAGCTACTTTGCTGTCAGAAATATTGCTTACAGTGAAATTGCTTTTGTTGAGTAACTGATATTTCATGGGAGAAACAGTTTTGGTCCCAAACATTCAGTCACTTATGAAACTGCTTTATTTTCTTTATGTGAGAAAAATCAAGCACGGTAGTGAGTGCTCTGTTTTTCCAAGGTTGCCTACAGCCTGAGGAATTACTTTCTCTGTTTCTTTCAGATACACCTGGGGCCTCTATTTATTACACTTTAGATGGAAGTAAACCAGAACTCATTAGGAAGCCTGGCCATGGGGCGTGTAACACTTTGGAGTATAAGGGTCCTATCTTATTACCAGTGGGGAAAATAATGGTCAAGGCCCTGGCAGTTACGAAGTGAGTATCCTGCTTTATTTTAGGCCTGGTTTTGGAAGGGACAGGTATCCCTGTCATAGCTTGTAGCCATGTTGTTTAAAGCATTCCATACCTTGCAAGTGAGACATGAGCCTTTCCCCAGGCAATTTGCAATCTAAATGATCCTCATGAATTGCACTGACATGGCTTTCTCAGGATACTTTCTGTCCATCAAGTGTTTGAGTGGTTGGATTACCTCTTGGATGTTATCTCCTGGACTGTGGGTGTCCAGTGATCCTGCAGGCTGTGGGTGAGAAGCTGATGTACTGCACTGAGAGCTCATCCTTTGGAGTGTGATCATCAGAAACACCAGAGGAACCACAGTGGTGTTTTCTGGGGTCATCCAGTGGTTCAGTGGATTTATAGAAGTTGGTCTTCCCAGGAATTTGCTTAGTTCCTCCCAAAGAATCACAGAATGCTGAACCTCACAGCTTAAGTACAATGTTGGGTGAAGCAAAAGTACAATACATAGAAAGAAAACTGGATTTTGCTGCACAGCCACTGATTTTGTCCAAACTAACTTCATGCTTGGAGACAGAGAGAACACATAAATTTTCTGTCTGTACTGTGTTGCATTATCTTTTATTTCCAAGGGAGCAGAAACTTGCACTCACTTGGAGATTTGTGCTTGCTGTTCCCTGTTAGCTGTACCTGCAGCCAGAGTGTGCTTGTGTCTGCACTGGAATATAAAAACATTATATAACACACAAAACCTAGGCCTATGCTGATTTTCTTGCTATCAGTACCCAGATTAACACTTGTTTTTTAGGCTGTTTTTATTAAGACATTTTCAGAGACTCTCTAGAATGAAAATAAATCATGACAGAGTGGTTTGGACATTTACAGCAATTTCAGTGTTACTGTTGTAATTTAATAGGTATTAAAGAATGACAGTTGATTTATCAAATGAATATTGCTCAAGATTCTACTGAAATAATAACTGGCAAGCTTGGAAGGGATGTTCCACCTAAAGAGCCACATCCATCAGTGATTTACTTGTTGCAGCACACAGGTCTGTGGCAGGTTCATAGCTTTGTGAACATTGATTTTCAGGGACTACAGGGAGAGTTCAGTTGTGACAAAGGTGTTTGTGGTAGAGTACCAGCAACCAAACATCCTTTTCCCTGTTGAAGATGATGACAAGAATTTCCTAAAAGATATGGCCACACAGGTAAGTTTTAGCAGTTGTAACCCCTTGTGTGAATATAAAATGTTGTATATATGATATTATTTAGAGATTAAGCTTTGATTGCCAGTTTTATTCACATACTTTATTTTCTCTGTTTGCCCATCTTTGCTGCTTTGGTCCTTTTTGTAATATTAACATTTCAAGGGGACAGGTTTTTTTCCCCCCAGTGGTATTTTATGACTGAGGTCAAATATTTTAAAAATATATTTATAATTTAAGCTTTTCAAATACTTGCATTGAAAATAAATATCTTGAGCATGTACTTCTAAAATTTTAACAAATAACTACAGCGAGAGATGATTAGAGCAAAAGCAAAAATTTTATTTGGAATTAAAATGGAATTACTTTTTAGAATAAGGAAGGTGGAATGTTTACTACAAAACCTAGGAAGAATAGACTGAATGTGGAAATCAAGCCTGCCTGGGATCAAACACCCCAAGAACTTCAAGGTACAGTATTACTTCATAAAATTGAGATAGTCTTCTGTTCTAACAGAAAATAGTGTAGAGTTTTCCTCTTGTATCACTTGTAAAATGTGGGTAATTTTAAAACCATCTCAGAAGACAGAACATCCTCTGGAAATTCCAGTTTTGATTGCTCACCACTGCAAATAGAAAACAAAACTTACCCTCCATACATTTCACATTACTTCTTAAAAACATATTAAAATGTCATTCATTTCTCAGCAACACAACAAGGCCCAGTCTGTATTTCCCTTTGTGCCAGAAAATGCTGTTAAATTGATGGGATTGCAAATCCTTTATAGAGTTTCTTTACTGATGTTTGCTTGCAGTAAGGTTCCAAAATAAATACACAAAGCAGAAATGAAAGCTTGACCCAGATCTTCTCTGTAGATAAAGCCTCTTATTCCATGGCAACAGCAATGGGACTGTTTAAGAGCAGGGAACTGTATTAATGTTTACTTATTAATTTACTTGTAGGAGCTGGGGTTTTTTGAGCATGCAGGAAGGAAGAAAACTGTAAATAAATTAAAACACAAAAGTATGCTTTGTCAGAGAGGTGTGGGGTTTCTTTGAGTTTAATACCCTGTAATTCCATGCAGCTTGTTGGAACCGAAAATGTGGATGCCAAATATGTTTTTAAATATGCTTAGCGAGAGTATGTAACATTCATGTTCCAATATATATTAACTGCATGAAGTGGGTGACAGTGGAATAACAGGATTGTAATTTTAGTCTTGGAAACAGACAGAAAGCCTTCTCACAGATCCCCTCAGGGACCACAGCTCCTTGCCAGTCGTTTGGGAACCACAGAGTACAGAGAGGAATCCACCTCAGCACAACTGATGGAGCCATTGCAGGTGAGCACAGGGGTAAGCTGAAGAAAACTGTACAAGGCTGTTATCAGGACATGGGTCGAAAAAAAAGGACGAGGTGAAGATTTGTGATCTCTGTCAGCTATTTTTTGTCTGAATTCTACAGTCCTGATTTAAATGTAATGGTAATGACGCACTAGAACAGGAATGCCCAAAGCAGGACACAGTTATCAGCATGGACAAAACCAGGCAAAGGAAATGAGCAGTGACTGCATTCCTACTAATTCTCCTCTAATACATTCCTTAATCCACAGTTAGCAAATACTTACTGCTGTTTGTTGGCAAGTTAATATTTAAAACTCAATATTCAGTAATGCTGTGGTTGAAGTAAATGGCAAGGCATTGATTTATTTTTATTGGAAGAAGCTGTGTGTCCTTAATGCAGCTAATGGGGGAATCAAGGATAGTAGTACTCCTCAAAGCAGTACATTTCAGTGCAGTTTGTTTCAAATTACATCTGTAGCTGATTTTGCTATCTTTATATGCATTTTGCAAATATTTCCTTACTAAAGCCTAAAGAATTACCTTTATTTCAGTTTGGAAGTTCCTCTGCAGTGACTAGCCAGAAAAGCTTAGCAAGCACACAAGTGTCAAGGATTCAGAGCGAAACAGATTTCCTTAAGTAAGTGACTTCTCCTTTTAACATATTTGTCCTTTGGAAAATACCTGATCCTTTTGCAACCAAGCTGATAATACTGTGGGCCTCTGTAAAAATTAGGAAGGCAAAGACAGATACTGGCTCATAACTGGAGAGTATAATCTAGGTAGGACTTTAAAAATTCTTTCTCTTAAATGTAGTTTTCAACTGTCAGTTATCAACTGTCTTATCATCCCTTATAAAAACTCTTAACACCCATAAACTGTCTTTTCAAATTATAGTACACCCTCGGTGCTGTAGGTGAGCACTGCTCACTGGAGTAGTCTCACAGAACATTAATGCTTATCAGTATTGAAAAGGTTCTGATCTACGTCAGTGGCTCCCCATGGTGCAGCAATGAGGCCTGACACAGACTGCCGTCAGGAGACCTGTTTACCTCCCATGATGAGGAGGAAAGTATGAAACTCCATAGTAACCTGAGAGCTTTTCTACCTTGCAAAGCTGTTTAGCGTTCAGAACTTCATATTATGGATGTTGGGGCATGGTCTGTTGTCCCACCACAGCTGGGAAATCACAACAGAGAAATCAGTGGCCTAAGTCCTGTCACAACTAGTTCCAGATTATTCACTATTATGCAGCAGTGCGATACTAAAACAAGCTCAGCCAGTTTGCTCTTATTTTCAGATGTGCACACTGTTCTGCCCCTCGCCTGTCTGACCCCTGGGCTCACTTCTGCCAGAAATGTGGATCTCTGATCCCCCCTGTGCCAGTCCAGCGCTTCCCACTCCCCGAAGGAACACAGGTCAGCAAAACATCATAGCAATCCACACATCACCCTTGGAGAGAACAACAGGCTCTGCAAGTTACACATTCGGTGCTGGCAAACCTGGTACTCAGTCCCACTTTCATTTGGAAGTTCTGTTCTAATTGCTTTGTTCTGCTCAGAACAGTCTCTTTAGCACTGGACCTGATGAAATTCTCCAGCAATGGGCAAAACTAACTACAGATTTCTTCAAGTGCCATGTTTTCCAATAAGGAAAACAATGAAGAAGTAAATTGTTTTATTTGCCCATGTCAAGAAACAGTACCAGTCCTGAAACCTTAAATGGTGGTGCGTGTGGGCGTATGTAAGAGCACCAAGTTTTTGCAGTGGTGCCTGTAACTGTCTTCCCTAAGCTCTTCCCAGGAGATAATAACCTGATCTAACAAGTCAATGGTGTGTTTCCCTTCCTGTATCACCAGAAAGCTGTCTGGTCTGGGGCAATGCTGTAGTTTTAAGTAATGACCAAGATTCACCACCTCTTTAGATTAGGTCCATAATTAGGGGAATTTCAACTACCTGTACATATTTTATAGTAGTGTTTTAATTTTATTGCAAATTACCTCAGTATCTTTCTGGCATTGTCTTTCCAGATGTCTTCATACTTTCTCAATATGATACTACGATCTTTAAGGATCCATATCAGTATCAGTTGCTGTCAGTTTCTATGTTTCCAGTGACCTTGCTGCTGAAGTAGACTCCAGCTAGGAAAATACTGAAATCTCATGATAACCTTAATGATCTCGTTATGGTCCTTAACATAACTGTGATGTGGCTTTTCTTTCAGATGGCACCATGCCTTGAATGCAGACATCTCGTGCCAATGAATACACCCACTTGCATTATCTGTGAGTCACCAATAGCTCCACAGCTGCAGCCCCAAAACGCCATCTGCATAAAGGTAATTGAGAATAAATAGAACAAAATAGTGATTTAGCTCCTGGCATGCATTTTTCTAACAGGTGACTTCATTACAAATATTTTGATCCAATCAGATTTTGTCTAATTACATTATGGACAGCTTTAAGAGTTAGTAGGACTAAAAACAGTTTGAATGGAAAAAAGAATTAAATGTTCCCCAGTACAAGAAAGACATGGACATATTTCCCTTGAGAAGGAAGGGAAGCAGAGGCAATGTGTGATGTGCTGACCATAACCCCCATTTCCCTGTGCTTCTGAGGAGAGCAGGAGATAGAGAATTGGGAGAAAAGTTAAGCCCAGGAAGGAGGGATGGGTGAGGAGAAGGTGGTTTTTTGAGATTGGTTTTATTTCTCATTTTCGTACTCTGATTTGATTGGTAATAAATTCAATGACTTTGCCCAAGATGAGTCTGTTTTTCCCCTGACAGTAATCAGTGAGTGATCTCTCCCTGCCCTTGAATTCATGAGCCTTTCCTTATATTTTCTCTTCTCTGTCCAGCTGAGGAGGGGAGTGATAGAACAGCTTTGGTGGGCACCTGGCCTCCAGCCAGGGTCAACCCACCACCAGTGGGTTATAGACATTGTCCCAAATGTGATGTTTTATGGCTGCCCTGATGTAGGTGCAGAGGCAGACCTGAACTATGTAGTGGCAACATCAAAATAGCAGACTCATTATTCTTAGCTCTGGTAGAAACTCAGTTGTTGATAGTGACTGTGCCAAGACCTTGTAGAGGTCTTTTAAGGCACCTCATGGTATTATGGTATTATATTATTATTAATCATTTTCCTTGCAGATGCTGGGCTGTCTGTTTTGTGTGAGTGTAGTGACTAAACAAACTGACACTAGTGCATATAAAGATCTGGAGATATTGATACTTAATCTCCTGAGGAAACTATACCATAGTTTAAAAAAAATAGTCACCAAGTTATATAGATTTGTGATGACCAGGCAACATGGCCTAACTAAAGTGTGAAACAGCCCAGACTTAAAGGATCTCTTCTATCTGCAGGGCTGAACAACCACAGCACCTAGTAAAATAAAGTCTTTGTCTTCTTGTTCACACTTTTCAGATACTATGTGAAATGTATTCTCTCTCTGTTTAAAAGGGCAAAGTCATTTGTCAGGTGTGTGGCACAGGAAATCCTCTTCACCATAAACACTGTGCAACCTGTGAGAGCAAACTGCCCGAAGTACACATGGTAAGACTTCAGTCACACCAGGTGAATCAAACCAAAGCAGAACATCCTTTATCTTTGGAAAACTGAAGTCCTGTCCCTGTGTTACCAAAGCAGAGATTCTCTCCCCCATGTCATATTTAAGCCCAGTCCTCCCACAGAAGCTCCACCACAAATGTCCAGCTAAACATGAGTGTCTCATATACCTTCAAGTTTCTGACGTGGAAGTCAGGATTGTGAATGCCATTAAGAAAGCTCAGAAGGCTCTTAGAAAATGAATAGTCTTGACTCCAAGGGAGTCTTGTTTGTGTCCAGTTTACTTTCAATTGCAATAGAAGAGTTGAGTATATACATCAGGAACATCATTCACACTGATTTCAGTTATTTTCTGAAAATAGAATACACTTTTACATTATTTTTCATATCTCCACTTTTACTTTATTTTTCTTATCTTCATTTGCTGCTTCTCCTACATGCATACAGCTAGCATGCTTGTATTTGGCTGTGACTCTGCACAGAGGTGAGAAAAGCACTGAAATATTACCCCTAAAATTGCTCTGTTTCAACTCCCTGTTTAGCTTGTTTCCTTAGAAGAATTTTACTTTCAGTTCTGAAAAGTCTTGTATGAAAAACATCTGGTACATTTCACCTCTCCAGGTTGTGATAAATACAAAAATGATAGAATGATAATGGTTTGCAAGTTAAAATCTTCTGATTATAACGGTTAACATCCTGAGTTCTAAAACTGTGTGTAGCTAGAGGCAAAAGCCTCTTGTATAGCCACATAAGTGTCATTTCAAAGTGAGTTTCAGTAGGATTTTGTACTTACCTAAGATAAATGTATGTTAGGCTGCTTCACTGAATGCAGCTATGTGTGTAGATACTATGTAGCTGAATATGTAGTTAGGCATGTGACTTGAATGTGAGACCTGTATTAGCTGAGAAAGTTAAATACTTACTAAGAATTATTAATAGTAATCAGAATTTTTAGTAATAATAGTGATTAATTAGTGATAACAATAGTATTTTGGAATAATTAATAGTAATAATGCTGATATTATTATTAATGGCTATTAATTAAATAATTTAGATTTAGAACATATTGAAATTTGTGCTTTTATAAGTTTTATCTTCCAACTGAACCCCCAAATTACATTGTTCATATTGCAATGCAGGCCACAGATGAAAACAGGGCTATTTTGTTGTGGTGTAATCAAAATATTTTTCCTTGGGTTCTGTCCCTTATCCATATTCCTGACTCGTAGAGAAACTAAACTGCATAAGCCTTGAGGCAAAACCTAACAAAACATTTTTAAGTCCTATTTGTCCTCACTGGGATCTATACTTAAGCTCTAGAAGTTTCAGATAAAAAACCTGTTTTCTTTTGCTTACTCATATAAGTTAATTGTAGAAAAGTTGGGTAATATATAATTTGCACAAGGCAAAAGAGTGCAAAAAAATATTTATGCAGCAAATTCCAAACTGTGAGGAAACTCCTTGCCTGAACACATTCTCCCTGCCATACTACTAAAAAGAGAGGTACAAAGAAAATTGTGTGTTGGATTTGAAAATGCAAGTTTATCAGCAGAGAAGCCTCTATCTTAATTTCATCTGTGCTTATACATAGGGCCGTATTAATAAATACTCAGTTTAAAAGCACACCATTGATAAGGTTTTTATTTTTTGGTGCTAGTTCTGCTAAAAATATTTTCAAATTAATTGATGCTATATCTTACCACAGTTTTGTAATGAAAAACAAAATTACAGTGGATCCAAATCACTCTGTTGCTCATTCTAAGCTGCAATAATTCATTTAGGCTGAATATTACTTTATGTTGTCAGAGCAGCTTGTTTTCCTCTTTCCCCTTATTAGGCTTGTGAACTTTTCTTCATGAGAAGCATTTTCTCCCTAATGCTTGTTTTTTTTTTTATTAGCCCATGTTTGGAGGAGACTCCTGCGCCCCTCACCAGGGCCAGCAAAGGAAGATGGCTCTGTGCTCAAAATGCAACGGTGTGAACCAGAGCGACGCCCGCTTCTGTGCCTGGTGTGGGGCCAAGGCACGTGCTCCTGCTGTCTGTGGGGACAAACCTGCTGCTGCTTCTCTGCAGCAATGTCAAATTTCTCTTTGCAAAACTATTGTCAGTCAGTAAACAGTGTTACTATCAAGATACCTGCTTAGAGCATATAGGATTGTGCATGGAAAAATGAAAGGCTTACAAGACATCCTGACCCCACACCACTCAGTGACCCAAGGGTTTAGAGTTGCAAACAAATGATCACGGGTCAACAAGCACCATTGTCAGAGCATTGCATCAGCTGAGATGCAACAGCCCTGTGCTCAGGCAAAGTAATTTACCCATCAAAGGTTAAAGTATAGGCTAACCTAATGCAAGTTTTCCCATAACAACTCTGGGCTGTAATCACCTATACAGGCAATTACCAGATATGAGATGATGCATGCAATTGTTTTGACTGAAGGCCTCCTTAACTTCAGTAAAGACAAGTATTTAACAGCTGCCCAGTAGAGTTACAATCAATGTAAACAACTTCCCCTTGTACAGTGCTTCTACCTAAGAATCATACTTGAGGAGAATTTTTTTTTGTGAGCTGAATGCACATAAAATTTAAACCACTCCCCAATATGCATAAATAACCATTAGTCCTGTACTGTACAAGGGGACTCAGGGTGGTACTTTACTTCCTTTTAATTCATTGCTCTTATCATTCCTGAGTCATTCATCCTATTCCTCTCTAGTGACAAATGTTGCATTGAACTTTCCAGCCTGGACCTCCTCCATCCTACTTTTCCTGTTCCAAGTGTGGTACCAGCAACCAGCCCTATGCTCGCTTCTGCGTGTCCTGTGGTGTCTACATAGAGCCCCTATCCAGGCGGAGCTCTCCTGCCAGTCCCATGGATCGTGGGGACTCACTGGGATCTTCTCAGGTAGGACACACAGCGTTCCAAAGCCAGGTTTGAACACAGCTGAGAGGCTGCTCCATTGTGGGTGTGGATCAGCACAACTCCATGCATTTCCTTGGCACAGTGGTGGCAAACCCCTTGGTTCTGCTTTCTGCTGAACAGCAGCCTCAGCCCAAGGCCTTGATCCAGCCTCTTTCTAAATGGCAAAGTGAGAAACGATCAGCCTTTCAAAAGTCTTAGCTCTTTCAGTACTTCTATGTTATTGGTTGTGAATTATTTGTGGCCTGCTGATATTCTTTCATGCAAATGTTGTAGTGTTTTTAAAACTGTTTGAAGGAAGAGCCCAATACTTAGCAAGGCCAGCTTTTGCCCTACAAAAGCACACATGTCCCCTGGCAATCATGAAGAATTTGGAGTTGGCCTGAATATTTGTGGTAAGTTGCATTGTTGTTACAGACTGGTAATTAAAATAAAAAATTGTTAATGATTCTTCCTGCTAGCTTTTTCATTCCCTTACAATTTGGTGTACTGTTCTGGTTAAGTTATGCTTGTAAGCCATTGAATTATATTACTTACATTTTCCCTTCTCCTCCACACCCCACAGGCAAAACGATTACAGGCTCAAGTTGCCTGGCAACCTTGTCCTGTTTCCTTGCCCAAATCAAGGACAGAACTAATAGAAAGAGAAGATAAAGGAACCCAAACCATTGGACTTTTTTACCCATCCAGCAAACTGCTGGAAAAGAAGGAGCTTGAGCTGATTTCACAAAAAGAAAAGGTGGAAAAGATGAGTGATCATAAGCCTCTCCTGACAGCCATTAGTCCTGGAAAAGGTTAGAAGTTCTGATTTTATGATTTCTAAACAACTTATGACCTTGCTTTTTCTTGAAAATATTATAGTCTATGGAATGTGGCATCAGTAGGACACTGATTTACATCTTTACAAGTCTATCTTCCCACCAGTCTCTTGTAAACGCACTGCCTTAGAATTCAATCACTGATCTCCACCAATAGCTAAAAGAAAGCTATCAGCAATATCAAAATTGTGGCTACTGAGCCCTGTGCAACCATACTAATTTGGTAGTAGTTTGATTTCTTCAGATCCCACAAGACTGGAGGCAGGTGTCCTCTATTTGAATTGGAAACCACTGAACAGCTCCCAGTTCCCAGCAACCTCCCCAGCCCCTGCAATGTGAACTTCAGGTAGAGCTGTGATGGCACCTGCAGGGATATTGATAAACAAAACTCTGAGACACAGGGGGTCAGAGCTCTTGAAAATATGATGAAACTTGTCTACATGAGGAACTTGTTTGGGGTGCTGTTGTGGAATAAATTATAGAAGTTTCAGAAACAAAGAAAACTAGAGGAAGGGATTCTTAATAGGATTATGGAAACATCACTCATTGAAGAGTCTTTCCAATCACAGACTACAGCAGGAGCAGTATCAGTACTACAGACAACTTTCTTGCCAAGTGAGTTTTGTGGTCACTTTGTGCTTTGTGAAATCACTTGACTGTTTGCTGTCATAAAATGCTTGACATTTTGAGGTTTTAGTTTTACTATCCTGAGAAATCTTCAGCTTTCTGGATCCCAAACCCCTGAAGACAGTCCATCAGTATTAATTAGGGATCTAATAAATGGCTTAGTGGGCAAAATTGTCTTCAATCTCACAGGGCAGTCCAGTTGAGCAATCCATAGGATGAGGTAATTTTAAATCATTACAGCACCAAACCCTGGTTTGGAGGAGCAGTTACTCTTAGACCCACTTTTCCATCTAGCTCTCTTCAGCAATCAGATGGTCAACCTCTCAGGCTGTTATCAGAATTCATTTTCTATTGGGTAGTAAAAGTTGCTAGTGAATGATTCCTCTTTTGACCCTGTGTATCTGTATTCAGATGGACTCTGATTTTTAAAATAATCACTGGGGAAATCTGTTTTCCTCCTCCCTTCCTCTGAAATGTGACACATTCTCTTTGGCATCACTGTAGGAAATACAACACTTGACTCAACATGTCAGGGAGCTTAATTTAGTCAGAGATAAGAGAGGATTGGCCCCTAATAGTGCCAAGAAAAAAGTAAAGTAACACTGAATATTTGTACATCTCTGTCAGAAGTACAGCTCTTGACTTGTGAGTGAGAACTGCTGTCACTGGAAAAGGTAGGGAAGAAATTCTGAACTGCTTTTGAATTCTTTTCATTTTTATCCACTTAGCAGAGGTAACTCTGTTGAAGTTGCACTGTGTAACGTATTCTCCATTAGATCCTGCCAAGGATTGAGGAACATATTTCATTCCATAGATCAATAAATGTCTCTTACAGTCAGTTCATGCTGAGTTGTGTACGTGGCTTGAAACTATCTGTATCAACAAGACCATGCACTATCACCCAGGAAAATCTTGTTTATATATGCCAAATATGACCATTATTTCTTCAGTCAAAATAGTATCAGACATTTGATATTAAAGTTTTTAAGTACAAGTGATTAAATAAGATGGTGGAGGTTATTATTTCTTGACCATACCAACTAGTAACTAACCTTCTTTTCATATGTGAAGATTAAAAAAAAATACTAAACAGTTAAGAAAGGGGCAAACAACAGCAGTTCCAAAACACTAATCCTCTATTGTGTACTGGGTTTCTTTTTCTGCTCTACTTTCAGTCTGTTTTGAACAGGAGCCAAGGCATTCACCAGGTAAACTTTACAAAGACTTCCCTTTTCTACTGGAACAAAGGTTAAATCAGTGTGATATAGGTGTAATCTGCTATTGGCAGCATGGATTCAAGTATTCCATCAGTGCTGCCAAAAATCCTTTGAAATCTCATAAAACATCAACCATGCAAGAATATGTTCCTGACCATCTGGATTTTTTAAAGTAAAATCTGGGGATCTGAGCTAGTTATGAACCACTTTACTGCAAATAATACTGACTTCTATGGAGAGATCACTCACCAAGTAGTCTATTATAGATGTTTTAAATACTACTTTCAGCTAGTATTAGTTTTGGCATATGAGACCACAGCAGGGAACAATTTACGTTGTTCTGCAGATCCTTCTTTTTCTGTTCATTTAAAGCTGCTTAACAAGTAAGATTTGCTGCTTTAGTTTGTCATACCAGTTCAACCTTGAGTCTTCCAAGCACAAAACTCCTTGTGCCCTTGCTTTGTCTTGTAAAAGCCAGAGCAGCACTTTCCTTCTGGCTTGGTGTCTTTTCACTGTTTTAAGTGTCACTTAACATGAAGGAAAGGATAAGGTCAGAGGAGCTTCACTGTGTAAGTTAAATGAGGTTATCAAGCCTACACAGTTTATTTACAACAAAATGAATCATGCTCTGTACTTATCATAAGGATGCTAAAAAAGAAAATTAGATTGAAAGCAGTCAGTTAAAAATGAGAACAAGTCCTTTTGTTGCTTTCTCTGATGAAAAGAGAATGTAGCTCCAGAAGTGCCTGGACAGGAGGTGCAAAAGCTCTAAATGGCTTAAGATGAGTTTTTAATCCAGGCTCATTCAGCCCCTCATGTTTCATGCTATCAGCATAAAGGAATGCTGACTCTCTCCCAGCGACCCTGACAGGCAAAAGAGCAGGAATGCTTAAGCTTTTAATATGCTCTCACATATATAATTGAAAGGAATTTATTTGGAGGATAATTTACACAGACCAAAATGCTGTGTATCCTGAGTGTTTGCAGTTTTCAGATTTGGTTTATTGTTCCCTGTCAGTTATCCCAAATCAATTAAAAATCAGTTCAATAACACACAATTGCTTAATTATAATACATTACTTTTTTCTTTTCTTATGGTCTGGAATAGGGTGAGATTTTCCCTTCACAGAGGATCAGTTTTGACTCCCCAGGGTCAGTCCAAGACATGGCTTTGTTGTGTATAGAGGGCCCTAAGGATGAATTATGTATAACCTATGGATAAAACAGTTTTTCACCTGGCTTTTTAGGGTATAACTTCCTTCTCATTTTCTTGATTAGATGAATTTTCTACAGATTTTTTTCATCTCAGTGAAGCTATGCTATCTTTTAAATCTTCCATCACTTGACTAAAAGGAATGCTAATCACATTTTAGGGATTTTTCTCCTGCTTAACTCTCTGTGAACAGGTTACTGGAGAAAACAGCTGGATCATGTTTGTGCTCATCTTAGAAGCTATGCCCAGAACAACCTTGAATTCAGAACACTGATTGGAGAACCTCAAATGGGAAAGGTAAGAAGGAGCTTGTAAATAATATCTTCCCATGGAGGGTCATGAGATTATTGTGGCTTCTACATAAACACTGGAAAAATAAATGTCTCCCTTTTCTTTAGATGTTGACCTGTTTTTGTGTGTAATTTGTCTTGTTTTATTGTTCCATTTTTTGCTCAGTCTTTTCCTTAAGACTTTTTCTGCCTTCTTTCCTATAGCAATTCCTATTCTCTCACCTAAGAGCTGTAAGGGGAGTGGGAAATCCTTTGCTCAGCTGCTTTTTTGTAGTAAGAAGGTGGAAACCTTCTAGGACTCCTTCCTAAGGAGTAGATACTCCAGTAGATACTTTGCACTCAATTTCTATATTCACTGAGAACTACTGTCCACTAGGATCTTCAGAAACTGTAGTGCAACTATAAATATAAGAGAATATCTTCTCTTACATTACATCTATTAGAATATCTTCTAAACAGAGTTGAGGTACAGTCCAATGCAACTTGTTTCCTCTGCTAGATAACTCAAAAGGATAGGCCTGAAAAATAAAAAATTGCCTAGGGAAGGCTACTCCTGCTCTTTCTTGGTCTTTCGTCAGTTTATTGTCTTAGAACTACTGCCCCCAAAAGTAACAAAATGGTTCAAAGCAGATGCCAACTATCTGGGTTTAATGCTGCTTTTTCAGTTTTTCATGTGGATTAGAAATATAATCGACCTTACCTCAAAATCCTCAACCAGCTGCAATATAATCTTCATTCCACTTCTTTATAATCCCCTGTGCACTCATATTTGTATGACTCCCATAGACTTGTTGCCAGCAGTACTGTCTCAAGGAATTGATACACAAAGGTACCAAAGTTTTCATACAGACCGTGCTTCCCCAGACTGGTGTGACTAAAGCAGCCACCAGTTCTCCTGGATCTGGGAGTCCCAAGAACAACACAGCCTTTTATGCAGCTACAAAATATTGGTGGAGAATGACTGTACTTCCATGAAACGCACCTCATTACAGTTTTGGATTCACTTCGTGTTTCAGTTGTTGCAAAATTTCCAGTAACTCAGAAAACACCTGCCCCTTTCTCATTGACATGGGAAGTGCTGGTACAATATCACAAATAGGCAGAGGCCACGTGTGATTTTGTGTACTGGCTGCACAAGAAACACCATCAGCAAGACTTATTCCTAGAAGTACTTCTGTGGGGTTTTTTTGGTAAGACATACTAATGGCTGCTCTTTCCTTCTAGATTAATTATGCTACCATCTCTGAAGATGACTGTGACATCACTATTACATTGAATTTTGCTGCTATTAACAAGGTCAGTTCAGGGGATGGGGCCTGTTGAGAGGCAGCTGGTCTAAAGCAGTCACTAGAGCAGTGTAATGATATATTTTAAATTCAGGTCTAAACAAGAAATGCTTTTGTTCAGAGGGTGTTAACTTACCGCTTCAGAGAAAAGAATCTTTTCCTTTCTCTGCTGGAGCTGGATGAACAGGTATCCTTATCTGATTAAGCCAGACTTCATGGTTATGCTGCTATCATCTCACATTTTGTTAGTTTGCTATTAGTGTTAGCTTTCTTCTTTCAGCTGATGTTGTTTGATGATTCTAGCACCCCTTAGCTTTTGATCTCAGATCCTGCTTTTCTTCAGCCTGCAAATTGTGTTGTTAAGGAATAAGCTTAGTAATTTTCAATAGTTTGGAGATAACTTTTGTCAGAGCTCCTGTTAATGCTATTCAAAATCTGGAATCTCTATCTCAAGAATTACCATGTTCCAAAAACCACAACACACAGATTTCCAGCTTTTCAAAGATGAAAATCTACCATTTCAAAAATCCAAAATTCAGACTGTATCTCTTGTGAGGAATCTTGGAAAGCTTACCTTGGCATGTGGGGCATGAAAAGCTGTATCACAGCATTTCAGAAGTGAAATTTCTCAAGTGGTAGAAACACTGTCATTTGGATGAGAATCTTCATTTCATTAAGCAAGGCTATGTCACATTTTTTCTAAATCAAAAGAAATACCTAACACAAGGTTTAGAAAAAAATGCTACGTAATTTTGCCTCAAAACAGAGTTTAATTACATATGATAATGTCTTGTGGTAATTTGACACTGATATTAAAAGCCTATGTATTTTCTCATATGCAACAGTTTTGTGCCACTAAGATTAGAGCAGCATTACATGATAATCTTAATAACTGCCTGCATTTGATAATTCTACAGGATATTCATCCTAACAGAGCAGTGAAGTTCAGCAATGATTACCCGAGTGCTGTAACAGAAGTCACAGATGGACAGGATGGCAGTCAGACTAATTTTGGTGAGATTTTTTTTCCCGTCTTCTCAGTAAACCATAAATAGAGTAGTCAGGAATACAGAAGTAGTGCTTGAAAGCTTAGACAGGCAAACATTCTGTGCCTATTTAAGTTGATCTTTTAAGTCTCAAAATGTGTCTGAGTTGAGATTTAAGCAATGTACAGACTGTCTCAAAAACTCCTGGGAATACTTCATCCCTGGATAGCTGAGGAGACCAGTGAGCTGCAGCCACAGCTCACAGCAGTGTTTTTATTATAGCAGTAAAACTTTAGATGTTTCACATATTTTTTTACAATAGGAACCATAAATATCAATATTCTCTCTCCTTCTCAGCTCTGGCAGGGACTGCCAGCTCTGGCATATTTGGCAAAGATGAGAAATTATGAAATACATTCATTCTAGACCTAGTTTGCAGAGATGTTGTTTAACTGCAGTCTCCCACTGGTGTCAGTAACAGCTCAGCATTTTGGGCATCTCATATTGGACTTAGGTTTTCATTAAATCAACCAGCTGTAAAGTCAGCATTAGAATTCAGAAATTCCTATAGCATCATTTGACATACTTAATTCACTTGTAAGTTTCATCCATTTTGTGCTTCCAGTCTGAGACTTGGCAAGAGGGAGCCACTGCACTGGGTAAACCTTTTGTTAAAACCAGTATGATCTGCAGCAAGTATTTCACCACTCTCTCATGCAGAAAACTGATAAATACTGCTTTGATTGTGGATAAATTATTTCCAGATCTCTCCTCCAAGTTCTAGTTAGGATACTGACTTTGCTTTGAATTAACACTTGTTTTCCTTTCTGGTAGGCAGAGGTGATCATAATCTTTTCTATTCAAGAGGCAAAATAAAGAGACCCAAGTCAAGAACAGTATTGGAACAGGAATATAAGCTCTCCGTACGTATCTTCTGCAAATACAGGAGAAAAGATTTATAGAGCAGCACTAACATGAAGGAGGGCATCCAGTGGTTAAAATAGAAAGGTTTTAACCCTGACTGGTGGCAGGGGATAAAAGTCCAACTTAATATAAAACCTGAACATTGGTAACTGACATTTAGTTCAGAACTGAAATAACTCATTTGTTTTTCTGCTAAGAGTTTAATTAGATTTTTTCTCTCATTTTGAACCCATTCAACTCTGACACTGCATTAGGCCTAAGGACTGTTGCAGAGTGATTCTCTTACAGATTTTTTTCCGAAGCAACATCAGATGGAGGTATTGTCATCTTTCCTTGACTTTACAACATTTGACTCCATAGAGGCCTAGTGTAATTCAAGAAGCAAGGATTTACCTCCACTGGAGACCAAATTTCCTGAAAGAACTGTCTACTAAAGGGATTGTCAGTAATGACATGGAAAATTTCAAAAGGGAAATGTACATTAATCTAAGCTTGGATCAGTCAGCCAACTCAACAAGTGGGAGAAGATACAGAGCTCTGTGGTATGAGTCCAGAGATAGAAATGTTTGGTCAAGTGATTCAGCTTTCAAAATGAGAAAAGGAGATTGAAAGCTGGGAAGAAATAAAAGGAAAAGGTTTTAGGTTTTGTTGTTTGTTTGTTGTTCCAAGATTTAGTAAATTAATTTTGCTGAGGCAAAACATACACATTTGTAAAACAAAATACTTCCACAAGTTCTGGAAATTTCAAACTTTAATCCTAAATGTGTATCCATGTTTGATTTTACTGTGCTGAGCAGATCTTTGTACAGCCCTGGAGAGCTGCACTGATGTAAAGTGAATCATTTGCAGACACATTTGCTGAATGAAGACCTCAGTAGTGAGATATTAGCCCAGGTTACCCAACACTTGCTCAGATTCAGACATTCCCAAAGAAGTCAGGGATTAGTAGCAACGAGGCTCAGATACATCAAATTCATGCCACTGTGTGCATTTTTCACTTTCACTCCAAGGCAGAATCTGGCCCACCTATTTGTATTTTTTGTTGTGTGAAATGTTACTGGCTGTTGTGTGTCTCCACAGCCAGAGTCCAGACAGCTACTGGATGAACTAGGTCGAACTGGGAAAGGAAGAATCCCCTTCATAGAACAGTTGCTCAGTGATGTAAGTTACACTTGCTAAAGTTTCCTTTTTCAACCCTTTGGCTGTTTACTGCATGAATATTAGCCTGGAATGCAACTTCAGCTTGATGATTAGGAGGCAACAGCCTTGCAATACCAATGTTCAGACTGAAAGAGCATTTTAGAGAAGATAGGGCCTGTTTTACATTTATAGATGTTCTCCCCGAATTTCTATTTGGTCAGTGCATAAGGCAGTCTTCTCTGGGTTTGTTAAGGCCAAGCAGAAAGAAAAATGTACTGGTTTTATAGTTTAGGATCAAGTTCTCTGTATAGCAAAAGCAAGCATAATCTCTATTTCTGCTGTGGGATCTCACTTGGCTACTGTTACACGCATTTACTCTGGCTTTGGGCTAGGAGATGACAAACATTTTCAAAAGAAAGCAAAACAACACACTTTGAACCTCTGTCTTGAGCATGAAGCCCATTTGCCAACTTGAATTGGCATAACACAAAAGCAGGGTGGAAAGTGAAGAATCTGTATGAGGAATCTTAGCAGCTCCCTTTCCCTCTGCTCTGTTTCCAGGGAGCTGACCCCAACTCCCTGAGCGAGGAGGAGCGCCCTGCCCTCACAGTTGCTGTCCTGAACAAGCACACAGGAGCCATCTCCCCTCTGGTGCAGAAAGGGGCCGACATTGACCAGCAGTCAGGGCCGTAAGTGAGCTCTGATCCTCTGCCTTGCCTCTTTCCAAGTTTTACCAAAAAAAATCACACGTGTTCCAATTTTAGAGAGAACTAAACCCCCACCTCTCCTCCACAAATCTGTAGTGGAAGAACTCCTTTCAGTGACAGTATCCACACTCCTTCTTCCAGTTGCCAGCTTCGAAGATTTCTCATAACTTGTTACAAAAGCTGCTGTTCTATTCGGTTCCTTCCCCCATCCACTTCAACTTCATGATAAACCCCACCAAAGCCTACCACACTTCTAGGGCATTCTGTATCCCCCTATTCATTTTCCTTAGTTTGATTTGCTGAGTTTCCTTAGGTAATAAGTACACTGCTCATTCCTCCTGTGCAGGCACAACAACACAGCTCTCCATGAGGCAGTTCTGCTGGGACTGGAGGGAGAGGAGTGCATCCGAGCCCTGTTATGGTAGGTACTGTGGCTGAGCCTCCAGCTCAGCCGCAGGCTCCCCCAGCCTGCCAGCACAGACCTGCCTGGCACCACTGAAGGGCCAGAGCCTGCCCCGTGTGCCTCCGGGAACAAGCATCCAGAAATTCCAAAGTTATCCCACATCAACATTCACCTACGAGCCACTTCACTAAGTGCCGTAACTTACAGTGAATTTAAGGAGTTTAAACCTGTGTGTTCTGTATTTACAGCTGCAATGCGAGCGTGCAAAAGAAGAATGCAGCAGGGCACTCAGCGCTGGATTTGGCTGCTGCAGCTGGAGATAATAAGGTCATGTCACTGTTCCAAGTAAGTCTGCATAGAGAACATTGAACTTAAAGAGACACAGGAACATTGTTCTCATCAGTGTGTTATTACAACAAACTTTTTCCCCAAATAAAGCTGAAGGTTCTTTGGGAGCACCCAATCTGTGTCCAGTTCTGTCTGCAGAACCCATGACTCTGTGGGATCAGCTTGGGCCCTGTAACAGTGAAGTCTTTTCTCCAAGATGCCCCCATTCCTTTCCAGCAGTTCAGAGCACAATTCCTCTCTGATTGCACTCTGTTTTGCAAATTTTCTTTTTTGATGTTAAAACTGCATTCAGTGCAGCCCACTGCAGTAGAGGTCAGATTCTTGTCCTCCAGAAAATCGAGTAAAACTACTTTGTTGTTCTGCCTTCAACTTTTATTTATAAATGCATCAACACGAGGCAGCAGCCAACTACAAAGAGAAGTTTGCAAGAATACCAGGCACACTAAGGTGTGGTATAACTCAGCATTATTAGCCACAATCCTAAATCCCTGAAGTATTTTTAAAACTCCTTCCCCTTTTTATGTCCTAAAAGCATTGGAATATTCAGTACAAAAATGGAAATTCATGTCAACTCCTATCAGAAATACAAGTTTTAGCACCAGAGCTACCAGTGTCTCTACAAGACAGCAGTATCTCTAAAACAGATAGATTTACCAAAAAAAAAACAAAAAAAAAAAAACAAAAAAAACCAAGTAAACCCACAATAACAATCCTTAATTAAACCAGCAGAATCCCTGCAGGAAAAGATTATGTATGCAATGCATCAAACCCCAGGTACTTCCCAGAGAGACTCAGAGGAGTGAAGCAGAATTCCGTCTGCTTCTCAGGGACAGCCAGTCTGGAAGCAGCCTCAGGAAACATGGCCATTCAGTCACAGGGGCAGTGCCACACCACGTGGACAAGACAGATGTCACTGGCAGCTACGACTAGGCCAGATTCTTTATACTACAACGCTGGATCTTGGCTTTATCTTCAACCTTGGTCATCTTCTGAGAAACCTCTTTTTTCTGCAAAGAGTAAAAATAGTATGTTACTGTCTGCCACTAAATTGAGTATCGTTCAGTTTCAAGGGGAAAGCGGGATATATCCTCCATAAAGCACGGCTGAGAGCCAGGAAAGGGCACAGCAGCTGATCCAGCCCGAGCCTGGATGCAACAAAGCACTCTGCACAAAGCCTTGTGGTAAGGAACGAGAACAGCTGAACAATCCATAGACTAGAAGCCGTGTACGTACAAGTGCCTTTCTCATTCGCATTTTGTCTAGCTTCAGGAACTCCTGCACCGTCAGATTAGCGGGTTCCTTCTGAAGAGAAAGAAAACCGCAGTCCGCAGAGTGCTTTTTGTGTTCCTCCCTGAAAAGAAGCGAAAAGAAAGAGAAAATAAAAGAGAAGACAGCAGCTCACAGCGAGCCACACGCAGCCGCTCTCCCCTGCCGAGCCCCTCGGCTGCCACCAGCGGTTCCCCCGGGCCGGGGCGGCGCCGATCGGGGCGGGGGCCGAGGGATCCCCCCGGTACTCACAGGGGGTCGTCGTCGGGCTCCCAGCCCTCCAGCTCCTTGAGGCAGAAGAAGCACTGCGCCACGTCGGGGCTGTTCTCGCTGGGGCAGTGCACGAAGCCCGCCGCCGCCATCTGCGGGCACAGGGGAGGCCGTGAGCGCCCGCCCGGCCCCGCTCCCGCTGCCCCGGCCCCGCCGCCCCGGCCCCGCGCTCACCCGCTCGGGCGTGCAGGCGCAGCCCTCGGTGAAGGGCCAGTTGCGGAAGGTGGCGGCGCGGACGGAGGCGAAGTAGAGCCGCCACACCTCGGGCAGCACCGCCAGCTCCTCCATGGCCCCGTTCAAACGGCGGCGCGCGCGGGGCAGGGCGGGAGCGGGGCGGGCTCGCCGCCCTCACAGCGCCCTCACAGCGCCCGCGCAGCTGCCGGGGAGCCCGAGCCGCCACCCAAAAGGATGCCTTTTTTTTTTTTTTTTTTTTTTTTACCCCCCCCGTTTTAACCCAAGGGGGAGGTGG